>CM069595.1:14743544-15343544 GCA_035771175.1 Paratinospora sagittata | reverse complement strand
TAAGCAAAATTATGGAAGAAATGGAGTAGAAATCTTACCTTGGGAGCAAAACCCACCAACCCTACCTCCAAAATCACCAAAACTCCTCAAATTTCTCCTTTGCTCTCATTTCTCCACTTCCTTTAACTAAAAATGGTGCAAATGAGGAAGAAAAATGAGTGAATTGCTTATATACCAACTCTGGGCCCACTTGCAAATCTTAAAAAAAAAAAACCGCCCAAACATGAGGAGTTCGCTTCTCCCCCGAGGGAGCGCGCTTCTCGGCCCATATATGAGAAAAATGGTTCTTGACAAAACTCAGAGTAGTGCGCTTCTCCCATTCCGAGAAAAATGAAAAATTCAATTTCATGCAAGGAGCGCGCTCCTCCAAAGTCTGAAACTTCTGCTCTCGGGTTTTACGCAATAAGCGAACTTCTCCCATTAAGGAGTGCGCTTCTTCAACCCAGAAACAGAAAAATAACATGTCTAAGTATATTTCCACTTACACATTCACACTAGCAACATAGTAAACATGAAAATACACAAAAATACTCTGTATACACACAAAATACGAGTATTATACACATTAAATACATACACAAGCACCTAGAGTCGGGCATTCTACGCCATATGTGAAAGTGGGTCGTTACATACTACCGAACCTCCTAGTTAGGATTTTGTTCAAACTCCAGTACCTGATCCTCTTACGGGTGAGAATCAAACTGTTACACCTTCTCAACTTACGGGTGTGAGAAAACCGTTACAACATGAGCAACACTTGCTCAAACCAAGTGACACACACAGTCACTCAATAATCTGAAATACAAGTATAGAGTTTTGATTCCTTTACCAAGAATCAACGAAATACCTATAGAACTTTCCTTGAACCTCAGTTGACATTGATTCAACATAATATGTATAATGAAGATCAGCTGAAATACTAGAGGTTCCAAGCTCTTCTTTTCTTCGATGGATTTGAAAAAGATTTATAATGAAAACTAGTAACGCCCCGTATGTACGAGTTAAACTTGTACGTATTGTCAGGTGTATTTGTATGCATATATGTATGTACATGACCTTAGAATAGGGTGAATATGCATTTAATAAGGTGGTTGATGTATCAGAACCCTAAACATAGCATTGGAATCCAATACTTAGTGAAATTTAAGATATGAGTGCAAGGAGCGCGCTCCCTTAGGGGAGAAACGCTCTCCTATCGTAAACCCGAGAGCACTATTTCTGGGATTTTCAGAGAAGCGCTCTTGAGAGGGAAAAATGCGCTCCTGAGGCGAGAAGTGCGCTCTTCACGGGAATTTCTAGAAAATTCAGTTTCTGGGTAGCGAGAAGTGCGCTTCTCGGTGGGCTTGGCAGTTTTTTTTTAAAGTTGGTGTGGCGGTTTGCATGTATTTTAACGCCGCATCTCGATCTTTCTGGCTAATTTGCACCAGAAAGAGCTGGAGAATACCAGAAAAAAGGGAGAGGAAAAAGAGGATCAAGCTAGGGCAACCCAAATCTAAGGTAAGGTTTGGTCAATTTTGGTTAAAACTTACAGATTTGAATTCCTCTCTTCAACTTGTGCAACATAAGTGAAATTTGTATGATTTCCATGGTTAGATTGAAAGATTTGAAAAGTGGGTTTGGACTAAAAATCTTGCCAATTGCAGGGAGAAATCATGGGTAAGTAGTTTTTTGTTGAATTGTGATTGATTTGGTGATTAATTGGTTGATTTTCCATGGTTGGAAACATATTTCCATATTTTGTTGGATGTGGGTTTTGAGCTGAAATTGTGGAATTTGTTGGGTGAAATCTTAGGTAATCAATTCCTTGCTCATTTCTAAGTTAATTGATGATGAATTTTCTGTGTTTCCTTGGTTGAAATGATGAATTCCCCAACCCAGCTATGATGAAACAACTGAGAGTTTGGAGGTGCATTTCATTGGTAAATGATTTGTTTTTTATGTGTTTTTGAATGGAAAGTGATTATGGATGATTGGCAACGTAAAATTGCAGAAGATTGGAAGGAAGAATTGATGAATTCTGAGATTGGTGATGAACACAAGTGAGGTGCTTGTGTTGTAACAATCAAGAGTTGGAAAATTGGCTAAGTTTTTTGCATGTGGACTTGTTCAAAATCCCGTAACTTTGTGAGTATTTCTATTTTGGTTTTATGTATGACATTGTAGTATATATAAACCTTGTTTTATAAATTGTAGCATGTATGATTGCTATGTTTGCATTACTTCTTGAATGCATCAAACTTTGTTTTAATTATCGAATATGCCTAAATTTCTTAATGTAAGAAAGACATGAAATTAATTCCATTGAAAGGGAGAATCTGTAAGAAGATGACTTATGGATCAGGCCCTTCGGAATGATCGAGATGATGGTTTGACAAGTCGGGTTCTCTTTATGAATGAATAATGGAGATACATACTCGCTTACATACCTGAGGATGAGAATTTGTCATTATGCATTGTATGATATGTATAGAGTGGTGAAAAATAAATTTAAATCATGTATGAATATTTACATATGATTTGCATATCAGGTTTATAATATTGTTTTAATATGCCATGTTTTCTTATTGATGCATATATAATGCAATTACTAGATTACTTACTGAGCTTGTTGTAGCTTACCTCACTCCTTTTTTATTACAGGTGGTTATTACATAGGCAAAGGCAAAGCTCCAGAAAAGTGATATGAGCTTGTTGTTTGCGTATGTAAGTATGTGTGTACAGGGAGATGATTTTGTGTTTTTTGTTTTGGATATGTATATGTATATAACACTAGACTATGTATAAAATTGTTAGTGGGTTGTATGTACATGAAATTGATATATGTTACTACATATATGTCACGACCCCCTCCGTAGGGTGATGTCGTGACTGACACAGAATACCATATACGCCATCCCTAGATGGATACGATACTCTGTCAGCCTTCGTCCTTTAAGACAATACACTAATCACTCGAGATTTTTCAACAGAACCATCAACATATATAAACCATCATCATTTTTCTCATTTCATTCCCACAAGACTTATACACATCTCAGTCTCCCAAAATATATATACATCATCAAGAACTATTCATTTATACATCAGATTGACTATTAAACATTTGTTTGGTTTTATATATACACATACCAAAAATAGAAGTTTGTACCCATTTCCCTGAAACATGCAACATCATACTCACATAGCAAAGAAGCAAGCTCAATGAATTCTCTGGAGCCTTGCCCTTGCCCTTGTGATCTACACTTGTAATAAAAGAGGAAATTGGGTGAGCTACAACACGCTCAGTGAGTAATCTAGCATTGGATTTATATATGCATATACATAAATTATGGCATTGAAAACATCATTATAAACTCATGTGAAATCCAATGTAAATATCAATACATGAATCAAATACATTTTTTCGCCACTCTATACATATCATACAATGCATAAAGATAAAATCCTCACTCTCAGGAATGTAAATGAGTTTGTATCCCTATGATGCATACTAATAGGGAGAACCCATCTTACAAACCATCCCCTCGATCATTTCGAGGTCTAGTCAAGAAACTTTCCTCCTAGAACTGATCATATACTTGCCTTACAACGAGTAAGGCTAAGTATGTTCCGAGGTCTAGTCCACAACTTGCCTCTTGGAAATGATCACATACTTTCTTTACTTCGGTAAGTGTAAGCATGTTCGATTTTCAAATCAAAAGGCTTCATGCATTAACCAAACAATGCAAAACATGGAAACATAGAGCAATCAAGCATGCTCAATTTCATCAAAACAGAGTTTATCTAATACAATGTCATACATAGTAACCAAGTTAGAAATACTTACTTTTACAGGATTTTCACCAAGTCCACAACACACACAACATAGTCAATTTTCACCAACTAAGACATCACAAACACTTCACTTGTTTGCTATCCATACTTAATTCTCACCATTAACTCACTGCAATTTAACATTGCGCACATTCACATAACTTAGTCAATTAATTACAATTCAACCTAACTTTATCATTAAAACAACATAAGTTGCATGCTAGTATTACAAGCAATCTTAGACAAAAGTTTCCAAGTCTAGGTCAATTGTACTACACCTAATAGTCCTAGCATGTAATTTAACCAATTAACCTTATATCTCAGTTCTAAAAGCCCATTTAAATCACATATAGGACGTGCATAAAATTCTGGAAGGTCTAAACCAAGATTGTACGTTTGAGCCATTTACAAAGAATTCATCAAGATCATGTAGAAAAGTGAGCAGATTTGGGTATCAACATGATCGATTCAGATGTATTATACTACTAGTAGAGAAATATAATAATAAAATTAATCGTTAATATTTAATATCATCAAGATATGAATCTACTGTCCAAATTTCAGCAAATTCTAGTGGTGAATCAAGGAGATATATCCCCTTGATGTGAAGACAACTTTAAACAGTTGTTTTCTCCTTCTCTGTTACAATCACTTGACTTCAGTGGTTCATATCTCATAACATAAGAGACAATTCAACATCGCCACCATTTCGAATGTGACACAAGAAGTTAAGAACTACCTGACCAAGTTTCAATACGATCTAACGGTGGATTTGAGAGATCCTGTACTTTGATCTAAACTATGCAAGACAACTTATTTTTCCGACCAGTTGCATTTAGAAGGTTAGAACTCTTAAGATCCAACTCTGATCAAGATCTGTACCGTTGAAGATGAAACTATATTAAATATGGAAAATCTTTAAATGTTTTGGCTCGATCCAACCATGGATCAAGGAGATCCAACACTTGATGTAAAATACTGCAAATAGGTTTTTTCTTCACTCTTTCTCTCCCCTTCTTGAACGTTTCAGCAACTCTCTCTAATTCTCAACGTTTTCACTTCAATTTCTCAATCTAGCAAGTTATTTGATATTTCCAGAAAGTCAAGACCACTTCCACATGTTCATTCCCCTCACAAGTGGCTACAATGGCCAAGACATACGTCTCATTTCACTTGCAAAGTGGATGTATGTAGGCAATACACATGTGTTAATTCACTTGCTAAACAAACGAGACATTTGTTGCATACATGCACCCACCATGTGCACACCGTCCCACTTTTATCATATTTATTTATTGTTTTTTTTATCCTTGGGCCCACCTACACATCAATACACTTATTATACACCTGTTTGACTCATACATGCGGGGTGTTACAATATATGTGAGGTTTTGACCTTGATCATGTATATATGGCTATGGACGTGAAATATAAATGAAAAGATATATGTGGATGTGAATGGTTTACATGTATGTATTGAGAATAATATGTTGAATTGTGAATGTCTTGAGGACTATCAGGTGTACGTGGAACCTCAGATTTATGATGAGGTTCTGCCAAAATTTTTTAGTGAATTTTGTGTATTTTCTTAAAGGAAGACGCTGACAGGGTATCCTATACGTCTAGGCACGACATATATGGTGTTTTGTGATGGTCATGACGTCACCCTACGGAGGGGGTCATGACACGAATGATCATGGTCTTCAGTCTGATTATGATCTTGATTGCTCTTCCACCATGCATCATTGAACTTGAGCAATCTCCATGTATAATTGGATGTGTATATATGCAATAATATCTTAATGGGAATGTGGTTTGTAATCATCAAAATATCTTTTCTTGTACGGGACATGAGGGTAATTTGATTAACAAGATTAGAGCTATCAAGATTACGATCTTGATAGCTCTTCCACCATGCAACATCGAACTCGAGCAATCTCCATGCATAATTGGATGTGCAATATATATGCAATAATATCTTAATGGGAATGTAGTTTGTAATCATCAAAATATCTTTTCTTGTACGAGACATGAGGTTAATTAGATTAACAATCTCCCTCTTTTTGATGATTTTAAACACATTTTTGTAGGCCTTGAAGCAAACTAAAAAATGATATGAATGCTTGATCCTATAATGAATAAGAATGATATGAATGACATGTAATACACATGAATACCATGTAATACCAATGTTCTCCTCATTTTCATATGATAAGAGTTTTGCACCAAGGAAAATGTTGTTTTCATACTCTCCATATTTTGCCCATTCTCCCATTGACTTTATGGATAATATGATGCTTCAATAGATATTACTTCTCCCGTTTTGAAAACATAAAAAAGAGTGAAGTATCCATATAATACTTTTCCCCCTGAATGAGGTAAGCATCAAAATATCATAGGTCAGATTCAGAGAACATCCCAAACTCTCTTCTGATATGAACAAACTGGTCCTTAGGTAAGGCTTTAGTGAAAATATGAGCCAATCGTTCTTTTGTGCCAATATGAGTGAGTTTAACATCACCATTTTGCACATGATCCCTTAAGAAATGATGTCTGATTTGAATATGTTTAGTTTGGGAGTATAATACAAGATTCTTTGATATGTTAATAGCACTAGTATTATCACATAGAATTTCAGTGCATTCAAAAATGATTTGGTAATCCCAAAGTTGTTGTTTCATGTATAACACTTGAGAACAACAACTTCCAGCTGCAACATATTATGCTTCAGCTGTGGATAATGCCACTGAATGTTGCTTCTTGAAAAACCAAGAAATTAAAGAATTTTTGAGGAAGTGACAAAATCCTAAGGTACTTCTTCTGTCATTGAGACTTCTAGCATAGTCGGAGTTTACATAACTTTTCAGTTCAAGTGACGTACATTGGGAATACCAAATTCCTAAATCAGTTGTGCCATTTATGTATCTAAAAATTCTTTTGACACATTTTAAATGTGATTCTTTAGGATCTGATTGAAATCTTGCACATAGACAAACACTGAACATGATATCTGGTCTACTTGTTGTGAGATAAAGTAAGCTTCCAATTATACTTTTGTACAATTTTGAATCAATTGATTTTTCTTTTTCATCTTTATCTAGTTTAATTGCTGAGTTACAAGGAGTATCTATTGATTTCAAATTGTTCATTTGAAACTTTTTGATCATTTCTTTAACATACTTTGATTGGCTTATAAATGTGCCATTTGGCATTTGCTTAATTTGTAAACCAAGAAAATATGTAAGTTCTCCCATCATGCTCATTTCGAATTCTTTTTACATTATTTTTGAGAACTGATCACACAATTCCTTGTCCGATGCACCAAATATGGTATCATCCACATATATTTGAACAATAAGAATATTATCATCATGGTGTTTAATAAACAAGGTTGGATCGAGTTTTCCTTTTTGAAATTTATGATCTAACTATCATACCAAGCTCTAAGATCCTGTCTTAATCTATATAAGGCTTTGTGGAGTTTGAACACATGTTCTGGGTTATGATGAGCATTCTCAAACCCTGGAGGTTGCTCCACTTATACCTCTTCATTGATGTATCCATTTAGAAATGCACACTTTACATCCATTTGGTATAAGGGAAAATTTTTGTAACAAGCGTAGGCAAGTTGTCACGACCCCTCTCTGGGTGACGTCATGACCAACACGGTACCCCAGATAATGTCACAACACAAAAACTTAGGCATTGTTAAGCCTCTATGCAGAAAGTACCTAATAAACTCAAATACATAACCTATATATGATCAAAATAATTGAATCTAAAAAATATAAAATCTTTTCCACATCATCATCATTTTCCAAGATTCAATATAATCCTCAAAATCAACATGGGACTTAAAACAAACGTCCATTATATATAGCCTAGACAACCACATCTACCTATGTCTTATATACATGAGTACTTGTGATATTTATATACAAAATCAAAATAAAACAAACGAGTAAACTAGTCCCAAGTTTTCCCAATATACACAATCCAAACCTACATTCAAAAAGAGAAGAAAAGGAAGACCGCAAGCTTTATACTTTGCCCTTTCCTTTCTGATCTGAACCTGAGAAAAGTAGGAAAAATGGGATGAGCTCAACTAGCATAATGAATAGTTCTCACAATATATTTCTATGTATGCATTTATATAAAACATGTATGATATTGAAAATTTCATTCCTAAAACAAATGCATCCGGATAAATCACATTATGCATGTGTCCAAACTAAACATGAGATTTATGCATTATTTCCATAAAAATCAAATATGCAGACTCTTTACCAAAAGGATATGTCAGAATAACGCATGCCTTTACTTTCCCTATTGGCCAATAGGCTCCGACCGGCGCATTACCTGACACAAATCCTTCTAATCTTTCTACCTTTACATTCCTCAGTGATTCGGAAAGTTTTTTCCGCGGAACACCAACCCAAGTATTCCAACGGCACATTTCTCCTAAGAACAAGTAAATAAAAAGACAACAATGCCAAGGTATTTAATCCAAAACACCCAAGGAAATACCAATGCATATATTCCATGCTCATGCTCTTAAATTACAATGCACATATATATAAGATGCATGCCATTGCACAAACCAATTTATATAAATAAAATGTCATAATGGAAATCAAAGGTGAGAAATACTCACAACCAATTCACTAGCCAATTAAACACATCAATTACATCCCAATTGGTCAGTTGATTCACATACACCTAAAATGAATCAACTTCATACACCAATAATCAATTTCAAGTTATTATGACCAAATACATAATCATTAACCCAAATCACCTCTAATCCACACCAATTTGGATTAGAAACACTAAACACCATTCAATTGACCATTTCTAATATAATTGCCTCAAAAGCCCCAAATTGGAAAAATCTCTACATGGTCCAATTGAACTAAACAACACTCAACACTATGGGAATCATCAAATTGGCTCAATACTTTGATAAAGTATGCCATAAACTTCAATATATCCCTCATGCACGCAATTTGAAAACCTAAATCACCATAAATTCCATCAAAATCCACATACATGCCAAATTTCCATTTATAAAAGTTAAACTCATAAATAACATGGAAAACCACAATTAAAGCATGTATAACAACTCCAATCAATGGAATCAAACCACAAAATTGGTAGGTGAGGGTTTGAAATTTCGAAATCCTAGCTAAACCCCAATTTCCAACTCATGAAAATGATCAAAATACCACACAAAAGCTGGAAATTAGCTAAATAAGCAAATCAATGGAAGAAATCTTACCTTGGGAGACCACAATGCAAGCCCTAGCTCCCAATCACCCAAGAAACCCCAAACTTCTCTACTTTTCTTTCTTCACTCGAGTTTCTCCTCTTCATTTGCTAGAAATGTTGCAAATGAGGAAGAAATGAGTGAAATTTGCTTTTATACAACCTTGGGCCCACATGCAAAACTTTTTAAAAAATCAGCCCAAAAATTGAAATTTAACATATTCTAAGTGTATTTTCACATATACATCATACATACAACATATTAAACATAAAAATACACATAAATACATCGTATACACATAAAATACGAGTATTATATACATCAAATACATACACAAGACCTAGAGTCTGGCATTTTCGTCATTATGACATCATATGCGAAAGTGGGTCGTTACAATCTCCCCAACTTAGGAAATTTCGTCCTCGAAATTTAATATAAAATTAAATCTTACCTCAAGCGGTAAACAAATCCAGAAACATCTCCCGCATCTGATCTTCCCGCTCTCAAGTTTGCTCTTCATTATTGTGGAACTGCCATTTGACTCGAACCAATGGAATTTCTTTATTCCTGAGCTTTTTAATTATGCGAGCCATAATCTGAATAGGTTGTTCCACATGAGTTGCATCCTCCCCAACTTGAATTTGAGAAATATCAACCTTAGGTACAATGTCGGGGTCTGCATTATACATCCTTAATATAGACACATGAAATACATCATGGACTCCAACAAGTTGAGATGGTAGAGCAATCCTGTATGCCAAAGGACTTATCCTCTCAAGGACTTTAAATGGCCCAATAAAATGAGGAGAAAGTTTTCCTTTCACACCAAATCTCATTTGCCCTTTCTGTGGAAAGACCTTCAATAAAACCTGATCTCCCACAACAAACTCTAATAGCCTGTGATGTCTGTCGAAGTAGCTTTTTTGCTGATCCTGAGCTGCCTTCAACCTTGCCCTAATCTGCATAATCTTCTTCGTCTGTGCTACCACTGCTTCTGGCCCCAACCAACTGTGTCTCTCCGACTTCAAACCCATAAGTAGGAGATCTACAAGGTCGCCCATAGAGAGCCTCAAAAGATGCCATACCAATGTTAGCCTGAAAGCTATTATTATAAACAAATTCACACAGATGAAGATATTCATTCCGACTCCCACCAAACTCCAAAACACCTGAGCATATCCTCCAACATCTGAATAACCCTCTCAGACTGTCCGTCCGTCTAAGGCTGAAATGTTGTATTGAGGCAAAATTGAGTTCCCATCTGTTTCTGCATCACACACCATAAACTCAAAGTAAAACGCGGATCTCTATTTGATACAATCGAAATAGGAACTCCATGAAGTCTCACAATCTCTCGAAGGTATAATCAGCTCAATCGATCCATGGAATCTTTGGTGTTCGTCGGCAAGAAATGCACAAATTTTGTGAGCCCATCAACAATAACCCAGATGGCATCATATCTACCGTGAGACCTAAGAAGTCGTATAATAAAATCCATCGTGATATGTTCCCATTTTCATTTTGGAATAAGTAATGATTGCATTTGTCCTCTAGGCCTTTAGTGTTCAGCTTTCACCTGTTGACACATTCCACACTTTCGAACATATTCAGCTATGTTCTTCTTCATCCCATGTCACCACACTGTACGTTTAATATCATGGCACATCTTGGCCGCTCCAGGGTGAATAGTGTACTGTGATCTATGTGCCTCACGGAGTAACTCATCTCTCAACTCTGGATCATATGGAATCCATAGTCTCCCCTGAAATCTCATAATGCCATCTGTATCTCTCGACCTGTCACGACGCCCCTGACGTAGGCTGACGTCATGACCGGCACAGTGTACTATACACTGTACATACTCGTATACAGTATACAATACACTGTCAGCCTTCACGTAGTCTCACAATAATTCCCAAAAGTTACATCAATTATTTTTTTTCATATACCACACATCAAATCAAATCAAATATATATAGATGATCATTCCACTCACATTTATTCCATTCATTCCACAAATTAAAGTCTCATCTGATAAATATCTATGATCATCTCATTTCATCATCCTCAAGCAGTATATAATATTACCACACAACCCATCTAGGTGATATTACATATATATAGTGTGTGATAATTATACATATTAAAATAACAAAAATATGATCTATTTCCGCCAAGCATACCTACACGTACCAGACGAAGGTTCACGTGATTATCACTCACGGAGTTTTCTTTTTCCCTTCGACTCAATACCTGAAATATTGGAGGAAATGAGGTGAGCAAACAACAGCTCAGTGAATATAGTTCTTGAGATGGCAATTATATACATTTAGAGAAATATGACATTTAAAATCATTTCAAACACTTATTCAACACATGCATCATTCAACGAATATATCATACATGTCAACAACATAAATTGCATAAAATTTCAATAACATAATGCACAATCTCCCTCCTCCGCAAGGCAAGAGAGCGGGTCTAACCCTTGTATGGTCGTACAAGGTAGACACAGCTTCTTATCACCCAATTCACAGTCATTTCAAGGATCGCAACCCTTGTTAGGACAGACCTACTGACAATGAGGACTCGCAAAACCTCATCCGGGTCTAATTCCTAACGAAATGACAATGAGGATTCGCAAAACCTCATCATTACAAACTCCAATTGTTAAAATCAGTTTGCATGATCCATAAAACTCAATGTATATATAAATATACCATGCATACAATCAAACATTTTGTATATATATAATGTCATACAAGAACCAAATCAAGGAAACTATACTCACAGTGGTTACACGAGTTTTCTAATTCAACCTCTAAAATCGAGCAACAATAGGGCTTCCTCAAGAGCGTTTATCCATGCCCTTAAGCTCTCAATTTAAACACTGAAATTAATCATAGATTATCATGAGAATCATCATTTATCATATCGGTAGCTACTACAAATATCAAATTATCCAAAAATCACGATCGTAGTATCGAAACGTCCGAAATTCTGTTCTCTACGAATCTATGATTTCAAATCACTGTTCACATCACTGTTCAAAATACTATTCACTATTCATTTTACTATTCACTATTCACTATTCATTTCACTATTCACCCAAGTCCCATGTATGATTGTTAACAAGAGCAGCATATTCTTCGTCCATAGCATGTTGCCACTCAATTTGCTTGGAAGCTTGCTTATAGGTAGTGGGTTCAGTAGGCAAAGTGGGGGCAGGAAACACCTTAGGACGAGAACGACCAGTTTTGGAACGAGTTAACAAAAGATGACAATTTATATACGAAGAAGGAAAAGGCTCCAAAGATAAAGATGATGGTGCAGCAAAAGCAGATGATGTAGAACCAGTCAACTATTCTGCAGGATAGTTGGTTGAATGCAAAGGAGTCGACTGGACTACAGGAGAGTCCGCTAGATGAAGTTGCTCTGAATTAGAATTGGCAGATTGTGGTGACTGTGATAGAGAACCAGGTTGTAACCAAGAGGGAATATGAACTGCTATTTTAACAGAAGATTGAGGAGAATCCAAGGGAGTATGATTAAGTTGAATAAAAGGGAATTGAGTTTCAACAAATACAACATGTCGGTTTACATAACATGTTCTAGTGGCTAAGTCAAGACAAACATATCCTCTTTGATTTGGAGTATAACCAAGAAAACAACAAGTAGCTGATCTAGCTTGGAGTTTGTTTTTCGTGTATGGTCTAAGACAAGGGAAGCATAAACAACTAAACACTCGAAGAAAAGCATAATCTGGAGACTTTGAGTACAACATTTCATAAGGGGATGCATGAGACAACACTTTGGTTGGTATTCAATTTAGAGTAAACACAGCTATGCAAAAAGCATAGGGCCAATATACCAAGGGAACATTAGCTTTAAACAATAGAGTCAAACCAGTATCAACAATCCATTTATGTCTAGACTCCACCATACCATTTTGCTGAGATGTATAAGGAAAAATCAATCTATAAGTAATTCCACATTGTTCTAAAAAAGTAGCAAGAGGTTTGAATTCACAAACACCATCACTTTGTATTGATTTAAGTCGAAGATTGTATTGATTTTCAATCATAGACTTGAACTTAAGAAAGATAGGAACAATCTCATCCCTAGTTTTAAGAAAATATATACATTGGAATCTTGTAAAATCATCAACTATAAGGAGAAAGTAACGCTTACCATTCACACCAAGCGGTGGAGAAGGTCCCCAAATGTCAAAATACAACAATTCAAAAGGCTTGGCAGCAGCTACATCTGTAGAACCAAACGACAATCCATGAGACTTGGCTAAAGCACAAGCTTGGCAAACAGTAGCAAGATCAAATTTTCTATCCAAGATAGGCAAATGATAAGAAGCCACAGTACGATCGACAATAGGCTGAGAAACATGTGCAAGACGATCATGGATTGAACTAGTAGTAAGAAGAGCAGTGTTGGATGCAACATCCGTGATAGAACCGGCTGAACGAGAGATAAACTTGAACAAGCCTTTATCAACCATTCCTTGATGAAGAACTTTCCTCGAAACCTTGTCTTTCACAAAGAAACAATTTGAATGAAATTCGACATATACATCGTTATCACAACAAACTCTTTGAACCGATATCAAATTAGCTTGCAAATGTGGAGCATGCAACACATTATTTAGATTAAAAACTCCATCTGAAGTAACAATACTAGAAGAACCAACATGAGATATAGGAAGTTTGCTTCCATTACCTACAACCACTTTGTCCATAAGAGGATAGACCATAGGATTATGATGATTTGCAATGTTATTAGTAATGTGATTGTTAGCTCCACTATCCAAGATCAAAGAGGTGGAAGGTGCATCTTGAACAGATGATGAACCAGATGGAAGAAAGGCACAAGTGAGTTGCTAGTATTAGAAGAAGAAGAATTGGCCTGAGGTGATTAAGATGAAGAAGTATTCAACAAATTCTGAAGAGTGAAACAAGTAGAAGCCACATGATCATTTTTACCACAAAATTGGCATTGAACATTACGTTTCTTATTCTTTCCACGACCACGACCAAGTCCATTTGTATTAAACTGTCCAATAAAGTTTGCAATAGGATTTTGAAAACCAGTATTTGAATTAATAGCTTGGAGAGCACCAATAGAAACATATTGATTAGACTGATTTGTAGAACCATGAGTAAAACCAAATTGGGAAGAAGATGAACCAAAAAAGGACTTTCCTCTGCCACGACCAAAAGAGAATGGAGAAAAACATTGATTAGGTGCACGAACCAGATTTGCTTGAATCACCTGCTGATCCAAAAACTTGCTTTGCTGCTCAAGACAATTCTCATAGGAAAGCAATTGGCTATGCACTTCTTCCACCGAGAGATTATCAGTGTGAATATTTAAAGAACAAATGCAAGGATTGTAATCAACTCCCAATCCATTGAAAATATGCATGATTAAATCTTTTTCAAGAACATGCTCTCCTACGGCTGCCAATTGATCAGATAATTTCTTTGCACGCTCAACATAATCATTGATCGACTTTTCTCCTTTATGAAACATCTGAAGCTGTCCTTTGGTTTCCATCACTCGAGCTTTAGATGAAGCAAAATAAACCTGCTCCAATGACCGCCACATATCAAATGCAGTGTTCTTCCTTACTATGTGATTTGTGAGATTTTCAGACACTGAAGCAAAAAACCAGCTCTTCAAAACTCCATTGATTCGAGACCAAATGACGTGATCTGGATTTATCACAGAAGAAGTACCAAGAAACCTTGTAGGTTCTGCCAATGAGCCAACAATAAACTTCTCAAGACTATAAGCATATATTAAAGTAAGCATTTGATACTTCCAAACCAAATAATTACTTAGATCAAGTTTGATTTCGAAAGTAACGTTTACTGGTGGAATGACTAAGGAAGAAAATACAAAATTTCTAGCATTATGTAATGGCGGAGCCTCTACAGTAGAGGAACTCATCATTGTGTGGCTTTGATACCATATGAAACCAAGCTTCTTAGATTGAGAACAGAGAAACAATGTGAATTGAGAAAAAAGAACGTAGAGTTGTTGGAAGAAGTTCTGTTATTGAAAATCATAGAACAAGACAATATATATACAAGAAAATGAGCTATTAATGTAACAACTTCTCCTATAACAAACTCAACAACCTAAACAGTTATAACTAACTGTAACTTACACTATAATCATCTAGAACCTTCTGGACATTATACATATGTTCTCTCTAATAAGATGCATTGGTATAAATCACCAACTCTTGCCTACGTTCTGGAAGTACCAAAACAGGTGCGATAGTAAGTTTTTTCTTCAACTCTGCAAAAGCTTCTTCACAGGCATCGGTCCACACAAAAGGAACGTTCTTCTGGGTTAACTTAGTAAGTGGGATAGCTAACTTCGAAAAGTTTTGTACAAACTTTATGTAGTACCCAACCAAACCCAGAAAACTCATAATTTTCGTCACTGTGATCTGTCTTGGCCAATTAATAATCGCCTCAACCTTAGCAGAATTAACAAAGATACCATCTGCACTAACCACATGACCCAAAATTTCACTTCTGAAATCCAAAACTCACACTTGCTGAGCTTAGCATATAGCCTATGCTCCCTTAATGTCTGCAATGTGATCCAGAGGTGCTGCTTGTGCTCCTCACGTGTTTTGGAATATATCAAAATATCGTCAATGAAAACAATGATGAAGTGATCTAGATACGCTCTAAACACCCTCTGCATCAAATCTATGAACATCGCAGGTGCATTCGTCAACCCAAATGGCATGACTAGAAATTCATAATGATCATATCTCGTATGGAAGGCAGTCTTTGGGACATCTTCTTCTCTAATCCTCAACTGCTGGTAGCCTGATCTCGTCCGGAAGACAGTTCAATTTGACATACAAAAGCAACAAACTCTTGATCTCTATGAATTGAAGCTCTAGTGGATACACCCTTAGTTGGATCACCTAGTATTTGCTATTTGGGGTGATCTTGGAGCAATTTAGAGTTCTTTGATACTTCTAAAGATTTGTCATTATTAGGTGCTATGTTTTGAGTTTTCTTGGGAGCATCATCATCTTTAAGGTTCATTTTCCTAATTCCTTCCTCAAGACATTTCTTATTTTCGGCTTCATCGAAATTTACATGAATTGATTTTTGTACACTTCGAGTAGTTTTGTTATAAACTCTGTAAGTTCTACTGTGGGAAGAATATCATAAGAATATTCCAATATCTAACTTAGGTTCAAATTTGTCTAAATTATCTTTATCATTGAGGATAAAACACTTACATCCAAATACTCGAAAGTAGTTTTGCTCTACCTTTCCATAATTCATATGAAGTTTTGTTCAAATTTTTTCTAATCAGAATTTTGTTCATTACATAACATGTAGTGTTAATAGCTCCTGCCCAAAAATAGTTTGCAGTGTTATATTCACTAAACATTGTCCTACACATTTCTTGCAAAATTCTATTTTTCCTTTCAATGACACCATTTTGTTGAGGTGTCATAGGGGCCGATAGATGGTGAGTGTAACCTTGATTGTTACAAAATTCTTCAAGATCTTTATTAACGAATTCTCCTCCTCTATCACTTCTAACTATGTTTATTTTATATTCTTTTTCATTTTCAACTCTTTTACAAAATTTAATGAACAATTCACACACTTCAAACTTAAGTTCTAGAAAGAATACCCGAGTGTATCTAGTAAAGTCATCAACAATTACATAAACATATGATTTTTCTCATAAACTTTGAGTCTTGGTAGGTCCGAAGAGATCCATGTGAATCAATTCGAGAGCTCTAGTGGTAGATTGATACCTCTTGCTCTTAAATGATGATCTAGTCTGCTTGCCCAATTGACATGGTTTACACACCTAGTCTTTTGAGTAAATTCCTTTTGGAATATTCTTAGCAAGGTCATTTTTAGCTAGCCTAGATAACATGAGCTAACCTCCTATGCTAGAGCCATGCATCATCACAAGATATAACACTCAAACATGTAACATTTTATTTCTCCATATCATCAAGATTTGTGCAATAAACATTTCTATGCCTAGATGTTATGAATGCAACAAAATAATTTGCATACTTAACAATGCACCTATTTACTTCAAAAGAAATATCACATCCCTTGTCAGATAATTGACTTATGCTCAAGAGATTATGTTTCAACCATTTTATGTAAAGAACATAAAAAATGGATAAGAAATTGTTACCAATGGTTCCAATGCCTGCAATTTCACCTTTGTTGTTCTCTCTGAAGGAGACATTTCTGTCATTCTTTCCCTTAATGCACAAGAACTTTGACTTATCACCAGTCATATGTCTTGAGTATTCATTGTCCAGATACCATATTTCTTCATTTTTGTTTATCTACACAACATAAAATACTTTTGATTTTGGTACCCACGTTGCTTTGGGTCTATGCATGTTAGCATCAATAAGAATACTCTTTTCTACCAATGCAAGTTTCCTTTTCTTTACATTCCTAACATTGCATCTTAATACAATATGACCTTCCCTATGACATTTATGACATTTAGGTCTCTTGGTCAGTAGAGTGTTATACTCTTTTTGTTTTGACCATTCAGTATAGCCTAAACCAACCTTGTCAAAAACACATCTTTGTGATTCTAACATCATGTCAAATAATTTTTGACCATTTGTAAACTTGATTACAGTGTTGTTAAGGTCTTCATTTATCTTTTTGAGAGATTCATTTTCATTTTTCAGAATCAAAAAACTCTAGAGAGTTGAGGTGTGCACCAATGCATGTGAGTGTTATTTTTCCTTTTTCTTAATTTGCCAGTTGCTCCGGGTGGTAGCATTAATGCTCTACAAATTTTTCTTTGACCATTTATTAGGAAAACAATCAATACAAGATTACATAAAACTTCCTTCCTTGGAAAATTCCTTCAATACAGTACAAGTTTCATGGTAGCAGCGCTTTAGGTGGGTAATTATTCAAGTTTCCTCTTTTGTATATAACAAGTTCAAAGTACTACCAGAAGGAAAAACAGAGAAGAAGAAAAAGGTACAGAAGTGCAGAGAAGAACTAGAAATCACGGTTATTATAACATTCCAACCCAATTTACAATGGCAGAGCTCTCTCATATATATATATATATATATATATAGGAGCATAACAGATTAAGACACACGGCGTTCTCCTATAAGCTGATCTAGATCTAAAACAAACAATTAACTACATGATAGTAACTATAATAACTTTAATCTTGACTCTGGTTATCACTACCAAACAGTACCTTATCAATGTGAACTTTGATGGTTTTGGTTTCAATGAAAGTTGTGTAGTAGAAGCTCTTGGCTACAACCATGAATGCTTGCTTGACTTCGTTTCCAAGGGTGGCGTTGTTCTCGTGTGATTGAACCACATGTTGCAAGAGCTTTTGCATTTGTAATTCTACTGTGTCAGTTTGTAATTTGATGCCCATTTCTCCACAGGAGTTCTCTTCCTTCCCACCCTAGACACGTATGTAAAAACTTATAAAACTTATACTCAATCCAGCACTAATAGTTACATGTTTGTTGGTCAAATTATGATTGTAGCAGGTAAAAATTATATACCTTCATGTCTTTTATGCGTCGGAGATTATAACATAGTTCTTTTGTTAGGTTGTCGAGATGAATATAAGCAGGCTGAAACATGAGACCTTCTGAAAAGAAGGCATCGCTGCACAGATTTATTGTGTTCACTAGGAGATCAACACTATAATTCAATCACATTTTTTACCCTGTTCGCCATCCACTATTTATGCCGACCAACCCTTTTTAAAAAAAAAAAAAATTATTCTACAATTCGATCATATTTTTTTGTTTGTTAATTTTGTATTTGAATCAAGTACAACAATTTTATCAACAAGCACAATGTTAAAAATGTCAGAATAGTAGAACAGCGTTTTCTTAAACTTGTTACTATTTGATATTTGTGTGAAATTTGAAATAAATTTCTATTTGTGTTGATTTTGAAGTTTTATTGTATTGATTTTATAACTTTTATTGTATTACTTTTGTGATTTTATTAGATTGATTTTGTGACTTTTAATGTATTCGCGACATTTTGTTATTTTGTGATCAAGTAGAGGGGCTACTGTTGGTGGGGTTCAACCCCAATGATTAGTCTTATATCAATTATGTATTCTTTCTAGCTAAGACACATAAGACGTCTCACCCCCCTTACACTAACAAGAGGCCTTTTTCTAAGGAGAAAAAAAAAACCCCCCTGGACTTGATTTATGGTACGGTCTACGTGAGCACTTACGGGTCCGATGGCCCAACTTAGGCCAAACTTGGGGGGCCTATAGGAGGGACAATACCTTGCGATGTGTGGGGTGGGCTAAAATTGGCTTCAACAGTTGGCGTCATCTGTGGGGATCGACGCATCCGTGGGAGGTGCTGAGATTGGGGGCCCACTATTGGTGGATTCAACTTCAGAGATTAGTCTCACATAGACTATGCACTCTTCATAGCTAAGACACATAAGAAGTCTCACCCCCTCACACTAACATTAGACCTTTTCCTTAGGAGAAAAACAAAACCCTCTCGGACTTGCTTTATGACACACTTTACGTGGGCGCCCACGGGCCTAATGGTCCAACTTAGAGGCCGTAGAAGAGATAACATGTCACACCCTGGGTTGCACAACGTGCCCCCTACCCAGGTGTGGGCGCACCCCCTCGGGGCGAAAGGCTAAGCCATTATGGATCCATAATATTGTCACATCTAGCCGAATTCGCGATACCCAACAGGGCCCTAGTAACGGACTAGATCATTTACCCCCATTATTCATGAATAGTGAAGGGCCTCCCCCAGAATCGAACTCGGGACCTCCCTTAAGGAGTCTGATTTCGTATTCTGAGTAACCACTGAGCCAATCGTTCAGTGGCTACTCCAAGTGCGAAATCTAACCTCTTAAAAGGGAGGTTGCGAGTTCGCCTTGGGGGGGCCTTCACTATTCATGAATAGTGGGGGTAAATGATCTAGTTCGTTACTAGGGCCCTGTTGGATATCGCAAATTCGGCTAGATGTGACAATATTATGTGGTACTATGGCTAGGCGTTCGCCCCGAGGGGGTGCGCCCACACCTGGGTAGGGGGCACGTTGTTCAACCCAGGGTGTGACATAATATCTTGTGACGTGTGGGGGGGAAAAATTGGCTAAAACAGTTGGTGCCGTCTGTGGGAATCGACGCATCTGTGCGAGGTACTGAGACTGGGGGCCTACTGTTGGTAGGTTCAACTCAAAATATTAGTCTCACATCGACTATGTGTTCTTTATACCTAAGACACATAAGAAGTCTCACCCCTTCATGCTAACAAGAGGCTTTTTCCTAAGGAGAAAAATAAAACCCCCCGAGACTTGCCTTTATGGCACGCTCTATGTAAGCACCCATACGCTTGATGGCCCAACTTAGAGGTTGATCAAACTTGGGAGCCCGTAGGAGAGACAATATCTTGCGACGTGTGGGGCAAGCCAAAATTGGCTTCATCATATATGTTTATGAGAATTCCACCAATCTAATATATCAAAATTATCAGAAATATCAACATCAATAGTGAGATTAGCTAAATAATGTTGTAATTTACATGATTGTTTAAAATTTGTATTATTTTTAGATAATAAACTTGATACTTTATTTAATTTTGTTGGCATTAAACTAGAGGGCATTTGATTAATTATTTTCTAACTTTTGTATATATTTTTGAAACATATCAACCAAAGAATTTTTACTATCTTTCATGTCAATAAAAGATATATCACAATACATCATTTTTAAAACTTCTTCTAAAATTAATAACTTATAACGAGGATCCATTGAAGTAGCCAAACAAAAAATAATTGGTATTTTACCCAAATACTTATCAAACTTTGATCTCATGTTATTACCAATTTCAAAAGTTTGTGGATTTTTTATAAGATCTTTGAGTTGTAGTGAAATATTAGCTATTTGAAAAAGAAAATTATTTATTGTAGCATATTTACTGCCAGAAAAAAACTTAGTAGCATCATTAAAAGCTTTAAAAAATATATTTATTTAAAATTACTTAATTTAATAAAGTAAAATTTTAAAACATTTTCCTAAACTAATATGATATAGATATGGTAAAAAAAATTGAATAATTTTTTATTTAAATAACGGTAACCTACTTAATTTAATATAATAAGATTTCAAAAAATCTCCAAAAATTGATATGAAAGGATATGATAACGGCAACCTACTTCATTTGATTAGAGTAATTTAAAAAAAAAACTTTCTTAAAATTAAAATGATATATAGATTTTAAGTTAACTTCTACTATTAATTTATATAAAGTAAAAATTACTTAACTTAATTAAAGTAAAATTTTAAACCTTTCTTAGATTAAATATAAAGAAGATATAATATAAAAAAATTGAGTGAAGAATTTTTATCAGTATGTATATATATATATATATATATATATTATAATTTTTCTTAAATAAGATTTTTAAAAGTGCTTAGAATAAGTACGGAAATATTTTAGAAAATGAAAAAAGATTTTTTTTTTCTAATTTTTAAGTTTAAAACTACTTAATTTAAATAATAGAAGATTACAAAGACTTTATAAAAAATAAAAAAATATAATATAAAAAGTCAGCTAAGAAATTTTAGTTAATTTATATGAATTTGATATGTATATATTATTTTTTATAGTAACGAGGACTTTGTTTCTAAAATTATTTAATAATTTAATAACAAAAGATTTAAAATATTTTTTAGAATGTATGCAAAAAAAAAATTATAATAAAGATTTATAAGTGTACAAGTATGTATTATCCATAGATAAAAATTGTTATTTAGAATTTTTATTTATTGAAAGATATATAAAGGTTAAATAAATCGGACAACGGGCCTAATCCCAACAATATTATATTAGATTGTTGGGTCAGGCAACGGACTTAACCCGAACAATATTATATTAGGTCATTGAGCTGGACCGGACTTCAAGGGATTTTCCTAATTCGTCCACTTTATAATAACGGGAGCTAGGCCAGCCCAATATTTAAGTCAAGCTGTCGGACTGAACGGGCCGATTCGGGCCAAGTCCATGGGCTTTAGCCCAAATTGACACCCCGTACGCCACTCGGCAATCGCCTGACCTTTGAGAATAATGTATCCTCTTGGTCTTCTTTTATTTCTACTGTTAAACCTTCTCCTTTCTATCAAATGTACCTTGTTCCAATCAACCCGTGACACTTTTTTATTAGGGCATACCTCAATTGATACTGTTAAGAAAATATTGGAGTTTTGTTGAATTTTACATTCAAAGAATAATACTATCGTCTGTTCAGCTTGTCAATATGCCAATTACAATCATAGACAATTTCTGACTTTCTTCATCTAGAGCTTCAAAGTTTTGGAATTGTTTCATATAGATCTTAGGGTACTTCTCATGTTTTGTCAAGAATCGGTGCTAATTAAGTATATCATTTTAGGGTACTTCACTTGATATACATAGTTGGATCATTATCTGACAGTTATTAACTTTTATGTCAAGTGGTGTCTAATATAGTATCATAATAGTTTTTATTTTAAAGGTCTAGTGTTCAAATCTTTTCATCCACGTGTTATTATGCACGTAAAAAGGAGTGTTAATATCTATATGTTGGATAGGGAATAAACCCAAGAAATCGCAAACACACACAAAGAGAAAATACGGAGACGAGATTTAACATAGTTCGAAAAAAAATCGCTATGTCCACAGAGTACACCAACACTCAATCCACTATCAATGGAGGTTTACAATGGAAAGCCACTCAGAGCCGATGGTTCTGTTGGGATGCACATATATCAAGATGAAGCATGCGCATGTGCTTGTGGTCACGGATGGTTCCTTGAGTTGTTTCTTCTCGAGATGATGACGACGATTGATCTGACATGGATCGTGCGGTGTGATTGTGATGAAAGCTGCATTTCAGTCCAATGTAGAGATTTGTTGGGTATGTATGGACCAAAATAATAGTCTCACATCGGATATAATATATTTATCACATAAAATATAAAGTTAGGATCTCACATTCATTAGTACCAAGACCTTTTGGAATAAAACCCCACACTTGAACTCAAAGCTTGTTAAGTTGAGAGCAATATCAGTATTAGTAGAGATCCAAATCTGTATAACACTATCTATCTTTGTTTGATATATACAGTTAGACCCTTATTTGATTGTTATAAGATTTAGGTCAAATGATTTATAACACTAACTATTTCTCATAGATAGGCCTAACATGGGTATTTAGCTCTATGGGCTATTGACTCCAACTCCATCTCGTTCCTAATTTGGCTTTGAGCACCAGAAAACTTGCTCCTTTGTTAATATAAATAAATAAGTCCAAGTAAACTTAGACACTGATCTAGTCTTCAGAAAAGAGAAAAAAAAAAGTTTGTAATGCAACCAAAAAAATAAAATAAGTAATTGCAACATTTATGAATACTCACCAAAACTTTCAATGGAATTAACGATTGCTAGAAGCCCTCCAATCTTCCCATGACTTTATCTCACTGTTTTGAAACCCCCCATCAAGATTCAGGGGGCATGCACCAAATCTTTGCATGGCCTTCAGGTTCAGTCATTCATCGACCTGTATATCCATTGTTTGATCTTAATTAACAGCATCAACCTTATCCTCAACCCCCCAATTGAAATTCTACTATTTTGTTTGCCACTTACCGTAATTAGACGTCCATTGGCCATAAAGGAGCAATATTTCAGCTCTGAACATCCTTGCAATTAGCTTCCTACACTCTAGTCTCAACTAACACACAAAGCAAACTCCTATGGAGAAATTAGTTTCCTTTAACTTTCTTAATTTTGTTAGAAAAAATGCTTTAAAAATATATTTTTCAAATGCATTTTGTTTATATTGCTCTTAAAAGTTATTGAACGAATAACGTATCGTGATTCAAAGCGATCTAAAAATTCTTAAGAACAATGTCAATAACATATATTTAAAAAGGGTGTCAATCGAGTATTACTCGTTTGACCACCTCAAGTTCAGCTAATTAAGGAACTTAATTAATCATTTCCTTTTTCCTTTGGCCTATATTATAACACTATATATCCTTTCATCATGTACGATAAACTTTATACAGTTAGCAATAAATAATATTAAACTTACAATAAAAAAATAAATGTTTTTTATTTCTATATATTTCAAGTATTACTAATATATAACAATGTCAATTAAATTTTAACTCCGACATGATTTCATTAATAAATAACAAAAGAACCTTAGATTCAATAAAGATAAAAGACCCACAATTCACTGACAAAAAAAAACATACCAACAATTCAAAAATATATGTTATAGTCAATATGGAGTTGATACAGTTGGTAAAGAGATATAGCTTTGAAACTCAAAAGTTTTAGGTTCAACTTTTGTCACCCTAAAAGGTGAAGAGAATTAATGGATCAGGAGCAGACCTAATACCTCTCTGAGAATGAGGTATAGTGATGGATGGTGATAAAGCTGATTATACAACTAATTACTAGCTACTAACATTATTTCTTCTATATATATACACACATGCTGTAAACCTCAAATTTAGGGGAAAACTAATGAAAGAAGATATACGTAGAAAACTCTAAGGAAAAAACTAAAGGCAAAAATAATGTATTTACTATCAATTTACAGGTGCTTCAAAGGAATTAAAATACCTTATTCTGAATAGTAACACAAATTTAAAACTTTGATAAAGAAATTAAAGAATGACGGAAAAAGAATGTACAAGGTAAAACTAAAACTCAACTGCATCATCCATATAAGCTCTAAATTTATCTCACTTTCACAAAGCTTTTAAAGATATATCGGACCCTCTTTACACAAGCTTCACCCTCTTCTTGATTTCACTCTTACGTTAGAATTAACCAATAAATAATAGGCTTCCTTTATTAGATTTAAAACTGTGACCAACAAGGTTTGGGGGGATGGCAGTATCAATGTTTGATCCCTCATCATTTGCAAAGCATTTCCAATTTGATGCAGATCGTGACCAACAAGGTTTCTTTAATACAACTTCGGCAACATAGTTTCTTTTTTCCCAACATAACTATACATCCATATTTAGTGAGTATAAAATTGCAATGTATCTTTCCCAAAAATCTTTTATAAATAGGAAATTAACATTTAGATTGACAATCATACAAGCAATAAAACTAGTTATCCAATCGTTTATATTTTTATTACAATATATAAGGGGGTTTGCCTATTTATCAATCCTTGTATCCAGCCCACTTTTAAAAATTGACATCAAATTGTCTTTTTGCCTAACCCATTTTTGTAAGATACTACGTCCGGTCCCATTCCAAAATGAACCATATCAAAGGAGAACGCAAACAAATGAATGCAGACCAATTTTGGAGTGCAGGGTCCGCAAAACAATTTTTATTAAAAGTATTTTTCTTGCCAGCAAATCTAATGATTATTACATGATTATATATATAAAAAAAAAAGGATACAATTATCTTTTCTGCTTTTTTTTTGTTCTTTTTAAATAAAAAAGAAAGGAATTAATATTAATCTTAGGAGTTAATATTAACCCCTAGGGTTAGGGGTTAATAATAATATTAATCCTTAGGGTTAAAATATTAACACCTAGGATTAAATATTAACCCTAATAAATTAGAGGTTAGTATTTATTTTGAATATTCCAAACCCAAAAGTTATCTTGTAATATATATATATATATATATAAATATATGTGTGTGTGTAGAGATGATTATATGCTTTTTCAAAGTTTTTATATATATATAATCAATAGATTTGCTGGCAAGAAAAATATTTTTAATAAAACTATGTTTTAAATAAAAATATATATTTTTGTAACATTATTTTTTTAATAAACTTAGTTAATTAAAATTAATAAAATGAGCGTTTTAAAAAATAAATTAGTTTTACTAAAATATTACTAAATTAGTAGTGTGGCGAGTGTTTGGCTCTTTGCGGACCCCGCGAGGTTAGTAAAAATGCACTCCCAATTTTGCCACCCCTATCATTAGCCAACTCAAATGGGTTTCCTGTTTTGTTGCAGTTTCTCGCTATTCTTGTTGTCATTTTTCGCTCTTCTCTGCTATTACCACTTGTTGCTCCTGTTGGCGTTTCTCACTCTTCTACGCCACCACAACCCGCTTGCTCTTCTATGCCACCAATGTCGGCTCCTTTTGTTTGTTGTTTTCACTTTCATCCGTCGCCGCTAACTTTGGTGGCGTCGATGTTTTAAGTTTTTTTTGTTTGTCTCTTTGTTTTTTTTTTGTGGGGGTTATGCCCTCTTGATGTGAGGGTATTGTCCTCTTATTATCGGCTTGGTTGTTGTTGTGAGGGTTATGACCTCTTGTGGTCAGTTCACCTGTTGTCATCGAGCCCTTGAGCTCGTTGCTGATCTATGAGATCAAGCTTTGCGTGCTTGCATTGTTCTTGAATCTGTAATTGTATTTGTTGGCAGGTTGTACTCTAATATTAGAGATTTATCTTTAATGAAAATGCATCTTTGAAAGAAAAAGAAAAAACTCAAATGGGTTTAGGGACCATTTGGGTGGGGTTAGCATTTTTCAAATATAATGCATCTAGACAAATTGGCTCAACATAGGGGTGTAAGTTAATCTCACCAAATTAAACAAAAATCTGTCGATTAGGTTGGGTTGGTGTAATGTTTGGGTTGGATTAGTTTAACAAATTCTTAGCCTTGACTTTTGGGTTAAGTTTGGGTTTGACCCCAAGTCCACTTAGCTCAACCCGATCCAACCCAAATACACATACTGATCATAAACTTGAATAATTATTTTTACAAGATAATATTATTGTATTATAATTAAAATGAAGCTCCTAAAATTTATTTCTTTTTAATATTAATCATTACTTTAATTTTATTGATGATGCCTTTATTACTTGAAACTAAATTAAAATTTTTTATCATAGTTTTTATTTATGTTTTTTATTACTTTATTCTCCTTCTGTTTGTGTTAATTTGTAGTCTAATTATTCTAAAACCTAAAACCTAAAACCAACCCGATTGGTCAACTCTAACTAATTCAAACTAGTTACAAATGTTGGTTAGCTTAAATAGGGTGCATTCAGACTCTTTCACTTAAAGTCGAAAGTTTCATTCCCTCCTCTTGTAAATAAGTAAGAGTTTCCCCCTAATAAAAAGTGGAATGGGACCATGGTAGTTGGTTCGCATGGTCTCCATTCAGACCCCTTATGTCTCTTACGTTGTGTTTGTCTTCTTGGCCCTACTGAGGAGTCCCGGCTTCCTCTAGCCCTAGTGTCAGCATCCTCTAACCTAGTGTCTGCACTCCAAAAAAAAAAAAATCAACCAAACTAGTTTGGATTAAGTTAAGAGATTTGGCTCCGACCCAACCCAACCCAACCCAAGCCCTTACATTCAAGTATTTAATTATGATTTTTTTTATGTAATATTCTAATATTTTATTAAATAATGCATCGTTTTGTAATACCAATACTTAAGAGTATTCACAATGAATCTTTTCTTTTCTTTTCTTTTCTTTTCTTTTTCTTTTTTCTTTTTTTTTTTGTCAACTACAATTTGCTTTTAGGGATATTAATTGATTGGTTCAACCATGAAACCTAACTAAATCACTAAGTTTGGTTTGATTTAGTTTATTTTTTGAATAAGATCATTTTGAATTGGGTTTGTAAAAAGTATTACTATGATCATTTTGTTTAATATGGTTGAGAATTTTAAAATCAAACTAAACCAAAACAAAATGACTTCAAAAGTAAAAGTATAAATATTTTAAAAAAAATTTATATAAGATTCTTTTATCATAAAAACATTACCATAAATATTTCTATTATCATCTATACTATTTAGAAAGCCAAAATTCATAACTTATAATGTGCTACTTTTATCATAAATTCTTAAATTACCCATAATTTTTTAAATATAAAACTGTCAAATAAATTTATATATAAAGTTACGTTTATGAATAATATGATAATAAGGTGCTAAAAGATTTCTTTTGTAATGTTAGTAAATATAAAATTTATTTTAAAAGTTTTTCTTTTTTGCTATTTTTAGCTATTTTTATTCTTGTTTTTTAGTAATTTTCAATATCTTTTATTTTTTTGGTAACTTTCAGTTGTCTTTTATTCACGTGCAAAGCATGTGTCCATGGACTAGCCTTAAATAATAACAATTGTTAAATTTATGAATTCTACATTAAATTTACTTTATATTCATCTCCATAATTAATTATTTTGACTCATTTGATAAATGTATATTTAAAGTTTCAAACCAATCAACTCAAACTAAACCAAGCCAGCAAGCCGTTTCTATTTAGTTCGATTTTGGTTCGGGTTGCTTAGTTGATTAATTAGTTCGGTATAGATGAACGAACCACTAACTTAATGACTTTTGATTTGAGTTAGGTTTGAACATCAAACCAAATCATAGATGCCATATTTATTGTAGTGTTTAAGTATCTTGACCAACCTCCATGGAAAAATGTCATGGTACCACAAGTCATGATTGTTACCTTTGATGATTCAACTCAGTCCTACTCAGTCATTTTTCAATTACATGTGGTCAGTTATATATAAATATGCTTCCTCCACTTTCGAGCTAAAATGACGTTGTTACCTTCGATGATTCACCCTTCAAAACACAAATCTTATTTTTCCAATTTGTTAAGATTATTAATTATAAAAATCATTTTTTATTTAAATTGTTATGTTTTAAATGTCTAAAATGTTTTTTTTAAATAATAAAAATAAAACATAAAACAAAACTAGCCCTTCCTTTGTAGTCTAATAACCTTCTAATCCACCCTCCAATTCCACCAGCCCTGTGACCCATAACGGCTGTGATGCAGCAGCTTTGTGGGGTCGTTACATTCATGGCTGTTCGTTCGATCCTTGAACACTTGTGGTACAAACTACAAACTAAAACCGACCCTTCTTTCTCCTTTCTAATTTTTTGACTCTAAACTAAACATGGTTTCTCTTCGCTTCCCTTTCTTGTTTTCTCAGCCCACCAAGCTTCCTCGCCACTCCAATGCCCCCACCACTCGCTCCTTCTCTTCTTCTTCTGCCGTCGCCGGCGCATTTGTTGCAGCTGCCACCGGCGTCGGGATCGGAATTGGTCTGGCCATTTCCGATAAAATCGGAAATCAGAGAGACCCATTTCTTCAAAAAGCTTTGGATTTCTTCATCTCACATTACCGACCCAACAACAATATGTGTTCTCCGTTGTGGGGTTGTCTGTCTTTGGCCGGTAATCCAACGGCTGAAACCGTCGTTGAATAAAAAACTGGTTCTTCTTTTCCGGCCGTTTTGAGCGACAACCGTCGGTTGCTCGGAATTGGGTTGAGGAAGAAGAGCGTTTTGGGGTTGAAGAACATTGATGTCTATGCTTTTGGTATCTCTCTCTCGCTCTCTCTCTCTCTCTCTCTCTCTCTCTCTCTTTTTCTTTTCTTTTTTTTGTTTGTTTGTTTTAATTCGATGTTACTTGCATTGTGGGCCGAAACAAAATCTTGGGTCGTGTTGCATAGAATTGATGGTTTTGAATATAATTTGATCTTGAATACAAGTATAGTTAATTAGTCCATTTTCCTAGAATGTATCCATGAAGAAATTGCAAAACCTCTATTATTTGTTTTAGAATTTTTAAGCTCAATTAGGTAAAACCAAAACCCTTTTTCTTTGTTGTTCTTGTGATGTTTGGGACTTTTGAATTCTGTTGCTGTGCCAGTTTGGACAGAATTTGTTGGGCTTCTTAGAGAACTTTTTTTTTTTTTTTGTTAGGTGTTTTGTAAAATCCTCTCTGATTCATTACTGTAGGCTGCTCTATCTAGTGAGAACTGAGAGTTTCATTATTTTCAGATACGTTGTAACCACAAAATATTCAATCTGAGTCTTTCTTGGATTTGTCAAAAATGTTGACCAATTAAAGAATGAATAGATTTGCAATTTTTGCTCCCTTAAAGTTAAGCATAACTTTTGTTATAGCTTCAACCTCTAGTATAAATAGAGATTCATTGTTATAGTTTCTACAAAGGTTAAATAAAGTTCGGAAACCTACAAGATAGAAGGGAATGAACAAGGACCTTGGGATTGAGTTTTTGATGTTGGATAACTTGATTAGGTTTTTTTTTTTTTTTTTTTTTTTGACTTTTAATCACTGGCCTTTAAGCAAGTATGTTGAACTTTGAGGGGTTTGAAACTTGAAAGAAATAGCAATTTGCAAAATAATTGTAAAATAGGAATTCATAACTCTCAACTCAATTTCACAAAGTCTTTTTCCAACTACATGAGGTTTACTACATAAATTCGTTTCCCATACTTCGCTCTATCAAGGGTTAGTCAATAGTAATATTGCAAGTAGTTATATCTTTATTAATTGACTTGGATTCAATTAAGAATTAGTCCAACCAGTCTCTCGGCATGTGATGGTAGGGAGGTCCACAACTTGCCCCAAAGGATTAGTTGGTTGAGGGGGCCGAATACCCTTTTGATTACCAAAAAAAAATTTATCTTTTTCCATGTTGTTGTATATCTTCTCTCTCTATCATTATTGTTAATTATCAATTGATCACTTTTAATTCTTGACTAGCTTATCTAACGGTCTTTGTTACATGTATCCAAACCAACTTAATTGTTTCAAAAGGAAATCAATCTTAATGAATTATGGGTATGCTTACTATAGACAATCATCTGATAACCACTTCAAAATACACGTTTGCATTTATCACAGACTCATATGGTATCCCTATCCTCCTATCGCAGGTTGTACTATCCAGTAGAAAAAGAAAAAAGAACTTTATAGCTTTTTTTTTAGCAGAAAAAATTGCAATAATATTGATTCACAAAAGGAGAATAATACATCAAACAGTTATCACAAGATGTGATAGAAGAATGATGCCCCCAACCCTTATACACAAAAATCCCCAGAGCAACTGACTCAACAATGTAATCCACCCACAACCCTACTACTCTCAAATATCTTAACCTCTACCCAAGTACATGCAATTATTCCAATTTAGCAACCAGTCTGAAACTGAAAAACCTTTAGCTAAAGGCGAGGCAAAAACCCAAGAACTTTCCTTGAGCTTAATATCCTCCCATAATTCAATTTCAGACTTAGCTGAATTATGGAATATTCTGTTATTGCGTTAGGGCTAAATCATCCAAAGTGACGCATAAGATGCAATCACACCCACGCCCCTCTCCGCCACTGATATAGACAGGATATGACATAAAGATAATCCTTCCTCAATATACTGAGGGATGAGGAATCTATTTCCAGATAAGACAAGCCATTCCCACCAGATCCTCCTCGCATACTGACAATGGAAGAAGATATGATCTACATAGTCCCCCTCCTGCTGGCAAAGGACACACCAATGAGTTGATAAACACATGTTGGGCAGAACATGTGTTTATAACTTGATTCTTCCTTCCCCCAAAGGGAAAGCATTCTACCTTTAATGATATGGTAGAGGGTATGCCAGAACAGCCACATAAGGAAGGTAGAAATTGTTCAACATGTGAACCCTTCACCCCAGCCATTTCATCGGTCTTGTGAAAATTTCCGGTAGTGTAACCTCAATACCTGCCTCATTGTTTGATGTATGCTCTTTATAAGGATTTGTGTTATTAGTTGTCCTCATGCCCTTTTTCAAGCATTTTCAGTCTTTTGAAATGTTTGTCAAATGCTACTCAGTTCACTCCACTCATGTCTAGATGCATCTTTATGTCAATTTTCTGCATCACTTCATCTACTCTAATCTGTGAAAGAAGTGCACTGCATTAAAAATTATCTGCAATTTTTACAGGTGTTTATGCTGATGATGCTGACATAAAGAATTTGCTGAGTGAGAAATATGGCAAACTCTCAGTTACTGAACTTAAAGGAAATAAACAGTTCCAAGAAGATGCAATGGACAAGGATATAGGCATGACTGTTAGGCTTCAAATTGTCTATGGAAGATTAAGTATAGGCTCTGTTCGTAGTGCCTTCGAGGAATCTGTTGGGAGCAGACTCCAAAAGTTTGGTGGGGCAGATAACAAAGAACTACTTCAGAGGTGAGTGGCTTGTAAGTCATGAATCAAGTATTGTTATATTTTTCTGCCTTTCATTATAGTGCACAATTGTTGTTCTCTAACCTATTCATTAGTTGGGCTCTCTATGTTTTGGAGATCATTGGATTTTTCTCATTTCCACTTGTGTCTTTCTTGGATAAGCTTGGTCTAGGTAAGATGGTATGAGATGATATCCAAGAAACTCCATACCTGCGTCTTCATTTGTTTCTCACTTGATATCCCCCTTAGTATGGTCCAATAGTGTTACTTAATGAAAAGAGACATGAGAAGCGATAACTGATTATTCTGACTTATTAAGTAAAATCTATCAGCATACTTTTTTTTTCTTCTTTCTGTAACTAAACTCCAATGTGTCATTTTGATTGTAGGTTCACTTCCCTGTTTAAAGATGAATACAAAATACCACGGGGCTCTGTGATAGAACTTTCAAGGGAATATGGCCATTTGCTTCGCATCACAAGTGAGATCATTTTTCTTCTGTGTTGTGGAAATTACGGTGCATAATTACAATGATTTGCAGTTATCATTCTCATTTTGCTATTACTATTTGTCTTCTTTTCTGTTTTCTATTTGTTTTATTTTTTAAAACCTTGATTCTATGTTTTTCTCTATAGCAACTGTCAGGTTTTTACTCATATTTTATAGGAACTATGAGGAAAATGGGCATCTGAACTATGCAGTCTCTATTGCTGCTCGTTTCTATCTAAACTTGGCCTTGTATTTTCCTCATGTATTTGATGCCTCCATCATTTCCATGAAATTCATACTAATTTCATCACTAATGAGCCACTCGTCACACTCAATGACATTATCCAAATATGAACATATTAAACATAGATATAAAACAAAATTCAGATAACTGGTGTTCTCTCTGCTAGCTTGTTTCTTAACCCTTTGTAAATTTAGTTCTTTTTGACAGTAAGGCTGTTTGAAACCTCAGGCAACTTCATCTCCATGCTCCATATAATACTGTTTTTCAATGTTATGTTCTCATGCTTTTTCATGATTTTCACCAATCATCTAACTCGCTCACTCTTCTACGTTTATGTTCTTTAGTTGATGGCAAGGAGATTGGAGGTATCCAGAGCAAACTTCTGTGCAGGTCTGTTTTAGATCTTTATATTGGTGATGACCCGTTTGATGCTCGTGCCAAAGAAGATGTACAGCTCAATTTGGCATCTCTTCTCTAGAAATATATATATATATATATATATGGGTAAGATGCAATTGGGAAGAAAAAAAAAACTAAAAGGAAAACCATCCTCTTGTGAAAATATGCTTTACATTTTCCACATTTACATCCATTTAACTTTCAGTGGTTCCGACAGCTTTCAACATTCATCAAATAAAATCTTAAATTTGTTTCCTGCTCCATGTATAGGCCTGTTTTGCGTTCTAAGTTCATGAGTCTTGACTCGTATCGATGAAAATGAGACGTTGAATTATACTTCGGTGAAAATGAACCATATTCAAGCGCCAGCGAACTGCATGATCAAAGCTGGTGGAGAATATTACACATAGAAAAGCACAAATTTTAACATGGAATGGGAATGTGCATATTGTTTACGAAGGAATACACTCTTCTCTTTTACCTCTCTTTCAATAAGTGAAGTTCTTTCAGTCTCCCCTTAAATTGCTTAGATCAGATGACTGCAGTTAAAGATATATATTCCAACAGTCTTCAATTTACCTTAAATGCTCGTTCAATTTCTTTTTATTGCACACACCTTGAGAGTTGAGCTGCTCTATCAATCTTTTCTGGTGTCTAAGAATGGTCAACTACACTTGTCTATGAATGCCCATGAGATGAATCAGATGCCTCTTGAACACCTGTTGTTTTCTTTCTCCTTTTTGAATTTATTTCTTTTCAGACGACCCATAACATAGGGTACATAGGGAGAAAATACAAGATTAATGAAAACTGATGTCAGTATTTAAATCACAAATCAAACACAACATTTCCTTTTCAAACCATAAGCTCATGAATTCAAACCAAGGCACCAAAGAGCTGAATAAACCATCCCTTTTATTTTAATATGAAACAAACACTGTACAACAACAGCAGCAAACTTCAATTTTATTTCACAAAATTAACACACCAGCCAAAGCCACCTCCTCTGTGCTTCATCATATGGTGACACTATTAGGAATCCCTCTACCTGTAAGCCCACCAACACGAGAATGATCAGAAGTGTTAGGAAACAACAAGGTATAAGGCATCTTAGCAGGCCCAGTTCTATTCCTCAACTCCACACTCTCATTCCTCTCTATAATCTCATTCTCAATCTTCACTAACCTGCTCCCAAATTCTTTAAATGCCCGCAACGCCTTTTCATCTGCGGTCCACTCTGCCGTATCCCTTTGGCCCAAATACACTTCATCAGAAGCATGCTTGGACAAAATCTCTATAAGGGTCACACCCAAAACCGTGTAAAACTGGCTCGTGATCGTTTTCAAGAAGGCCTGGTCTGGGTCCAGGCCCAGTTCTTCATGCTCTGCTGTTCCTGGTTCGGGCATGAACCGCCGGCTTATCGAAGGCCGGTTCGGAAGGTACCCTCCATAAGGGTACTGCCCGAAATTGATGGCTGCGTGAAGGGCTGATGCAACCCATATGGTGACGCTGCATGAGAGGACTAGGTCTTGAAGGGTGTCCATTTTGGGCCACCATGGCTCGTCTTTCTTGTCTCCGTGGCCCATGGTTCGGATCTCGGTCCACCATGATTGGAGCTCCAGGTCGGCTTGGATTAGATCATCTGTTGGATAGTATATGATGCAGTAATCATGGACCCATTTCTCAATTGCAAACCAGACATCAAGGCCATCAACGGCATATGGGTAGTCTTCAATTAGTAAGCGTAGTTTATGAGGGTGGTTTTCATCTGGCACTGCCATTCCTCTGCATCAACAACATTTCAATTTTACTCAATTTAAAAAATAAAAAAGAAAACAACCTCACAGGTTTTTTTTTTTTTGGTGTTAGAAACTGCACCCAAAAGCTATAGCTAATAGGTGAAGGTCCAACAATGTATATTAACGAGACTTGAACCCAAGAGCTAAGACCTCTTCCAAAACCAATGCTCTAATATCATGTTAGAAAACACTGAAAAACTATAGCTAATAAGTGAAGGTCAAATAATACAAATCAAGCTACTACTAACATTTTGATGTGTTAGTTCTTGGGTTTTGTTAATTTATTACCTTTTGATAAGATCTGCTGGGAGTGCTTGTTCTGTGAAAACCCATGATTTGTAACTTACTGAGGACATTTCTACTGAGTATTTTGCTGGGAAGACTGTTCTTTCAAGAGCACCACCAGCGTTGAGGAGGGCTTGCCGAGCTAATGCGTTTATGTTCATGGTGTCCTTGAAGTGAGGATGGAGAAGTTTGTGGATTGGATGAAGAACACTTAACTGTCTGTTAGTGGCAATTATGAATGGTTCCATTGTTGCGTGGGTGTGAAGCCTGGAAGAGCAATCAGATAGGTTATAAACCGAAATCGGATGTCGAAAAATTAGTAAAACCCCATATCTAGGCCTAGAGGTGATAAAATTGGGAACAATGTATATCGGTACTAGCTAAGATCCAGGTCCACCTAACACATATCATATATAGAACTACTTTTAGAGAAGATAAAGTTCATAATTTCTACAGAATCTATCTTACCAGTGGCTAATGAGTTGGTGAACCCCGGTGTCAACAACGCCAACATAAGCTTTGGCAAGTTGCCAAAGTGAACCCTCAATGCCATCTTCTGCTGGTGTGTAGATTTTGCTTACTGCACCATGTTCTTCACCATCAGGGTGCGGCAAGCTCAGCTCGATTGCTAATGGTTTCAAGGTGCCATCTTCTTTGAGGAAGAGAAGTGTTCTTGTGGCATAGGTCTTTGTTGTTGTGCCATTTACGCGGTTAAGGTATGGCATCGTTATATCATGGTGATCTAATATAAATAGCTTCTTGTTCTCAAGAGCCTGAACATAAGTAGAAAAATAATCACATGTTTAGTGCTTCACCAAGGATAATTACATCTATTTCTTACAAAGAGAGAAAAAGAAAGATTTACATATGAGGGTGATATTGATGAGCTCATCACAACTTTAATTTTACCTTGCCCACAGTTAGTCCCTCTAGATTCTCTTCAATATGTTCTTTGGTTATTGAACTGTTCTGGTTGCCATAGACTTCAGGATCAAGCTTGCTAGTTGGGGGAAACTCCTGCAGATTTACTCAAAAAATGAGCCAGAAACATTACTCAATAATGGATTTGAATCCATGAGATTGTGAAAGTTTCAACTTACTTCAAGAAGGCAGATGCAAACCGGGTTCAATCCGGCTAGCATTTCTCGAGCGAATTCTTCATCCGTCCTCCAAGCAAACTTATCCTCTGTGGCATATCCATGTTGCATTATAAACATTCATATATATATTTTACTTTGTATTATTTGCAGATATTAAGTGAAACAAGTAGAGCAATATCAGAACATCAAATTATATGCCTTGGATCACTTGAGGGATAGGGAATCTGAAAAGCTTTTCACCATCTGTACGAAGAAGTTCTCTGATCGTCTCCGAGGGCATGAAGTCCCTAAGTTTGTTGCGTGGACAATCGGGCAGTTTGACTCCTTTCTCATAGAGGTCTAGTATGTCTTGTAAATTGTTGAATTCATTTGGCGTGCTATCAATGCCCGTAGCCTCTGGAACTAGAAGTTGAACCAGTGCTTTTAGAGCATATCCAAGGAAATCTGCCACCCTCAAATGACCAAACCTTTCATCTCTTGGAACATAAATGTCCAGGCTCAAGAGAGAGACTCTGCTCTCAGTATTAGGATCTGCTATCGCATATATAGAGTTAGTCACTTATCTCGAATTCATTAAATCTCAAACATCATCTATTCAATTAGTAGAAAAATATATAAACTGTTCTATGAGCATGAACTAATTCAAATTTGTGATCTGACCTGTCTTCGTAGGTGGTCGACCGGTTCTTCCTCTTCGAGGATAAGGGTACTCTTCTGATGCCCCAATGACAGGGCGAGCATGTTCGGGGCCCTTATCAGGCTCACCCAGATCATTATATAGTGCATAATCATAGATTCTATCCCACTCTTTGCGCTCCCCGGTCCCATCTCCTCTAAGGTTCACAAGCTCTTCTTCCCTGTACTTGAGCAGAGGCTCTGGTGTATTGCATGGAAGATAAGACTGCAGCAAAAGATCACAATGGTTAGCTCCTGAACCTCCATTAAGTCACAATTTTCCTTTTCATTAGACAATTGTGGTTTTTTGCTTCTATGACTTTACTCGAAGAAACCCAACAATTATATCGAGCTAATTCCAAAAGCGTTTCACTACATGCATAATCTTTACAAACTGAGCGCTCGAATAATACCATGTTAGACAACCACAAAACCCAAAAGCTATTATTAATAGGTAGAGATCTAACGATGTATAATAATATGGTGCTAATTCTAACAATGTGAATTGCATTATCGATTTAAAACGACAGGTTTTTGTACCTGGTTGGTGAAGAAAACTCGATCATGGTTGTATCGATGGGCGGGGTAAATCCAAGAATTGCAGACGAAATGGATTTGGCCGGCTTCTGGAACGTCTTTAAGGGTGAGGCTCTTGAGGTAGAACTGACTGTGGTGGAAGTTCTTGATGATGAAAGCCCCGGGAACGCCATCTTCCTCATCCCAGTCAAATGTAACCTTGTAAGCAGACTCACCAGCTACCAATGGTGTAATTGTTGTAATCCAATCTTCTATATAGGCAGGTTCTCCAACTCTTCCTTTCTTGCAGTTTTCTGTTCATAGAAACTTGATTTTTATCAAAGAAGTTCTTGCATCTCTTTTTATTTTATTTTTAATAGAAAGGTTTATTTTTGTATAGATTAAGGTAAAAACTCGTGCAGATTTGGAGGGTTAGAAGCTTTATTTGATAAATTTGTTTAGAAAACTATTTAAAGGAAACAAATTCATAATGTTGCATCTTTTGTATTATGGTTACTAGATAAAGTAAAACTATTTATATAAATTTGTTTCAACTGTGCCACTATATATGTCAACCCTTAATAATGAAAAAAACTACTAATTAATGAAATGTATGGTTATGATCAATGATTGCTTTCAAATCGTATTAAATGTAGAAGAAATGTTGATCAAGTGGCTATTGAAATCAAAGATTTTTAAGCCATTATTACAATGTTTAATTTAACATTAATGGTGCTATTTAATAAGGGAAATTTTGATAATAAATAACTTCTATTAAAAGCATACTATGCAAAAATTATTTAATAAGACCATCATCTAATACAAATATCATAGAAGAGTAACAAATAATCGAAATTAATTTCTTAAATTGAATGAAACTAAAGAAATGAATGAAAAATGAAAGCCGGAAAGAAGAGAAATATCACAATTACTAAGAGAAAAAAAAAAAAGGATCATATGCAATTTTTATCTGGTGGAATAAAAGCATCTTCAATAAAGTATGCAAGTCCAAATCATGATAGAAACAGAAAGAAGAAGAAGAAGAAGAAGAAGAATTAATAAAAGGGATCAAATTAACCAATAAAAAAGAGAAGAACAGTAAGCAAAGCTTCTTCCTATCTTCCTCAGAAATTTTAAGCTCAAATTCTTATGAAAACTAAGCAGAAAGAAAAACTGACCTGGGTCTCCACGATCAGCACTGATAAGCTGAAAACACACTCCTTTTCCTACTAATTCATGAACTCGATCAAGCACAGATGCCTTGAGATCATTGAAGTCCAAAACGTTCTTCTTCATCAGCACAACCAACCCTTTGATCTTCTTCTTCCCCATTTCACCTTTAATTCCTTGCAGAAGAAGAGATTTAATCTGATCTGCAACAGCAGAAGATGCAACAGTATATATATATGTATGAATTAAAACAATAGCAAACAAGAGAAAGAGTGGGAATTAGATGGATAGAATATAGAGCTAGTACTTGTTTTTTGATTAATTTGGAAGGCTGTTTGAGGTGTATTTATAGTAAAAAACTCAAAAGAATTTTAATTTGTCTCCATTGTAATGGAAGATCAGATGGGAGGGAGTTGATTTGTGGATTATATTCTTTGATTTTTCTATTCTTCTATTCCTAGTCTTTGCTTGTGCAAAATACTCTATTATTATTATCATGAGACTTAACTATCACTTGTAAATAGTGGAGGGACCCATTAATGCTTCAATATATATTGGTGTTTTTTTGGCTGAGAAAAATCGGTGGTGGCACTTGATTTATTCTTGTGTGTAGGGCCCTCATCATGATCAATATTTTTAATATGATACAGATCTCTGCCGCAGTTTCACTTTATTTTATTTTTATCTTTTTCTTTTGTCTAACTTTGATACTGATTCCATTTTCTTCTCCGGGAGCTTCTAACTCTACTCACTGAAAACAATAGAAGCTGTTGCATTTTTATTATACACATTAAGGCCTACAAAAGAAAATACAAATTCAGGTGTAATATTTTTGTGATTAAGAATGAGTGGAAATCTGACTTTTCTACCTTATCGTGTCATAACCATATTGGCGGCCTGCAAGAGATAGGACACGTTACATGCATGCATGTTGGGACAGGACACATTAACTTTTGTATCCATGTGGAATTATTATTATTTTTTTATTTTTATTTTTATTTTTCTGATTGGAGATGCCATTGAAATTAATGAGCAATATTAATGATCCTTAATTATCAGAACCAAGTGTCTTGCTCCAAACATTAGACGTATTAATGCATGGTCCACCGTACACAATTTCAACCTGCCTTGCTCTGAACTGAACCTATTATTATTTCAATTTTTTTTTCTTTTAACTTAAAACTTGAAAACTACAGGAAGTAAATTCTTTTGTGGGTTTTTTTTCTTTCTTTTTTTTTTGCTAGGTATTTTTGAGGGTATATATTGATATTCCTTTCAAAGCTTCTTATTCCCACTTATTAGAGTGCGTGGAGTCACAAAGTTTGATAAACTCCTTTTCTAAATTATATGATACAAATTGCCTATAGGAGTGCTGATTGTTTGTGGAGTGCTATCATTTTATTGGCAAGTGCATGGACTGTAGATTTTAAAATCAACGGGGATTATTCCATTAGAGATTGGGCAAGGAGTTGGAACAACTGCGTGTTTTGATCGGCTTTTATTGTTGTTGCCTGTTGTTGTCTGCTACCCAATGTGACCCTTGTTTTGTTTGAGCACCGCGGGTGCTCTTTTTACTGAAATTTTGCTCTTAATGAATCTATTTGTTTACTCTCAAAAAAAAAAAAAAAAAAAAGCCTACCAAGAATTTGCCAATGGCTTATTTGATATAGAATTTCAAAACTATTCATTATTTTTTTAAAGTAAGATTCTTTGTATATGTGTTAAGTTGGGTCATTTTCAAAGAGAAAGTAACTTTTTATTCTTCTTATTATATTTTGAGTTTTTTTTTTTTTGATATTATATTTTTAGAATTAAACTTCAAAGATTAATTTAATAAGAAAACGCTTTTACTTGTCTAACCAATGTACGTGAAGAATCGACATTTTTTAAAAAAATTTGAAGAAAAAAATTGCTTTTATTTATTTATATATGTTATTTAGTGAGGGCCCATCTTCTTCAATTTTTTTCATTCTATTGGAGATTCAATTCTAAAGATAAGTTTAACGTTTGGCTATGTATTATTTTAAGGTAAGATTCATAAAGATTCAATTCTAAAGAAAATAAAATTACTAAGACTTACTTTTATGAAACGTTTTATTTAAGCACCTACAGATTTGATAGCCCAATTTAATAGCCCGCTGAACTTAAGAGCATGTAAAAAAAATATTATCTTATAACGTGTAGTACGGATTCATATTAACTTCATCCCATTTAATTTTCGTCTTTTCTTTTTAAAAATAAATAAATAAATAAATAATTTCCATTTTTCCTCTCTCTGTCCGGGTCGCGCGCGTGTCGTGTGACAAAACTGAAAAGTTCCGACACGCCGATGGATTTGCAGCACCGTACACGTGCGAATAAATCTAATGCACTCGTTCTGGGGCACAAAAAACCATGTGGTCCTTTGCGTTGTTGTTCCCTACACGTGGCCATCATTGATTGGTGCATATCTCTTACGAAATTTAGTTTGACCATCTTCTAAGATCCCGCCGGAGATCTAGATTAAAACCGTTGGAAATTAGTATTGTAAGCAACATAAACGGCCCCAACGGCCATTAACCGTTCTCAGTCTTATGAGCAAGAAATTGTATTTTTGTTTATATATATATATATATTTTCGTGCATGTCTTACGCATTATCTTTAATTCTTATATGAATATATATAATTGGTGAAAAAGATATTGGAATTGATTTACGTTGAAATAGTATGAAAAGATTAGGTGACTTATATAATTAATATATGTAAGCATGGCCATAGAGAAAGTTGAAAGGCTATATATGATTTTATTATAAGGAGCAACTTTTGTATTTTATTATGTCTTGACACATTTTTTCTTTTTCTTTTTTTCATTTATTAGAGAAATATTTTATCCCCATGAAGCAAGCTAGCTAGTTGATTGTTTAAAAATATATATGATATCATATTCTATGTCATTTAGATCAAGTAAGCTAGTTGCTTAGTTGTAATAAAATATTAAGTCAAGCTCTAATCATTTTCCACTACCAATAATCAAATTATTCAAATTATTAATTAAAGGATTTACAATCGATTATTTAAAGATATATGTGACCAATAAAAAATCTAATAAGATTATTTAACACTATTCAAGATATATACCCAAAATTAAACCTAAGCTGATGTTCACATTACCACATTACGAGAGAGAAAAAATAAAAAAAATATTCACTACTCATCGTACATCACATCAGTATGAGTATGATTTTGAATTATAAAAATATTTCTCTAAAAATTAAAAAAAAAATGAAAACATATCCATCCTTTAATTTATTAAATTTCGCATTTTGACTATAATAATGACTATTATTTTATATAAACCGACGTTGGCATGAAAGATGCTCTGGCCTTGGCCGACTTGTAATATTATATGGCAATATTTTAGCACAGCCACTTGGCTTCTCTTAAAAAGACATTTATTATTTCTCTGGACCCTAAAATGTACAACTGCATGCAATCTTTGCTTTCTTAAAAGTGATTATTCTATCTTGATTAATTTCTGTTTCAGAACAGGAAGCACTCATTTTTCCTCATGTTTCTAACAAACTATAGATGTATAAAATTGTAGCAATTTTTCGAGAGTATATTTCTTTCAAAAAATACCTTTAATAACATGCACAGAAAAAATTAATTGAAGTGGTTGTAAAACTATTAAAATATTAATATTTGAAGTCTTTTTCTTAAAAAAATAATTAAGTATTTACTAATAATATTTAAGTTAAGATATTATTATTATTATTATTATTATTATTATTATTATTATTATTATTTACAAAAATGTATTATGCAAAAATTATAGGGTATATTTAAAAGAAGAATAAAAATAAAAATATATAAATCTAAATTGAAAAAAAAAACCTAAGAAGAAGGTAATGGATTAATTGAGTAGTTGCAACTAAAATTGTAAAATTAAAAGAAGGGCATTTTGAATAATTTTAAGATATATAAAAAGACTTCGCCATCAACTATGTAAACTATATATTTGTTAACTTTTCAAATAATTTCTCAATCATGAACGGTACAAGATCATCAAATTTCAAGGACAATTTAGAGTTAAATTAATACAATTTGGCCAACGGTAGTTGGCATAGTGATTGCAGCTTAAGATCTATTTCAAGGGTCACGGGTTCAAAATTTAAATAAAAAGATTGATGCGGTGACGTGCATAAACTTCAACGTCAAGCAATGCGATAGAGTTTGGAAGAAAATCTCATATAATGTAGGTGAGTAGCTTAACTGATTATGGACTTGAGACTATATATTATTATGTCTAATCCTTGATGTAAGGATTAGTTTATCCCAAAAAGATGAGATACCCATAAGGTGGATCAGGTATCGGGTACGTCATACTTATATTTGTGTAAAAAAAAAAAATAATACAATTTGATTGCGAAATACCACCCAACGGGCGAAATGATTGAGTGTGAAGCGCACGTAAGAAATAAAATTTTATATGAGCCAATCATTAATCACTTTACATCAGCATCATTGATTTCAACGAAAGTGAAAACAAAAAGAATTCGTCAACGCTGACTCCAGCTAGTAATAAACCACAGGTGGATTCGCGGAGTGACGTGAAGTATCAGATAATCTGGCGTGCAAGATAGTTGTTGATGGGCCCACCTACGGATGCCGCCAATTAGATCAGATCTCCCAATTGTCAAACGAATCATGATAGGACCACAAGCTCCACAACGCTTTGCATGGACCACGTCAGTGGTTGTTGTCACAATGTCATGCCAGTTCAGCAAAATTAATTTCGTGTGCAGCACCCAAGTTTTGATCTATTTTTTTTCTTTTCTTTTCTTTTTTTCATATATTTGAAAAGGTCACCTTGTCTTGCGTGCGCCATGACGTGGAAAAAACTAAAAATATAATCTGACATGGCAATGTTGATCAATGGTGTGTTCTCTTGGGCAAATATGTTAACATAGTCCAACGTGCCTTTTTTTTTCTTTCTTTTTTAATGGATTTCTATTGGTTAATCTCTTGATGATTTGAGGGAGCCAAGACTTTAGCGATAGAGTTGTAGCACTCGTACTTTAAGTCAAACCCTTTCGTATTTATGTATTGATATGTTGTTATGTTTCAGGGATTTTGAGATGTATCTTAGTGTCATAGGAACATTAAGACCCTAAGTAGGGACTTTAGGGTAAAAAATAATTAGCAAAATTCAAGTCTGATTACTAAGAGCTCGCTCCCACAAAAGAGAAGTGTGCTCCTTGAAACAAAATTTTGTTTTGAATTCAAGACATGACAACTATCATCAGCTTTCATGTGGCTGGTTGCACCAGAGTCTAAGTACCAGGCTAGATCCACCACTGATTTAGGTGTAGCATAGTAAGAAGAACCTTGATGAAGATTTGCTTGTGGAACAAAAGAGAAAGGAGAGGGTGGAACTTGATTATAAGCAGGATTTTGCTTTTGATTTTGCACAATCTGATGTTGAGGAGCAAGTTGATAGGCTTGATCGAAATGGTGATAAAACTGCAATGCCATGTGACCAGGTTTAGAACAAACCTAGCAATAAATCTTTTGACCACTCCTTCCACCATTCCTGCATCCTCTTTATCGTCTTCCACCTCAATTATTAGATCCACCTTGATTAAAACTTTGTTGTTGACTTCTACTGTAACTCCCCAAAAATTGAAACAACTAGATAATACATCATAAATAACATATTTTGGTATCAGGCAGTGCCCAAGCAAATTTTGTTTTTTTAATCTATAAATTAGTAGGGGGAGGGCGCCATTTGAAGGGCAAACGACCGACCCTACGCCTCCCCCGTGATGTTTGGAGTGCCAAGATGTTGTCTGCGGCGCTTGGAACCCAGTGTTGCACCGAAATGTTGTCCACGACTCTTGATAGCCACACGATTCGTCTAGATGAATGATGCGCCAAAACACTGTTCGCGACACCTAGAGTCAAATGATGTGCCGACATGCTATCTACGACGCCTAGAGACCCATGATGTACCGAGTTGCGGTCTACGGATTGCAAGATCCAATGATGTGTCAAAATGTTGTCTGATTCAATGTAGAGGAAAACCATGGGTGCGATGCTCGTAGAATAGCTGCAAAGATGGACGTCGTGCATTCTCGCGAAGCGGCAACAAAATTCGCGAGGTGGGAATAAAGACTTAGGTTTGTGTACCTTTTACTTAATGATATTCATGATATCATGCTACATTACTTCAAGCATATGACATACTGTTTATATAATGATGGGGTGGTTCCATGCGCGTCTTTTGACTTTGGACCATTAGAGCCACCTATGACAAAAGGTTAAGCCCATTGCATGCAGGTCTGTAGATGTTTTGCACTCAGCCTATGATTTTAAGGGAACCATCACTTTGTGATATAAGGTTAAGCTCTTTGCTTGCTAAACCTGCAGTTGCGTTGCGCTTGGTCCTGTGATACCAAAGGGGAACCATCACGTGATAATACTAAGCACACGGCCCTTGGTGCATTGCGTAGTTGCTCTACAATATTGCATTTCATGATTGTATTGTATTATTGTGGATTGATATGCATTTGATCTATGTATTGTTATTGTTATCTTTCTATAAACGATGTGTTTAACTTACTAGATCCAATGAGTTGTTGAGCTCACCCTGTTGATATTTTTCCCAGGCTCTTAGACGTTGCATAGTAGAGCGAGAGCCGTCAGAGCTACCTGCGAAAGAGGAGCGTAACGAGCATGTGACGCCCCAAAAATCATTTTATTTAGCCCATTACCCAATTGTATTTTGCCTAAACTCTATGTGTTTGCCTTGATATGTTTGGTGTTTGTTTGATGGTTGTTTAATGTTTGTATATTTGATGCTTGATAATGTATATAAATGTGTGCATTATAAATTGTATATGAGTCATGTTAAATTAAAGTATAACGCATGTGTTATTATTTATGCATGAGCCCATTAAACCAAGAATTGATATGGGTTATGATTGATTGAATAAAAGGATTAATGAGAATGAAAATTTGGCGTATTAGATGGATTGGACATTAAAATACATGGAAGCATGAGATTTGTTAAAGCACATGTGGTTGGTATGGGTAGTATGAGACCAACACATGTCAAGTTAGTACATGAGAATGGACAAGTGTCCCATGCCCCATTATTCTTCTTCAACATATGTCAAGTTGGTGCATGAGAGTGGACAAGTGTCCCATGCCCCATTTCTCTTCTCCAACACATGTCAAGTTGGTGCATGAGAGTGGATGTAACACCCCGTAATTTTAACTAAATACATACATTGAAGTACATGTATATCGAGATATATAATACACGTATTTTATACGTATGAGCCAAATATATGTGTGTATGATTAGGAAATGAATTTAGTAAATGAAGATGATACATATGGGATCATCTTATATGGGTGCTTACAAGTTAAAAATTGGAGTTGAATTATGTGGATTGAATTACTGTTCATTTGCGGGTACTGTTCAACGAACAGTACCGTGAACAATACTCGTATGTAATAATAATAAAAAAAAGAAATAAAAAAAAAACAAAAGAAGTTGCAGAACGGAAGACCGAGAAGAAGGAGAAGAAGAAAAAGGGGAAACGGGGGATTCGCGTCAAATTCGGACTCGCGATAAATGATTTTCACTCTCTTTCTTCGTAAAATTGATATCTAAGCTAGATGTAACGATTCTAGCGGAGTAATTTTTACTGTGGGAGCCGTTTTACGGAGTTTTCAAAAATTGGGGTTTTGACCCAATGTGAATGAAAATCCACTAGAAAGGTAGAAAAACACTCACTGGACTGTCGGGACCCCGAATATGTAGTTAGATTTCATTTATGTGTTCATTTGGAACTTGTATGGCTGTTAGAAGTTAGAATATCTATTGGGGACCTTTTGAATCATACCCGATAAAACGCCAGTTTAAGGCTATAGAATGGTAGAATGCACTGTTGCGAGTGCATCGATGCTAATTTCATATTTTTGGAGACCGTTTGACAATTTTAGTACAATTTACATCTTTCGAATGAATAGTGATGACATGAACAATGATATGAATAGTACTATGAACAGTGATGTGAATCCAATGAAACTCCGGTTTGAGATCATAGAATTGTAGAGAACTAAATTCCGGACGTTTCGATACTAAGATCGTGATTTTTGGATATAATTTGATATTTTTAGTAGCTAAAGATATGATAAATGGTGATTCTCATGATAGTCTATGGTTCATTTCATTATTTAACTTTGTGCATGGATAAATGTTCTTGAGGAAGCAATTATGAGGGACGTTTATTGTTGCTCGATTTGACGTAGAAACCCCGTGTAACCACTGTGAGTATAGTTTTCTTGATTTGATTCTTATATTGCATTGTATGCATATAAAATGTTTGCTTGTATGCATGTTATATTTATCTATAATGCATTGAGTTTTATGGATCATGCAAACTGATTTTTAGCAATTGGAGTTTGTAATGATGCCATTTCGTTAGGAATTAGACCCGGATGAGGTTTTGCGAGTCCTCATTGTCAGTAGGTCTGTCCTAACAAGGGTTGCGATCCTTGAAATGACTGTGAATTAGGTAATGAGAGGCTGTGGCTACCTTGTAACGGTCATACAAGGGTTAGACTCTCTCTCTTGCCTTGCGGAGGAGGGAGATTGTGCATTGTGTTATTGAAAACTCATGCAATTTATGTTGTTGACATGTATAATATATTCGTTGAATGATGCATGTGTTGAATAAGTGTTTGAAATGATTTTAAATGTCATATTTCTCTAAATGTATATAATTGTCATCTCAAGAACTATATTCACTGAGTTGTTGTTTGCTTACCCCATTTCCTCCAATATTTCAGGTATTGAGTCGAAGGTAAAAGGAAAATCCGTGAGTGATAATCACGTGAGCCTTCGTCTGGTATGTGTATGTACGCTTGGAGGAAATAACTTATATTGTTAGTTTGATATGTATACTTATCACACATTATATATATGTATTATCATCTAGATGGGATGTGTGGGTGATGAAATGAAAATGTGATGTGTGAATGAATGGAATGATTATAGAGATCTATATTGGATTTGATTTGTGGTATATTAGGCAAAAAAATTTCTGTAAATGTTGGGAAGGATTGTGAGACTCCGTGAAGGCTGACAGTGTATTATATACTGTATATGGGTATGTACAGTGTATAGTACACTCTACCGGTCATGACGTCAGCCTACGTTAGGGGCGTCGTGACAATATTGGTATCAGAGCCAAGTTTAGGATTAAAAGCCTAAAAGATTAAAAGCTTTATGATATTATGATTGTTTGTATGGGTATACATATGAGTAGTCCTATTATGTTGAGCCTAATCCAATATGTTATGGTGACTGAGAATCACCTGTGTCGGTGAATTCCAGATTTGGAAAAGACCTGTCAAGATTAACAATGGAAATTGTTGAGCACGAAAGAATCAGAAGGCTGAACGAAAAACAACTGGATGCACTCTAGTGATAATAAATTTCATAGCTTATATATGGCTAGTAACTACCCAACAACAACGAAATGCACAGCTTATGAGCTTGTGACAAAGTTGTAATGTAAGAAAGACAGAGGCTTGAACCATTGAGAGCTCCAGATGTGGGTGCTAATGGTGTGGGTACTTCTGTCAAAACTTATATAGTTGAGATTGAAGTAAAAATAAAATAGAAGGTCTCAATGATAAGCCAGATGAAATGAAAAGTTATGTGAAAGTTATGGAAAACTTTCAGGAGAAGAGACTCTCATATCTTAACTGGCAGTATGATAATAGACGGAGCAAAGAATTTGCTACTCTGAGTGGAGACCATCTTAGAGAAGGATTAAGTCTCTGAAAATGAAAAAGCAAGTTAGCTAAGTTTAAGCTAACTGATGATAAGAGATAATAGAAATTGGATTAAGGACTCATGAGATGATTAAGGCATGAGATTAATTAAAGAAGCTATTTGATAAGGGCTTCTATCATCATGCTGAAATTGATTTAAGGCATGAAAAAGTTTATCTTGTTAAAATGTAGTGACATGCCTAACCAGAACTACAAACATGACTTCAACAGGCTGGTATAGTTTCTTTTTGAGAATGCTCACTATGGATAGAGTGATAATGATAAGGATCTAGAATAAATTTTGGGATCCTATATGGCAGCTTTGATAATTGTTGGGTTATAAATATATACGCAAGTTGGAGGCAGACTATAAATTTTGGGTCGGCCAAAGCTGCGGTGAAATTGTTAACACTAGCAATAGTGAGATAGCTTGCACTGCCGTTTGAAGCCGAGTCATCAACACCAGTGTTAGGTAAAAAGAGAAATACGTAATGTAAGGAAATGTTGGGGCAAGAATATGAAAGTCAAGATAAGTGAAACATTGAGTAAGGTTGAGATTTTGGCAGTATTCGTGACTCTAATTTTGTTAATACCTGACTCAATAATAATGGGAAAAAGGGAAGTGATGTTAACGAATTATGAAAACCTGAAATGGTTTTCATTGCCTGAGCGGGAGTCACAGACTGCGTACATTATATCTCGACCAATAATTGTCTATTATCAAAAAAAAAAACAAAACGAAAACACGAGATGTGTTAATGTCCAGTTAGTCGATATGGAATGCCCCAATCTTTTTATCAATGTGACTCCACCAGATTTTAGAGAATAAAGTACAGTAAATACAAGACCAGATCCAAAGATTAGTAAGACGTTGATAACAGGTATGATCAATATTTTGTTATTGTGTATATTCTGATGTATTGTTGGATCTACCTGGTCCTTTATCTCTGGTGATATGGTAGACAAATTGTATTATCTTCTGTTATAAAAATGCTTCATTGATTGTGAGTATGCCTACAGGAGAAAGAATCTACCTTCATATGGTCAGCAAAGATTATGTGTAATAAATATGAGGGTCATCAAGTAAGTATGGACTTTAGAATATGGAATTTTTGGAATTGGATGCTTTGTGGGTATGATTGGCTGGTCACCTGTCATGCCAGGTGGACCGTCTCTCCGAAAAGAAGTAATCTTCTGAATAAGTGAAAAATTCTCATTTTGAATCTCGAGGAATTTATACCCTCCAAATCTTCTATCTAAGATAAGATAATTATTGACGAGGAAATTGAGAATATGGCTAGTACAAAGCCATTTAGAGTAATGTCATAAGACATGCAATTGATTAAAATTCCTGTGGTGAGCTGATGAAGTATTAAAATTGCTACCTGGACAGGAGATTGATAGCATATAAAATTGATGCTAGTATAACATGTATCTTCATTCCTTCATACAAAGAGTACCTGAGGACTTGTGAGAATTTAAGGTGTAGGTAAATGTGTTAATGAGCAAAAGATTTAGTATCCTTGATATGCCACCTTGGTGAGCATTTGTGATAAGATGGAAAGAAGGTATAGTGAAATATGTTTAAGTATGAATTACTGGTAACTGAGCAGGGTAACAATAAAGAATGAATATCCTTTACCATGGATAGATGGTTGAATTCGATTAACTACATGGAGCCAATTTTCTTTAAGATCATTTTGAGATCTAGGCACCATCAGTTAAGAATTCGAGAAAAGGATGTAATGCAGACTGTTTTAAGACAAGATATGAATGTTAAGAAATTTTAGATGCAATGGGTATATGAACCATATCACATAGTCTTCGATGATGATATATGCAATTGTCCCAAGAAATGAGAGGAGCATGAATAACACCTCGGAATTAATTTGTAGTCACTGAGAGAGCACCGATTGAGGGCCAAGCATGGTGAATGTGAGTTTTGATAATTACGATGAGAAGTTTTGGATCACATGACTAGTTTAAATAATATCTTTAAGGATGTTGGGCAAGTCAAAGTGATCATAGTACTGTTAAACTTGATTTCAATGATGGAAATCAGAAGTTGTATGGTATAGAAAGTGCGTAGAAAGATCCTTGAAGCTATCTGTTCCACTCACGAAACTACACCAGACGAATGTGATATAATGTGTGGACCGTTGTGCATGGGGAAGCTCTCACAGTATTAAATGTTGTTACTAGTTTCAGAACCTGGAAGTAATTGTGATTGATGAATATCACGTCCAGATCTGGATTTTGCATTGATCCAAAAGAATAGGTTAATTACTTGTGCCTTCAGATATTTGGTAGTGCACGAGAATAACTATCCTTAGGGTGAATAAAAATTTGTTGGTAGTTATTTTCACAGAATGAGAGCATCGCCTCTATAATAAAAATGTCACATTCTCTTCAGATTTTAAGAGTCTGAAGTAATTATTTGAATGAAAAGAAACTGAATATGAGGTACTAAATGTGACAAGAATTCCTGAAGGATTTGATTATATATTGCATTATTATCTTGGGAAAGGCCAATATGTTGCTGAGGCATTGAGCAGGAAACAGGCTGAAACTGGAGTAGTAACTATCAGCTAGCCAGAAATAGAGATTGTTTGTGAGTGAGAGTTACAGTTATGAGTGTACTATCTATTACTCCATGTGTTGATATTTGTGCTCGGATGCATGTTCAGCTAATTGATACTCATATTCAGAGAGTAAGCGTTATGATGAGACGAGTGTGATATCCGTATGAAAGATTATGGACTTGGCAAGATGGATTGTGTTAAATGAAGATGGGATTCAAATGGTATCTTATGGGTTATGGGTAGAAATGATACCATTTGGATAACTATTAGTGGACTGATAAGTCTGCGTAGTCTTCCAATGACCACCAGAATTCTATTGATAGACTGAACATATTGTATATGTGTGAGATAGGGAGATTTTATGGGAGTACTCAAATATTTGTCATGTCGGATTAAGATCCGAAGATTTTGTCGAGATCTGATATATGATGCAGACTCGATTTGGTACTCATCTCCTTCTCAATGTGATATTTTACTCTCAGACTTGTAACACCCCGTAATTCTAATTAAATACATACGTTAAAGTACGCATATATCGAGATGTATAATACATATATTTTATACGTATGAGTTAAATATACGCGTGCTAATACACGTATTTTATACGTATGAGTTAAATATATGCATGCTAATACACGTATTTTATACGTATGAGCTAAATATATGCGTGTATGAAACTGTATGCTAGATTTAAGGGGTATTAGTACATCAATAAATGTATTAAATAAATAATATACATTTTATTAGTTGAATGTGTTGGTTAATTAAATATGTGAATTGAGTTGAATTAAATTGATTAACTTGATGGAGGAGTTGGTTATTAAGCCAAGCCTAGGTGCATTGGATCAATTTTATATCATCTCATTTAATTTCTAACCTATACCCCTCACCAACCTTTAACATAAAAAGGAGAAGAAGAGAAAACGTGGAAAAACAAAAAATAATAAAAAGGAAAAGAGAAGTTGCAGAAAGAAGAACGAGCGGACAGAGAGAAAGGAAAGAAGAACGAAGGGAGAACGTAGAATTCGCTCAAAATCCGGACCCGCGGTAAGTGCTTTTCACTCCCTTTCTTCGTGAAATTACTATCTAAGCTAGATGTAAACTTTTTAGCGGAGTAATTTTTACTGTGGAAGCCGTTTTACGGCGTTTTGACAAATTGAGGGTTTTGACCCAATGTGAATGAAAATCCGCCAGAAAGGTAGAAAAACGTTCCCTGGACTGTCGGGACCCCGAATATGTGGTTAGATTCAATTTCATGATTTTTGGAGACCATTTGACAATTTTAATACAATTTACATCTTTCGGATGAATAGTGAATAGCACTGTGAACAGTGATTTGAAATCATAGATTTGTAGAGAACTAAATTCCGGACGTTTCGATACGAAGATCGTGATTTTTAGATATGATTTGATATTTTTAGTAGCTACCGATATGATGATTCTCATGATAATCTATGGTTAATTTTTGTGTTTAAATTGAGAGCTTAAGGGCATGGATAAACGCTCTTGAGGAAGCAATATTGTTGCTCGATTTTAGAGGTTGGCTTAGAAAACCCCGTGAAACCACTGTGAGTATAGTTTTCTTGATTTGGTTCTTGTATGACATTGTACGAATATAAAATGTTTGATTGTATGCATGTTATATTTATATATAATGCATTGAATTTTATGGATCATGCAAACTGATTTTAGCAATTGGAGTTTGTGATTATGAGGTTTTGCGAGTCCTCATTGTCATTTCGTTAGGCATTAGACCCGGATAAGGTTTTGCGAGTCCTCATTGTTAGTAGGTCTGTCCTAACAAGGGTTGAGATCCTTGAAATGACTGTGACTTGGGTAATGAGAGGTTGTGGCTACCTTGTAACGGCCATACAAGGGTTAGACCCGCTCTCTTACCTTGCGGAGGAGGGAGATTGTGCATTGTGTTATTGAAAATCATGCAATTTATGTTGTTGACATGTACAATATATTCGTTCAATGATGCATGTGTTGAATAAGTGTTTGAATTGATTTTAAATGTCATATTTCTCTAAATGTATATAATTGCCATCTCAAGAACTATATTCACTGAGCTGTTGTTTGCTCACCCTATTTCCTCCAATATTTCAGGTATTGACTCGAGGGGAAAATGAACTTGTCTGGTATGTGTATGTATGTTTGGAGGAAATAGATTATATTTTTGTTATTTTGATATGTATACTTATCACACAATATATATATATGTATTATCCTCTAGATGGGATGTGTGGGCATAGATAGCTTAATATATTGGATGATGAAATGAAAATGTGATGTGTGAATGAATGAACTATATTGGATTTGATTTGTGGTATAGAAAAAAAAAATTCTGTAAGTTTGGGATGGATTGTGAGAGTACGTGAAGGCTGACGGTGTATTATATATTGTATATGGGTATGTACAGTGTATAGTACGTTGTGCCGGTCATGACGTCAGCCTACGTCAGGGGCTTCGTGACAAGACTGGTTGACAGACTGAGAGAGTGACTTTGATGCTTGCGAGCATGCTCAGGTCTGGCATACTTGAATTTTGGTGGAAGTTGGAAAGAATATGTTATGTGTGTAAACTTATGTGTATAAACAGCTATTATAATAGCATAATGATGGCACTCTAAAGATTTTATAGTAATCCTTATAGATCTCCAACTTGTTGATTTGAAAGTATGGAGTTATTGTTATTGGTGCCAGGGGGGATTATTAAATGCACAGGGTTGGTATATAGGCCTTGATATATTGTATTGTGGCTGACTCAGTTTTGCTAAGAGTCTTACCACAGAAAAGCCAAATGAGATTTGGGATGAAAGAAAAGCTCGCACCGCGATTTGTTGGACCAGTAGAGATCCTTAATAGGATAGGTTCATTGGCTTACCGATTTGCTCTACTGTCACAATTGCTAGGTGTCCATAATATTTTATATATATTGATGTTGAGAAAATATCATTCGGATTCTATATATGTTATGGATATAACTCAACTTTAAGTTGGGGAGGATAACACGTATCAAGAAGAGCAAACATGAGAGCGAAATATAAAATGCGGGAGCAATTTTCTGGAGTTGAGTATCACTTGAGGACTAGTCCTTGATTCTAAATTTCGAGGACGAAATTCCTTAAGTTGGGGAGATTGTAACACTCCGTAATTTTAATTAAATACATACGTTGAAGTACACGTATATCGAGATGTATAATACAAGTATTTTATATGTATGAGCTAAATATACGCGTGATAATACACATATTTTATACGTATGAGCCAAATATACGTGTGTATGATTAGGAAATAAATTTAGTAAATGAAGATGATACATATGGGATCATCTTATATGGGTGCTTACAAGTTAAAAATTAGAGTTGAATTATGTGGATTTAGTGTATAGACGAAGAAAAAGAGGAATAAAAAAATAAAATAACAATTAATTACTGTTCATTTGCGGGTACTGTTCAATGAATAGTACTGTAAACAGTACTCGTATGTAATAATAATAATAAAAAAAAAGAAATAAAAAAAACGAAAGAAGTTGCAGAACGGAAGACCGAGAAGAAGGAGAAAAAGAAAAAGGGGAAACGTGGGATTCGCGTCAAATTCGGACTCGAGGTAAATGATTTTCACTCTCTTTCTTCGTAAAATTGATATCTAAGCTAGATGTAACGATTCTAGCGGAGTAATTTTTACTGTGGGAGCAGTTTTACGACGTTTTCAAAAATTGGGGTTTTGACCCAATGTGAATGAAAATCCGCTAGAAAGGTAGAAAAACACTCCCTAGACTGTCGGGACCCCGAATATATGGTTAGATTCCATTTATGTGTTTATTTGGAACTTGTATATGGTTGTTGGAAGTTAGAATGTCTATTGGGGACCTTTTGAATCATACCCGATGAAACGCCAGTTTAAGGCTATAAAATGGTAGAATGCACTGTTGCGAGTGCATCGATGCTAATTTCATGATTTTGGAGACCGTTTGACAATTTTAGTACAATTTACATCTTTTGAATGAATAGTGACGTCGTGAACTATGATATAAATAGTACTATGAACAGTTATGTAAACAGTACTATGAACAGCGATATGAACAGTGATGTGAACAGTGATGTGAATCCAATGAAACTCCGGTTTGAGATCATAGAATTGTAGAGAACTGAATTTCGGACGTTTCGATACTAAGATCGTGATTTTTGGATATGATTTGATATTTTTAGTAGCTAAAGATATGATAAATGGTGATTCTCATGATAGTCTATAGTTCGTTTCAGTGTTTAACTTGAGAGTTGTGCATGGATAAATGTTCTTAAGGAAGCAATTATGAGGGACGTTTATTGTTGCTCGATTTAACGTAGAAACCCCGTGTAACCACTGTGAGTATAGTTTTCTTGTATGACATTGTATGCATATAAAATGTTGGCTTGTATGCATGTTATATTTATCTATAATGCATTGAGTTTTATGGATCATGCAAACTGATTTTTAGCAATTGGAGTTTGTAATGATGTCATTTTGTTAGGAATTAGACCCGGATGAGGTTTTGCGAGTCCTCATTTTCAGTAGGTCTGTCCTAACAAGGGTTGCGATCCTTGAAATGACTGTGAAATGGGTAATGAGAGGTTGTGACTACCTTGTAACGGCTATACAAGGGTTAGACTCGCTCTCTTGCCTTGCGAAAGAGGAAAATTGTGTATTGTGTTATTGAAAACTCATGCAATTTATGTTGTTGACATGTATAATATATTCGTTGAATGATGCATGTGTTGAATAAGTGTTTGAAATGATTTTAAATGTCATATTTCTCTAAATGTATATAATTGTCATCTCAAGAACTATATTCACTGAGCTGTTGTTTGTTCACCCCATTTCCTCAAATATTTCAGGTATTGAGTCGAAGGTAAAAGAAAAATTCATGAGTGGTAATCACGTGAGCCTTCGTCTGGTATGTGTATGTACGCTTGGAGGAAATAGCTTATATTGTTAGTTTGAAATGTATACTTATCACACATTATATATATATATATATATTTATTATCATCTAGATGGGATGTGTGGGCATATATATAGCTTAATATATTGGATGATGAAATGAAAATGTGATGTGTAAATGAATAGAATGATTATAGAGATCTATATTGGATTTGATTTGTGGTATATTAGGCAAAAAAATTTGGGAAGGATTGTGAGACTACGTGAAGGCTGACAGTGTATTATATACTGTATATGGGTATGTACAGTGTATAGTACACTGTGCCGGTCATGACGTCAGCCTACGTCAGGGGCGTCGTGACAGTGGACAAGTGTTTCATGCCCTACTTCTCTTCTCCAAGGAAGTCCTAAAGAGTGAGATAAGTGGAGGGAAAGGAAAAAAGAAGAGAAAGGAAAGAAGAAGAGAAAGAGAGAGGAAGTTGCTTGGAGGGAAGTTTTAACAACGTTTTCATCAAAGGGCTGGATCTTGGTGATATATAGTTGGATTGAGCTCAAACTTTTCAGCCAGTTCGTATCTTATGATTATTCATTCTGGTTGGTGGGGATCTTGATTGGAGTTTTCTTTTGAGAGATATAACCTCTCAAACAAAGTTGGACGGAAAGTCTGAATTTTTCACGCAATTTAGATCAAACTGATAGATCTCCTAAATTACTGTTGGATGGATATGATATTTCAGAAGATGGTTCACAACTAATCTTTTTGCATTATGAACTGTTGAGATGTTGACGAGTCATGTATTTGCAGCAGGAAATGAGAAATCGTCTGATTAGAGATATGTTCATCAAAGAGTTTTATCCATTCGGTCCATCGTTGGATTGAGCTGATTGTTGGACAGAAGGTTTGTTTCTTAACATATTTAATCTGTACGGTTGATTTTGTGATTAAATATTTCTGTTGGCAGTTTGATACATCCGAACAGAACATTAAATGGAAAATTGGTAGGGTTGTTTGTATTAGACCTAAATCTGGAATATGAACTTAGACCTTTCCAAATAGCTTGCATGTCAACTATGTTGACCTAGTGGCCATTGTTGATGAACCTATGATGCAAAATCAGTGATATACATGGTTGAACATTGTGACCTAGTGTAAATTGGCAATATGGCCTAAGTATGAAAAATTCCATATTTTAGGGCTTTTGATGCATTTGGCCTAGAATCATTGAATTGATGCAATTTATGTGTAATTAAGCATGATTAGGGTTGATTATGCTACTGATTAGGTGGTTGTGACCATGTCATGGGTTAGGCCTACTTGTGATCAAATTCCCTAATTTGGGCGTGTTTATACCTAAGGAATTGAAAATCAGTATTTTTGATTAATTGAATGATTTATGAATGAGAACTATGCATTAGAGGCCTAAGTCATGTGATTTGAGTTGAATGATGAGATTATATCACGACGCCCCTGACGTAGGTTGACATCATGACCGGCACAATGTACTATACACTGTACATACCCTGTATATAGTATATAATACACTTTTAGCCTCAACAAATTTACACAAATCTAAAAAAAAAATTGACAGCATCTCCCCATAAAATAGACTTCTCACAACTTGATATACCACAAATTAAATCATATATATATATATACTCATCCATAATATCCATCCATTCATTTCACAATAAATAATCATCCGAATATCACAAGCATTTCATAACCCAAAATGTTTAAATACTATTCATTTCTCAAGCCATTTCATCCACCTTGATCATATGATTAAATATATCATCATTAAACATTTCATAATCCAAATACCAAAACTCATATTCTCATTCAACCCAACTATGTGATAGTATATACATAATAATGTGATAATTATACTTATCAAAATAAAGAAAAGTAACTCATATCCTCCAATGCATACATACATATACAAGACGAATGCAATCACATGATTATCACTATCGGATTTTTTCTTTTCCCTTCGACTCGGTACCTGAAATATTGGAAGAAATGAAGTAAGCATACAACAACTCAGTGAATATATTTCTTGATATGACAATTAGATGCATTTTGAGAAACATGACATTCAAAATCATTTAAAACATTTATAAATACATATGCATCATTCAACAAATAATTCATACATGTCGCAATATACATTTCATGAATTTCAAATAAACAATGCAAGGTTTTTCATAAAAAAACCATCATCTCCCTCCTTCAAGTTAATAGAGCGGGTCTAACCCTTGTATGACCGTTACAAGGTAGTCACAACCTCCCATTACCCAATTCACAGTCATTTCAAGGATCTCAATTCTTTGTTAGGACATGCCTACTAACAATGAGTTACGCATAATACTCATTCGAGTCTAATTCCTAACGAAATGACACCAACTTGCCTTCCCAAGTCTCACATGCTCCAATGCCAAAAAAAATCATTTATGAATGCAAATTAAAACACAATGCAACAATGTATACATAGCATATTTACATTCAAATATTATATATATATATATATATATATAATGTCATACAAGAACCAAATCAAGAAAATATACTCACAGTGGTTAACCGATGTTTCTAAGAAAATGCACACTCTACTATTCAGTATTTTGCTCAATTCCAAGATGTTCAGCACAATTGGATCATCACCCAATTCCATACACACCCAAAAATGTCCAGCATCAATGTTTCTCAAGTACAATCACCAACGCACTATATCACATTTTAAGCACTACAAACATGAAATTCATACCATAATTAAGCATTATAATCAACTAGACATCATTCAGTCTCACTTAAACACCGTTTCTACGATCAATCTAGATGTTTCTATAAGAAGAAACAGTGAAAATAGATTTCCAAGTCATATTTCCACTAGTTCTTAATTTTAGTTTTCTACTGGAAACATATATCAATTTTATTAAAAATATAGAACATTCCTAAAATTATTTTGTCCACATCGACACGTGTAAAATCAATAATGCTACAATTCTACTACCTTCAACATGTATTTTATTGAGGTTTTACATGTTCGTGAAGGCATCTAAAGTCACTTTTACTTACCAAAACCTTATATTTAGTTACTAAAAATATCAAATCATATCCAAAAATCACGATCTTCACATCAAAACGTCCGAAATCAGTAGATTTATTTTTCTATAGTCTCAAACTGGAGTTTCACTTGATTTTAATAGAGTTCAAAAGGTCTTCAATATCAAATCTAACTTCCAACAGCCATAAAAATTTCAAATGAACAAATAAATAAAATCTAACCATATATTTGAGGCTTCTACAGTTTAGGAATTGTTTTTCAACCTTTCGAACAAATTTTCATTCAAGTTGGGTAAAAACCCTAATTTCAAAAATACAGTAAAATGGCTCCTATAGCAAAAATTACTTCGAGAGAAACGTTATATCTAGCCTAACTATCAATTTCACGAAGAAATAAAGTGAAAATTACTTACCGTAGGTCCCAATTCGGCAAAAATCCGCGTTTCTCCCCTTTTTCCTCCTCCCACTTCGTTCTTCTTTCTCTCTTCTCTTCTATTTTTTTCTTCTTCTTCAAACGTTGGAGAGAGCTGGAGAGAAAGATTAGATTAGAAATGAGATGATAAGTATATATAAAAAAATGAACCCATGCACCCCATGCACTTTAATAAAACAACTCCCCCCATTAATTCATTCACAATCTACAAGTAATAATCAACTTCTTCATCTTATTATTTAATTCATTAAATCATATTATAATCCACATATTTAATTAACCAACCCCATTCACCTTATTAAACTTATATTATTCATTTAATAATTTCATTTATTTGCTCATTCCCCTTAAATATAACACGTATTTTTTATTTTTTTTATACACGCGTATATTTGGCTCCTACATATAAAATACACATATTATACATCTCTATATATACGTAAGTCAACTTATGTATTTAATTAAAACTACGGGGTGTTACAGATTAGATGAGATTTAGACCTATCTATATGTGGGGTGATTTAAGGTTGATGTGTAATGTCTATGTGATTGTGCATAGGAATTGATGTATGGTTGGATATTGATAAATGTTTCAGGACCTTGATTGGGTTGATTCGGTTTGGTGTCCGTGTGTGGTTAGACACTCTCATGAGGCTTGGTTGTGAGTGGACTTCATTTATGATTATATCTTTTATGTCATCATATCACTTATATATATTGTATGTTGAAAGCATGAATGTGTTCTAATATTTTGAATGATGCATTGATTTGAGAAAACCTTATGAGTTTGGTTAGGCCCATCTATTTGGCTAATAAAGAGACATAACCTTGCCATAGGAGGGTTTTAGAAAGGAAATATTTGGGGATGAAAACGGTACTGTGAAATAGACGTGCACTAGTAACCCCTATACAAGTGGAATGTGGATCCAAATTGATAGGCTTTTACTTGCATCAAACTTTATTATAAATGTTTTATATCTATATGTTATGAGCTTTCAATCATTCTGCACATTGGCATGCATACATGGATTATATTGATGAGTATTGATGACATATCTGAATTCTATTCACTGGGCATCGTTGGCTCTTCCCCATTTCCTTTTTTCAGGTCCTTTTGTTCAGGATAAGGACAAGGGAGTAGTCATCTCTTGAGGACCTTGTCGGCGTAGAGTTTAAGGCTTCAACGTGAGTTAGGAGGCAATTTTGATTAAAGTTTATTTTTAATTATGATGTATTCGTATTTTGGACTATGTAATTATTATACTTACCACTTACCACTTTTGTAATATTTGGTGAGTTGGTACTTTTAGTTAGACCATGTGGCCAATATGACGGTTTTCTTGTACCCATGGTTGGGATCTTTATGTGTATGTCCATCTTGATGGACTATTAGGATTGTGGTTTATTTGTTGTTTCATCTTGATGATTATCTTAGATGATAGAATTGCACAAGTTATGTTTTAGTTTTGTATAAGGCTCGTAGGGTCTCAACCACCTCACACGGGTTGAAGGTGGTTGGAGATGCCTACGTCGGGCGTCCCGCCTCGGTATTCTGCACGCCGTCCAGCGGGGATGGTGGTCTTGGGTGCAGGGTCGTCTCAGAGCGGGACATCAATATAGATCTAGCTGTAGATATTTGTGATGTATTTTCCCTGCGTACTCATGTATGTAAAATAATGTATCATTTGTACTTGTGCCCTCCTTAATTAAAGGAGGATGAATAAAAGATTTATATTGATGTCCATTTATGTCGGCACCTTAATTCTTTTCTGCTGCTTGTCGTAAAGTATATCTTGAGAATCGAGGTGTGACATCCACGTTGTTGAGATTGATTCTTCTTATCAGTAGAACCTGATGCAAAGTTAGCAGAGGCATTGGATACTTTTAACTGAGTTGCTGAAATGAGTTGTTCAATTCATTGCTCATGGATCATCAACAGGTATTGTGCATCCTGCAGTGACATTGTCTTTTGCACTGAGGATATAAGCACAACCATAGGATCATACTCAATTACTCATGGCCTAAGCCATTTAGTATGTACTGGATCAAATCAAAATATGTTACTACTTGTCCAATTGATCTCAATTCAACTCCAATTGTTTTAATCTTGAGAACATAATCTGAGATTGTCATGGATCCCTTTCTTGACGAGTTTAATTGTTGTTTCAATTGCAATGCTCGAGCCATAGAGTTCTGAGCAAACATTCTTTCAAGTGTATTCCAGATTGCTAAAGATGATTCACAATCAGCCACTTATCTAATGATCAATTCTAATATTGTTGAGAACAACCAACATATCAAGAGTTGGTTTGATCGCTGCCAGATATCAAAGTCTTTGTTAATTTGTTGATCTTTGACTATAATTCCTTCACCGGTCACTTGTGTCATGAACTTATCAGATGGACTTGTAGATTCAATGATCAAATATTCCAGACCTAGTGCATGAATCGCAGATCGCACCTGAGCCGTCCAGTAGGTATAATTGTTGCTATTTAGTTTAATAGGCAAATTGAAATTGAGAGCCTCTTCCATAAATGTCACATCAATTTGAGTAGTAGATGATAGATTAATCATGTTCTATACGGGAGAATTAGATGAACTTGTTGCCATTAACGTTAGCCGATCAGCTCTGATACCAATCTGCCACACCCTGAATCTTGACTCCTTAGATTTGATATAATAATAAATAAATATTTTAATTTTATCGAAACATAATTAGCTAAAAACTGAGTGAGTGGTATCCATTTTGTCCAAATAATTTAATTTTCAAAATAATTTTGTATATTTTAAACAACATACCGATTAAGATAAATGAATACTCTTACTATTCTCATTTTGCATGTCAGGGACAATAAATATTCATTAATGCCCAATTTCACATTCAACCATAACAGAATTTTTCCTACTGTCCATCCAAAGTAGACTTAATATCTGGAAATATCCATCAAAATTACAACAACAATGCTAACATTAACAAATACAAGTTCATGGCATGCTCTTATGAATAAAAACAAAATCATATCGGTATTAATATTCAAAACTTATAAAAAAGAATTTGTGAATACCTTAAATCACGATTTTGATTACCTTACAAACATAATTGATTGTAAATCCATAGTCAATAAATGAGATTTCCAAATTTAGATTAAGTGAAAGTCCATCTAACCCACTATACTACTGTCTAACTACCAAATTTCGCCCCTAATCACTTAATCATGTCATAAGCTCGTGACTTTATTTTCTAAGTACCTGCATTTGAATAAATTAGGGTGAGCTTGGAAGCCCGATACACTGCAATAAAATAAATGTTTAACAACATAGTAAAAAATATTGTTAAAATGAATGTCATTAAATATTTAAAAGTTTTAATTATATTTTAAAAAACGTTATTAAAATAATTAAATCTTTAAAGTTAAAATCTCTTTTTTTTAGGTCAGTGGGTATTGGGTGACAGCTTGTTTACGCGTTTTGGCTTTATGGCAAGCTATTAGACTATCTTAAACTTATTGAAATTGAGAGAGGATTAAACTTGCTAGAGTGCTAACTGAAAGAGGAAAACAGAGGAAGAAAGGAAGAGGAGCTTGATGCTGGAGCTCCAAAATTGGGATTTGCAGCTGGAAAGTGTGGTTTTGATATTGGAATTTGACTGATTTGCTGGAGGATAATCCTTGGTTGCTTGGTAAGTAATTCCATAGTGTAAACATTGATTTTCATGGCTGAATTTGATTCTGATCAATGGTGGTTTTGATGTTGGAACTGTACCAGTTATTGGCCTAACTCATGGATGAATGACTCCTTGATAATGGGATCAATTTCTAAGTCATTGGTGAGTGTTTTAAACATTGATTTTCTTTGGCTAAATTGGGTGTTCCAAGTATTGCTGGAATAGAGTTTTGGAACCAAATTCCAGGGTTAAATTATGATGTTTTAATGTGCTTCATTGTTGGCAATTGGTCTAGTTTATATGCTGGAAATTCATTTATAGTGCACTGATATATTTATTGCAGAGAGTTGATAAGAGATTTGACTGAGAATTCAGTATGGTATATGAATATAGATGAGGTGTTGATAACGTGCCAAAAATTTAGTGTATTTGGTTAATGCTAAGGTAACTTGACTTAATGATGAATTTTGACTCATTTGGTGAGTAATTGATTAATACATGTTGCTGGAATGGTTATTTATGTGTGTGCAATGTAATTACAGTGAGTTGAATATGAATGGAATGATGATTTGTGAACACAATTAAGGCATTGATGATGTGTAGTACAAATTGGTGATTTGGCTACAATCAAGTGTGCTGTGGACTTGGGCAAAATTTTGTGATTGTGAGTATTTCTCACCATAATGTTCATTTATAACATTGTATATATATATGCAATTGAATTATTGAATGATATGTATTAAATTATATATGTGCATTTTATTTATGATCATGAGCACGAATTTTATGCATTGGAATGATCTTAGGTATTTAAGATAAAATACATTGGTGTTGGATTTCTTTCTATTTACTTGTTCTTCGAGAAAATGTGTCAACGTAGTACTTGGATTGATACTATGCGGAAAGGACTTTTCGAATCACTGAAGAATATAAGGGTAGAAGTATTAGTTGGATAACGTGTTGGTATGTACCCATGGCGCAATGAGGGAAGTATAGACAATGTTTTTCTGATGTGACCTCCTGTTGAGGCTTTTCTATATTTTTATGAAAACGATACATAATTTTATGTTTAATTTGGAAGCATGTATCGTGTATATTTCATTGATGCATTTAAATTTATCAATGTTATTTCAAGTAACAAACATGTTTTATATAACTGCATATGTGGAGATAACTGTGAAAAATATTCACTGAGCTAGTTGAGCTTAGCCCATTTTTTCCTATTTTCTTTCAAGTCAAGATTATAAAGAAAAGGACAAGGCTTAAAGTGTGTGGACTTCCTTTTTTGTCTTTTGAATGTAAGTTTTGATATTTAATTATGAGGATTTAGGAACTAATTCTGACTGTTTGATCTCTTTTTTTTTGTTTATATAACTATCACAATTACTATTATATATAAAACATAGGTAGCGATGAATTTTGGTTTGTATATGATAATATGAGGAATGATGAAATTTTATTTTGGGAGTTCCTTGTTGATATTTAAGATAATTGAAGCTTATGTTTAAATTATGGATCAGATGACGTCATATTTCGGATGATGATGTATTAATTCATTATTGGTTCAATTATCTTGATTATATACGGATTATGTATTTGAGGTTGTTAAGTACTTTCTACGCAGAGACTAATCAATGTCTCAGATTTTGCCGAGTTGTGTCACCCGGGTTGCGACACTTTAGATTCATTGTTGTGCCTGCAACGCCTTAGTATATGATGTATCTCGAGGCAGGAAGATTGATCTGTTAATACAATGGAAACTTTGACACAAAAAATAAAAATAAAAAAAAAATCTATTGTACATGGTGTAGAATAGTGAGGTACGCCGTAGCATTTTCTATTAAATTTAAATAAAAAAAGAAAGATCGAGCTGGCTTGTTTACATGCTAGCCACGTGTACGGCCTAGTGACTTAGCAAAATGACGCTTCCTAATAGAATAACGCTCTTATCTTTACTGTTAGCCACTGAAATGCACACACTTCAACACCCTTCTTCTTCTTCTTCTTCTTCTTCAATCGGTAATGCAGGCAAGAGGATCCGCCATGTCTTCTCTGTATTGCAGCAGAAGCTTCTCACCTTTCTCCATGGCTCGATCTTCTTCTCGCTGCTTCCGTTTCCTCTCTATTTCAGCTCCTTTTCTTGGCAAATTCAAATCCCCAAACCAACCAACTCAGAAACTCAAAAGATGCCCTAATTATACTGACAATAATAGTCATAATAATAATAATAATCTTTCTTCTATTTTGATTGTGCGGAATTGTAGTTCAAGTTCAACCTCGGCCGCAAAACCCTCGTTTGAGACTCAGAGAAAGCGCGTGGATTCGAAACCAGACGAGAAGCTTCGCGCTCTCCGTGAGCTCTTTTCCAAGCCTGGAATCGGCATCGACGCGTACATAATCCCTTCCCAGGACGCCCATCAGGTTCAGTTTTTTTTTTAAATCTTTCGTTATGCTCTAATTTTTCCTCTTTTTTGGCATTAAATGTTGATTCCATGTTTGAATTTTGATTCGGTTGGGTTAATTTGAGGTTTTTTTAAGAATATTTTGGTTTCGTTCTGTATGAAATTGAGTAAAAAAATAAAATAAAATTGTGGGTAATTTAGTATCCTCCTGGTTGATTGTTTTGGTTGTTTTAATGGTGATGATCAGAGTGAATTTATAGCGGATTGTTACATGCGAAGGGCATATATTTCGGGGTTTACTGGTAGCGCTGGCACTGCTGTTGTTACTAAGGATAAGGCCGCGCTTTGGACTGATGGTCGATATTTCCTACAGGTCTGGGGAACAAGTAGTATAAATTTCTAATCAAATCTTTTCTATTTATTTTGGGGAAATTGAGCTGTAATTTTAATTCAGTTTGGTCTGTGATAAACACTGACACATTACTTGAGCTATATTTATGTCCTGATTTTTGCATTATCTTTGAATTTTGGTTTCATTCTGAATTAAATTTGTGGAATTGATTGAACTTAATAGAGGAGGAAATAATTAAGTATTTATTTTAATTCTTGCATTGCGTCTTCTTCTTGGTAGTTGCTTACTATCTATTGTTGGAAATTGTATATATGGTGGTTAGGCGGAGAAGCAGTTGAACTCAAGTTGGATACTTATGCGGGCTGGAAATTTAGGAGTACCCACTACAAGTGAATGGCTGAATGATGTTTTGTCTCCTGGTTGCAGAATTGGTATCGACCCGGTGAGTTAATTAGTGGGCTTATCTCTATATTTCACATGTATCAAAATATTGAGTTTCATAATGTCAATGTGGATTTCCTCTCCATTATTTTCATTAGAAACTGGAAACCTGAGTAAGGGTTGGTGTGGACAAGTTTAAAAGCCTTTTTGGTTACATGTGAAGAGAGAGAATAGGATGTGGAAACCAGTCGACTGTTCATAAACTAGAACTGGCCTGAAACCCATTTTGTCCCTCTAAATATGCGCCTACCTAAATGTCAAAATGCATGAGTGTAAAACGTTATTCATTCTGGATAGGATCTTATCTGTCTTGGCTTCTTTCTTTTCTGCAACAACAATTTGTGTCTCCTTTATGCTTTCGTGGTTCTGATGCCATATTTTCTTTGATTTTGTGAAGGGTGCAGTTTCTATTTTCTTATGATGCAGCAGAGGAACTTAATGAGGAAATCTCTAAGAAAAACCATGAGTTGGTTTATCTGTATGATGTAAATCTCGTGGATGAAATCTGGAAAGAATCAAGACCAGAGCCTCCAAGAAACCCAGTTAGAATTCATGACCTCAAATTCGCTGGGCTAGATGTTCCTTCAAAGTTGTTTTCTTTAAGATCAGAGCTCACTAAAACTGGTTCTTCAGCTATTGTTATCTCAATGCTTGATGAAGTTGCCTGGCTGTTGAACTTGGTATGTTCAAACATCAACTCACTTTTCTTGTGCATGCCACAGGAGCTAGGAATACTTATCTGGTTTGGTGGATACTTGGAAACAGTGTTTTCAAGGTTATGCTGCTGAGGTTTAACCTATTGAGGCGAGACAATGCCTAGGCAATGACTGATTAAGACCTAGATAATTAGAAAATAATTATTTATGGGTCCCAAGTAACTTGTATAGTCTAGTTACTCTTACTTCCATCAACTTCTGGAATTTTTATCACGGGAAGATGGTAACTTCTTTGGAACTATTCCAACAGAATGTTAACTGAGTCAACTTCCATTATGTGGAGGTCAAGTCATATTCATTAGATAGAAAGCAACAACATTTAAAGAGGAAATAAGTGATTATAAGAAGGTGATTTATAACATTAAAAATGAAACAAAGAAGAAGGGAAAAAAAAATTGTGTAGAAAGGCTGCAAATCTTTTATAGATAATACCAAATCTTCCAAATCAGTGTAATTTAGAACTTGGTTTTGTGGGTTCAAGATTTGTAAAGAATAGGGAAAGCGAATAAATACAATGGACAAATGCCCCTATATACCTACTCTTAAATCTCTTTTAAGATTATGCCTAAGCACCTGAATTTTTTTAATGATATTTTTTTAAATCCCAGCATTTTAGAAGTTTCAAAGACCTTCTTATCCTTACTAGCCTGCTGCCTGCCTTGGCAGATTGGTGACTTTGGCCTTAAAATGCCTAGGTGACGCCTTAACAATATTGATTAGAAAGAAATGAATCATTGGAGATCCAGCCTGATGAAGAGCAAATAATCTTATTTAATGCATTTTCAAATATGTTTTGGTATGGTTTCCCGAATGGTTTGTTTAATATTTGAAACACTAGTTCATAGGATAACTGAAAATGAAATAAGCTTTTTTTATTAGGAAATGGCTATTTTTACTATGAAATCCTTTGGTTCGTCTCACTCCCATTTTTCTTTTTAACACTGGTTTTATTTACTTTAGTTGTTGATTCTCTAAAAGAATTTCTATTGACATCAACTGTCCTGTTTTGTAGAGAGGAAATGACATTCCACATTCACCTGTGATGTATGCATACTTAATAGTGGATACTGATGGAGCTAAATTGTTTATTGATAATTCCAAAGTAACACCAGAGGTGATGGTTCACTTGAAGAATGCAGGAGTAGAATTGAGATCGTATGAATCAGTTCTTTCAGAAATAAGAAGGTAACCATGAGAACTCCAAGAACTTAATAAGATAGAAACTAATATTTCCTCTCGAGGTTTCCTAGCTCTGTATATGTATTAGTGGTAAATATTGAAGAGGAAGAAGCTTACATATGAAAATTGTTTGAAATACCTTCTCTGCAAGATTTTCTCAAACTTTATTTTTGGGAAGAAACCGAAACAGTCAAAAGTCAACCTCTCTTTCTATATATTTCATAATCTGTAACTGAAAAGAAAAGTAATGGTAATGAAATTGTAAGTGCCTTGTTTTAATATGTGTATAACTTTTTGATGCTAAAATATGGACTTTGTTTAAGTTTTCTTTCTCTACATAAAAATGCACACATGAGTCATGGAGTGGTATTGTTTCTTCTTATTATCATTGTGTTCTGAAGCATAATTAACCTTCCAGGTTGGCAGAAAAAGACACACAACTCTGGTTGGATACAGCTTCTGTGAATGCTGCTATTGCCAACACCTGCAAGTCCGCTTGTGATAGGTATCTTGCAAGTAAGAAAGGTGCCAAGAAAACTAAGGTGCATGAAAGAGCTAATGGTCAAATTGTGGGACCCAGCGTAGTGCACAAGACTTCCCCTGTCTATATGGCAAAGGCCATTAAAAATCACGCTGAACTGGAAGGAATGCGAAAATCACATTTGAGGTAATCATTACCCTCTACCTGAAACTAGTAATATCTATGACTATTCTTTATCTGCAATTTGTTGATGTTTTATTAATAATTGTCGTGTCACCACTGTTGAGAATCATAAATAAGATTTAAATTGATGTAGCAATGCATCTGAGTGACCTATTAACAATCCATAGTAATAATAGAGTATAAGAAGACCTAAAATAACATGGATAGGTATTGTTAAGAAATATATAACTATTTGTAATTCACTATCGACTTAACCCTTGATAGAGTGGAGTGGAGGAAGTAGGTTCATGTAGCCAATCCCATATAGTTGGAAAAAGGCTTAGTTGAATTGAGTTGAGAAAGGTAGCCCTTGGCACAATAGTATAGGTTGCTTCATAGTGACTTGGAATTCAGGAGTTCAAATCTGGAAACAATCTCCCTGTAGTGTGGTTTGTAGGGACAAGTATGCATACATCATCTCTTCCCCAAACCAATAATGGTAGGAGCCTCGTGAATTGAGCACACCCTTTTTTCTAATAAATTAAGTTAGTCAATTTCTTTGAGTAAGTTGCATGGAAAATCACTTTTCTTTTGTTCATTTGATCTCTTTTGATATAACCTCTATGATGGACCATAATTTATGAAGGTGGTTCACGAAACTCATAGTTACTTACCTGGTCAATTTACATGCCAATGATGTATAGTTCTTCTATTATGTCTATCAATATTCAATAGTCCCTTAGGGAAGCTCACTGATGTCTATCATTGTTCATTGCCTGTCATTATGTCAAACATTAATTATATAACGTATGAAACTAGCTCTCAAAGGAAGCAGTGATTACGAAAATATCCTGTGCCTTATTGTAATCAATGGTTTATTACCATGTATTCTAATTTTTTTTGCATTTAAGATTTTATTTATATCAGGAGGTAAGCAATTGTGTAGAATGGTAAGCACATACATAATTTATTTGTGTGTGTTTTTCTGTCAGTAAATGTTTGCTACTGCTAATTTTTCCTTTGTAGGGATGCAGCTGCTCTAGCACAGTTTTGGGCTTGGTTGGAAGAGGAAATTCATAAGAATGTGGTAAGGACTGAGGTAGAAGTTGCTGACAAACTACTAGAATTCCGTGCAAAGCAGGATGGTTTTGTGGGTACAAGCTTTGACACTATCAGTGGTAATGTCATCTTAAAATTTTGTGGTTGTACTATCCTTGGAATAATTTAATACGTTTTGAATTTGGTTATCTTCTCCAATCCTTTTGATTGTTTTAGTGAGAAATTGTTTGAGAGTATTTGGAATGACAGTTGCTTGCCAGTAGTCTTGTATTGGAGTATTTTGAAGAAATTTGCAACTCTTTGTTCAATTGAAAGATATTTTGATGTTATTTGATGCTTATCTCTAAATATTACTATATAGTGCCAAGTTGTCATGGCACAAGCTTAACTATGGAGATTCTTTTTTGGATATCCTACTAAGAATTTCTTTGAATGATGATATGTATGACAACAAGATGTGACAAAGATGATGCTCAAATTGATCAGATATTTATAATTTATTATGTAAAAAATTTGGAAACTGAATTTTGGGTTTAAAAAGTTTCACAATCTAGGAAATTGAGGTTCTAAAGGTTACTTGTAGAGGTGAAAAAATCTATACATTTTCTCAATAAAAGTAAATTAAATGGAAGCAGATTTTGATTAAATCATAGAAGCCAAAATAACTATGGAATCAACTACATATAGCTAATGAACAACTAGGGTTGAGGAGGAGGAGTTAACACCTTAAGGATTCACACACCTTTATATACAGCCCGACAACTAGAGAATATTTTTGTCTTCCTGAGTATAAGTTGGCATGATTTTATATATGAAGTACTTACCTTTTCTTCAAAGTCAGGAAGTTCCATTATTTTGAAACTCTATATTACTTAAGACAGTTATACCTTTTCTGAAACTTGAAAAAAGACCTATATGTAACTTTAAAATCCCTAATCCCCTATAAATCACTGCACAGACCACTCAATTATAATGATAATGGTATACTCGACTCTACTTGACTCAACTCAACTAAGCTAAGCCTTTTGCGAACTACACGGGGTCGACTGTATCCTAACCCTTTGTGTAGTTCGACTAAGATTCTTGTCATAGTTGACTTGACGAAGTTTTACATTGGTTGTCATCTACCTAATGATAATGGTATCTAACATTTATAAAAGTACCTCTAGAGCACAATTTTGGAAATTTTCAAATCAAATTATGGTAAAGTGGTTTACTTACTTTGTAGACAATGGAAGACGTCACAAACCACCCCAGCCTGTTTCTTCATTGATAAAACATTTTAAGTCTTTATCACTGGTTTCCATGGAATCCACAAGCTCACACTATGAAGCCTGTCTTCCTTCACTTGTTGATGAAGTCAATATTAGGATCTATTAACTATTATGTTCCGAGTTTATGTTTCTGCTACATTCCAATGGAAATTATCTCTTTTCAACTTTGGTTTTCCTATTTTGTTATTATGACTATCTCCTATTTTGTTATTATGACTATCATTGCTGCGCACCCTTGTTATTTGAGCCAAATCCTTGATTGGACATAGTATTATGTTTCAGCGTCAGGTGCAAATGGAGCTATCATACATTACAAACCAGAGCCTGAGAGTTGCAGCTTTGTGGACGCTAAGAAACTCTTCTTATTAGACAGTGGTGCACAATACATTGATGGTACGACTGACATAACAAGGACAGTGCACTTTGGCGAACCTACTTCACGACAAAAAGATTGCTTCACCCGAGTCTTACAGGTATGGACTTTGCTTGATACTTCTTTGCTTTGGAATATATTTCCTATCAAATAATACGAAGAATAAATAAATTTTGAAATGTTTGCGACTTTTGCTTTGTCTGGACTGAGATCTGCTATACTTCTATCGTATGGATTAACTAAACTTGAATTCTATGACAGCTTCTGCTGTAACTATGATTTATAAATATTAGGGGTAAAATTGTAGTATGTAAACACCGCAAGGAATTTGCATCCGTAGGATCTTCCATGGAGAATGATGACTTAGGGTGGACCTAAGTATTGTAGGGATCCTATAAGATGTATCCAATTTACCTATGGTAGGACCTTGGGGCATCTTTAGATTGATTATCGCTCTTAGCTGCGCAAGTAATCTCTGGACAAGAAAAAATTAAAAAGCTTTCCTAATTCCTACTACCATTCTGTATCTCTAGTCATCTACCGACTGTTCACCAGGAGTAACTTTTTTTTTGAGAGGAAACGAGAAATCATTTATTAAAAAGAAGAAAAGTATAGAAGGTGGGCTGAGGGCTCTCCAGGAAATGAAACCAAACAAGACTAAAAGAAAGTGAAAGAAAAGAAAAAGCAAGAAACAAAACCAGTGGTAACTTAATAAGTCAAGTTTATATCTGCATTGGTAAATGGACATTTTCTTCTTGGATCTAGCCACTTGGCACTTCAATGCCGAAGATATTCTTTAAGGTACCTAAATCTACTCTTTGCCTGACATGGACTTAAGCTTGTGAATCTCATAGCCATAATATACTGTTACTGTTATGCCATCAATGTTTATCATAAAACTATTATTTGGTCATTGTAATATCTTGCAAACAATGTCTGATCAGCTTGACTCTGTTTGTACCTTTTAATATTATGTACCATGGCAAATTTTTATCTTTTATATTAGATTTTGCAGTAGCATATGACCTTATAATAAACATATACAAATTCTTGATGGGAGATATGAATATTTAATAACATTTACAAGTGGATATAAGAAAAGTCAAATAGACTTTCTCCTAACTAAAGAGCTTGATAAAGTAACATGTAAAGGGGGGCAATTTCAAATATAACAAGTTACAAAGTTATAGTCGAGTGTTGATTTCTAGGTGTACGTAGTGCTTTAAACTAGTAAACAAACGTTGTGGCTCCCCTAAGCATGACAAGGTAATGACAGTTTATTACTTTTCTAGTGCAAGTAGAATATGCAAAAGAAAAGGGTTAGGTTAGAGAAACACTAAAGCTTGTCTCTATGCAATGTTGAAGTAACATATGGATTATAGCAGAAAACAAAAAAGAATATTTGTGTCCAAAACACCGGAGAAAGGAGGTGTTTGGAAAGGGGGGAGGTAAAGGAAAGAGGAGGAAGGGGAAGGGGAAGAAACTGGAAGATGAACAGGATGTGTCCTCTCTTTCATAAAGACATTTTGCACCAAAAAGGGCATGAAATCAAAAAATTAAGATGGAGATAGAAATGCATGCATACTAGCTCACACCCACTTACACCAATCGTTTTAGATTGTGAAATATTCATAATTTTCATGAAGAACTTCAGAGAACACTTCAGTGCCTACCTCTTGGGAATTTCTTTTATAAGGTGTTGGCTTAGTAATAGAATTCCCAAGTTCAAACATATCAAGGCAACTGTCTGGATGAGACTCTTATGTTTTGTTTTCTCTGTATCTTGGTGTGCTAATATCCAGAATTTGACTGGATTTTTAATGATACGTTTTTTGCCTTACAATTGATTCACTGGTTACAGGGCCATATAGCTCTTGATCAGGCTGTTTTTCCTGAAACTACTCCAGGTTTTGTACTGGATGCCTTTGCCCGCTCCTCCCTATGGAAGGTTGGACTTGATTATCGGCATGGTACTTGTCTTAAACTTTCATAGATTTTTGTCATTTTTTTTTGTCATGGAAACTTATTTTGTGTTATATAATTGTTAGAATGTTGTTGGCAATAAAGGCTTCATTTTTATTTGCTTGTGACTAGGGACTGGTCATGGTGTGGAAACTTATTTTGTATTATATAATTGTTAGAATGTTGTTGGCAATAAAGGCTTCATTTTTTATCTGCTTGTGGCTAGGGACTGGTCATGGTGTGGGAGCTGCATTAAATGTCCATGAAGGCCCACAGAGTATAAGCTTTCGATTTGGAAATATGACTCCTTTGCAGAAGGGGATGATTGTTAGCAATGAGCCTGGCTATTATGAAGACCATTCTTTTGGAATTCGGATTGAGGTATCACTTTTATTTTGACTAATGTGTCAAAATATTCTTGGAACTGAACTTGTTGACTTGGAAAAAAAAAATGTTTGTGGGAGTATCTTGACAAAAGTACCAAAATTGATGACTTGTAACATTTATAGCATCATCTTGTAGATCTCAGCTCAACTGATTTAGGTGGTATTCGGTAACTGTACTTGCAACAATTTTTTTTCTAAAAAAAATGTAGCGCTTGGTGAAAGTATCACTTTTTAGTAAGTATATTGGACCACCTCTCTCTCTAATTAGAAGTAGAGATATAACCTTTAAAAGGATAAACCAAACTTTTTTTTTAGCTTGCTATACCAGGGTTAAACTTATACTCAAGGTTTTAAAACTCGTGAGGCTTAATCGAGGGAATTTTCTTTTGTGAGGCTAGGCATAAGCCTCGTATATTTATAAATAAAATGCATAAAACTTTTTGTATCAATTTGAAATAAATCAAATATCATAAATAAATAGATAAACAGTATTAAAACTTAATGAGCTCATATTATAGGCCAAGATTTTCAAATGTCAAATTTTTATAAATCAAAAAAAATTTAGAAACCTAACAAATAATAGACCAAGATTTTCAAATGTCAAACTTTTAGAAACCTAACAATATTTTGTATTACCACTTATTATTTTTTCACATTCTCTAGTAACTTGTTTAATTATATTTTTGATAATTCTAAGTTTCCAAAATTGAACTCATAGAAACAATTAGCATTAGAAGCATACATTGTAATGTATATGTAGTGTATGAAAAGTTTAGGTTTTGAGTTTTAATACTTGGACTTCTCCTAATAATTGACACACAACTTTAAGAAAGAAAAGGTGCTAGTGTATTTACATTTTATACTAATATCGATTGAAGTGTTTTTAGAAAAAAATAATTGGAAAATGTGTAATAGGAAAAAAAGATTTAAGAGTTGAGGCTTGCAATTTTAGAACTTGAATCTCTACTAAATAATTAAGATTAAAACTTTAAACAAGAAACGGAAGCGTGTTTATTCTAGTATCGGTTGAAGTGTTCTAGAAAAGAACAGGAAAATGTAAATTGAATGAGAAAGGGATTTGGCGAGGTTTATGGTTAAGCCTTACATAGCTTTAAGGCATAAGTGTCAAGGTGTAAGCCTCGTGTACATGAGGAGGTACTCCTCACAAAGGTACCATCGAGGCTTAAGCCTTGAGGTTGTTTTCAATAGCCTTGAGTCGAGGCAGGCCTCGGGGCGTAAGCCTCAATGGATTTTTAAAACTATGCTTATACAACAATGAGAAGTTGAATTTAGAGTAGAAGTAGGTAGAGTTACCAAACACATGGTACACACCCTTAGTTTGCTTAGTGCTTCTTCTCTTTGTTTATCCTTAAAACATAAACTAGGCATGGTACAAGAAAATAAGCATGAATGTTAATGTTTATTTATTGAAAAATGCATCTCTCTTGCGTTTGTCATTGAAATACATGTTCCATGCCTTTTATTGATAATCCAGTTTCTTGTAGTTGTCATAAATTTATATCAATTTTTTCTTCCTGCAGAATCTCCTTTGTGTAAAAGAGGTTAACACACCTAACTATTATGGAGGAATCGGATATCTGGGATTTGAGAAGCTTACTTTTGTCCCCATTCAAGTATGCCATCTCTAGTTTTTTTTCTTTATATATATATATTTTAAAAAAAAATTTTAAAATGCTTACCTTTTATTTTATTTGGGGAGGGAGAGTTAAAAATTTATCATGCAGTGATAGAGATCGGTCATTAGCTACTATTTAAATTGTGAAAAGACTAAACTTTTGTATTTCCATATTAGGTTGTTTATAAACCAAGTCAACATATAAGCAACAAAAAAATTGGAGCTTCTGTAATCAGTGAAGTTCTTTCAATGGTCTAAGGGCATGAGTCTGGCAGTCTGCAGATCTTAAAACAAATATTTTGTTAAGCAAAAACTCATAACTGCTACTTCATCATCATTATCATCTGGACCTGATGTCAAATTTCTTTGATTTAATTGTCTGAAATAAATCAAGTTGACGTATACATTTCTCTTGCTTGCTCAATGTGCACCATAATTAAGAGTCGGACTATTATTTGCAGAAAAGTTGTTGGTCCATTAGGCTTGGGTGATTGACGTTTGAATCTGAATTCTGGGTACTGAGCCTGAAACCAGGCTTAGTATTTATGGAATATATGGCAAAAGATAAATATAAAAAATGAAGAAAGAGCACAGAAATTTGGAACAAAATCATAATGGCTACTAGTTTTTGCCGTTGCATCCCTAGTGGTTAACCTTTTCCTAAAGTATTCTTTATATAGAACATATTTTTTCCATCTTTTCTTTGATATTTCTTGTTAATTCACTCTTGACATACAATTACTACATGGGAATGACGGTTCTGCCAAAATCAATCAACCCTTCCAAAGTGCTTAAGTTTTAGCAGTTGACTGGACAAATACTATATTGCAGTATTCCTCAGTTAAATTTTTCCGAAAACCAAGAATAGTACAGGTTTAAATTGTTCTGCTGAATCTTCTTTCCTATTTTTTCCAAATTAGTCTACCCCCACAAACTACTATTTTGAAATGTGTACGGTGTAGTGGTGTACCCATGTGTTGGCTAAATTGAACCTCTCCACAGCATTCAGAAATTTATCGTAAAGAAAGATTGTAATATGATTAAAAAAAAAAAAGACTAATTATTTTTCCTTTCTGCCTCATTTTTGCACTACATCAAATTTGAAGAAAGAGGCTTAGGGTGCAACTTTATTGTTTGATGGTGTAAGTTGGCGAAACATTTCACTGGGGACCCCTTTATATAATTGCATTAACTGTTTTTCATATAACAGTTTGTTTCAAATTTTAGCATTATGCTTGTCTATCAACTTGGAGTTAGTTTTATAAAGGTCCATTTGGATGTTCCCATTGTTTCCTGATACTTAGTTTCCTTGTGCAGAGTAAACTGATTGATTTATCTTTGTTATCCACTGCCGAGGTCAATTGGCTCAATGACTACCATGCACAAGTTTGGGACAAGGTTGGTTGCCTCGGACAAAGCTTTTTTTTTTTCCTTCTCTGGTTATAATTTATATACTTATACTGCAAAAGCATATGCACTATGAATTCTATTTTATCTCGCATCAAAATAAGATGAGGTCTCATGGACTGATTTAGTGTACGACCTTCCTATTTTGCAATGTTTTGAAACTTATACCCTGTGAAACTCCGGACAACATTGATGTAGTAATGGAACTGGACTTGCTATGTTCTTGCTTCTTGGGTTGCTACCTTGCTATCATGTCCTGCATCCGACATTAGCATCAGACTATTTTGTCCTTACAAAATATTACCCAAGAGAAATTGTTAAGACAATCAATTACTTTTTTTTTTTTTCAAATATTCTTCTGTTCTTGAATATTACTTGTCACTCTCTTTTCTCATAAACTAATCCCTATATTATCAAAAATCAGGTTTCACCTATGCTCGAACAAGGCACTGCTCGTCAATGGCTTTGGAACAATACGAGGCCTCTTGCCAAACAGTAACTTTCTTCTCATCTCATACTTGGATTCCTTGTTTTCCGAACTTAATTGATCAGCTGTTCTTTACAGTGAAATGTAAAAAGTTATTGTTTTATAGTGATCTATGATTGATGTAATGCTACATATTCATTGTGAATGTTATAAATGAAAAATGCTTCCTGTAGACAGTGTATAACATGTGCATAATTGGTTGATTCAATAGTACTGGCACTCAACATGGTTTCTTCTGAATATACAATATCTTGACCTAGAATAAATGCTTGCATTTGATAAATGTGATATTGAAAAGATTTGCTAGGTGGAAAATTTAAAAGAATCTTAAGTTGGCGTGTCTTTGGCATGGGAATATGTTCATAGGAAGATAGTTATAAAAGTTTTTTCCTTCTTTTAGATTAGGTTCTTTTTACCCATTTACCACCAATTTTGATGCTTTTGAATGGTGTTTGGCTTCCTAAGGACATCTCTGTATAAACTAGTGTTTTGGAGTCGAATTAAAACATCATATGATTTGCATTACTCAGCATAGATGGAAAGCATCAGATGGAAATGGAAGGAATGTAGTTTGTTAATATGCTATTTTGGATTTAGACTATAGATCCTTGAAAAATGGGGTGGATAGTAACCTCTCATTTTCTTATATCTGAAAGTACAGCTTTCATATGAAGTTTTTTGAGTTCCGTCCATATTTATAAATCACAAGAGGAAAGAATCCAGAGAATATCAGGTTGATAACTTTCCCTTTTAATGCTTGGAAGTTAAAACCCAAAGCAAAACAGCTTTTATATAAAGTTTGAGAACCATGTTTATACATACCAAGAAAATAATTCAAAAATATTCCATGGTATTTTCTCAAACCCCATAAGTATTTAGATTTAGCAAAAGAGTCTTACATCATAGGGCTTTGATCTTGAGTCGTTCACCTAGGGATGTTAATCTTAACGAGCAACCGAACCTGGATCATATGGGTTGGGTTGGATTAAGAGTTAGCAATCTGAACCAACTCATATGGGTTGGGTCAAGATTTTACAAAAGAAAATTCAATCGACCTAAACCAACTCAAACAGTCAGAGAAGGTTTTTTTTTTGTTTTTTTTTGTTTTTGTTTTTTGAGATCAAGGTGATTTGGATCCCACTACCCACTAATTCCATGATACAATCTAGTAGTATTGGTGGCCAACAAATAGTGGGAGTTACGGATTCCCACCATTAAGAAATTCATTGTTTTGTGAGTTGTTTTTTTATTAGTCATTTACAGTAATTGAATCACATAAAATCTCAAAATAAATAAGGCGAAAAAAAACATTATATAAAAAATTCAATTATGTTCATATTTAACTTAAAAATTAGCTTATGTTGTGATATGAGAATTTAAAATCTATTTATTGAAGTGGACCAACTTGATCAACTTGATTCGAGCCAATTCAAAGTCATTGTGTTGGGTTGGTTTAGGATCTTTTCAAGCTGACTTGATTTAGTTGAGTTTAGCATTTGCCCAAAACCCGAAATCGAAACAACACCCCAACCCTTGAACACCTCGACAGTCACCTTTTTCTTCTAATTCTTCTTCTTCTTCTTCGAATAAAAAAAGAAAAGAAAAGGTTGAAAATTAGGAATGCGCTCATTCTAGATCTTTTCCACACCTAACATATAGCAAAGCGAAACAACTCCACATACTTGGGAATGCTTCCATGGTTACACCTGGTGCTTGGTAGGACACTCAAGTCATACTCATACGATATGAAGTGGACACAGGTCATTAGCTCTATCCATTCCAAATACGCTTTTCAATGGAAAATCTTTGGGAATGCAAAATTGTGGATTATCAATTGACTTTTGCAGTTTAATAAATGGCCCACAATTCCAACAAATGAGATAAACAGCCAACAAATAGTCTAGGTGGTGGTTTTTTATCTGTTTCACCTAACCCAACTTAACTGAGCATCCAATTGATGAAAGAGGTAAAAGGTTGTTGGTGGTTCAGCTGAGGCCTAAAATTTTCCCAGTTCTTAATGGCTGTCATAGTTTGATTTTCTTCCAATTAGATTATAGACTGTCAGAGATTCTCTGAAGTTTCAGCACCATTTAACAGTATTAAAGAACCTGTAGAGATTTTATCTCTGTTGGCCATATATACACATATATAACAAATATTGGATGGTATTTTAATATTCTGATATAGAAATGATTTTCAAATGGAAATGCCAGAAGGGCTCTGGCCTCTGAGCATGTTAGAAACTCAAAGATACTAACCTGCAAAACTGTGATTTTCTTTTCCTGATGGAAGACCCACAATTAGATACAGATGTAAGCTTTTCATTGAATAACAACAGAAAAAAAAAAAAAAAAAAAAAGGGTGGTTGAGTGAAGCACATGAAAACTGAAGAGTTTGAAGAACAACTCCTATGAGGAAATTTCTTTTCTTTAAAATAAACACATAAATGACTATTAAAAAAAAATGAAAATTTTATATTAGATTTGAGTGTGAATCCCTAATAAGATCAAATATTTTGATATTCCACAAGTGGAATATAAAAAATAAAAAATAAAAAAGAGAGAAAAAAAGATTTAATAAAAAAAGAAAAAGAAAAAAAACCATGGAAGTATGGAACTTGCCCTTAATATTTTTCAAGATTTTATATTTTGTTCCTTCATCTAAAATGTTTTATTTGATGTCTTGGAGTCTTTCTTAAATCAAATTCCACACAACAAGTGGTGGTAATCACGTTTTGTTTTTATTATTTTTCTTTGGATGTGTGTGTTTGAATTCCAGACCTCAAAGAACTCAAAAAAAAACTTGTATTTTATGAGTCAAACCATAAGACTAGGGTTTGAAGTCCAAATAAATCAAGTAACAGTCATCAAGTTATACTCGTGATCCAAGCAGCCCAAGAGAATGTAATAGAATGACAGATAGACCAAGTAGATCAGGGCTATACTCACATAGTCCCCAAATTTGGATAAAGGAAATTCTATTTTTAATTATAGACCTTGTAATTGAGGAGACACCTCCTCTTTCTTTTTCTTCTTAACAAAATTGTGTTTTGATGGCATTTAAAGAAAAAAAAAAAGATTTATTAGCGAAACATTTTTGTTTTTTTAAGTGAATTAGGGCTTTTTCTATGAGGCTAATATCTTAAATACTATAAGAAAAAATAAAGAAAAAAAAAACTACAAAGGTGGTGGGGTCAGCTGATTTGATAATCGTTTCGCTCTAGCAAAGATCTTTGAATATCGTTGGTAACCTTTAATGAGATAAACATTTTAGTGCGTCCTGCCTAAGTATGGGGTCAAGCCCTTTGACGGTCTCATAAAAAACAAAAAAACTACAAAATTCTTCACTATTAGATGCTAATTGTTGACTGGTGCAGACACATGGTCACATATGAAGCATGGTATCTTAATTAATTTGGACGCAAAAAGCATTAATCAAAGCTGACTATTTTGAATAACATGCATCGCTAGAAAAAGTGAAACATAGCTCTCTCATTGTTTATGTTTGAGAATCAAGATAATATAAATTATAATCTCATAAACTGTATTTAGCTTAATAATAATACATTATTAATTAAGTTATGGTAGGGCAATGGAAGTATTCAAAAGCTAGTGTTTCATTCAATTTTGACACGCTAAATATATCTTGAAATGTAAGAGCCTCTTTTGATCAGTAGCACGCAAGGTATATATATATATCTTCCCTTTAAAATAATATTAATAAGTAGGTATGCAATCTTTTTAAATTCTTTTAATTTAAAAATCATTTGATCTTCTGTAAATATGAACTTTTAATTGTCAAACGTGGGAAAGGTAGTACTGAGATTTGGTTTAAAATGCACATGCCCTATTTGAAGTTTTTTGGAATTTAAATAATACTTAAGACAAAATGTTCACTTTTGGTGCTAGATAGATATATATATATATACAATATAATGCAAGCATATTTTATATAAGAAAGATGCCAAAGTAACATTATTGTGGACATTGATAAAAATGATATTCATTCATAGATATATGTACTAGTGGAATATATTGAATCATACAATAATATCCAATTAGAAGAAATAATTTAATAATGAATTGATGATCGCACTTTTTATCAATGCCACTTTAGCACGCATGTCTTTTTTATATGACATTATTTAGAGAAATTTCTAATATTAATTCCCTAATTATTAAATAGGTATCAATTACATCAGTGAAATATATATAAAAAAAATGTTAATCTAAGTGCAAAATAATGTAACTTCAATACAACTACATATTTATATTCATTAAATGTGTATGATTTACACATTTTTGAGGTATGTAATAAATGATTTAATGAACATAAATATATAGTTGCATTATTTTGTATTTAAATTAGCATTTTCTTACCAACCATCGGTTGGTTCGGTGGTTCGAGGGACGAATCTAAGGGGGTTGAGGACTCGGTCTTGAGTTCAAACTCCCTCTTGACAAAGTCATGGTTGGGAAGGACGCTCCTGTCTCTATAGACTCCCGAAATTCGATGGAATAGTCTCGCCCCAAAGGGAAATGAAGACACCACTGGCTGTCAGAATCCCGATATCTAAAAAAAAAATATTCGCATTCCCTTATATATAAATAATTAATAGCTAGTGCAATATTTAATACAATTAAATAATACTAATATGGTAACATGATAAGCAATTTTATTTATGAAATAATCCATGATAATATTGTGGCGAAGTATTACAAATTGGATAATCAAGATGGTACATTGAATATGGTATTTCATCTGAAGAAGAGTTAAAACATCCCAATGTTGCACCACTTATATTTAATCTTTTTTTTTTTTTGGTCCTCACTTATATTTAATCTAAAGAGCTTAATTAAACTAATTAAATAGCTGCTAGGTTGACTTCTTCTTCTTTTTTCACACACATTTAAAAGATAAATATGGTTGAATAATATACATCTCATTTTTCCACTCAAAAAAAAAAAAAAAAAAAAGTTATTTGACCTTTCTACGCTCGGACACCTCACGGCCTTCACGCATGCACCTTATTTTTTCTATAGATAAAACAAGACTCTGACGTAATCAATAAGATAATGAAATAAAATAATATATCATACGAAGACCAAAAGATACAAAAAATTCAACATCTTTATAATAATATAATATGGGATACAAAAAATTCAACATCTTTTTATTAATCTTTTTTTTTTTTCTTTCAAAATGTTGACTAGTAAAAAAAAAATGTCCTTGTAAGATAGAGGAGAGAGTTAGTCGGCAGATGGATAAATAATTAATGGATTTCGTTCCATGGTTAAATAATGAATAATTCCTCGGTAGCTAATATTAAGCTACAACAGATGTAAATACTAAATGAAAATCGAACTTGATAATTTAAAAATATAATATGTCAACTACACTAACAAGTATAACATGTCAATCACACGTTCCCTTGTCTGTAAACTTGATTACTATAGGGTCCTATTAAAAATATAATCTAATCTTTATATATGAAAGAAGAGGGTGGCCACCACCAATAGGTTTGTTAGGTCAGAACCACGAATTTCTTTTTACTAGGTATTGGATTTAAGGCGTAAGAGATCAACTGTGTAAGGACGTTCACACGTCATTGAGCGATATGTCATCATATTTCTTTAGTGGTACTTATTTTAAATGAATTAGTATTTGCAATACGTGTAAGCTAAGCTCGGAGGACACTAGCTACTAATTGGATTACGAAAAAAAAAAAGTTATTGTTTTCTACACAAAATTGTGGTAACAATGAGCTAAATTATGATTAGTTAACAAATGGATTCAATGACATTTTGCAACTTTTACTTATTTTTTTATATTAGAGTTGTCACACCCTATCTTATAGTTGACATTGACAAAAATATTTTCATTTATGAACCCTTAAATTGTATTGAAACATGCACCTATAATATAGTATTGCATGCTCTTAATTGTATATACATACAAATAAATGGATAATATTCATGCTAGCTACAAAATTAGTAAGATGAAGGGGAAATAGTACAATGGAAGTCAATTTTTTTTCCAAATACATTATTATGTGATGTTGATTCTCCTCAGGTATATGAGTGGGCTGATGAAGATTGCACATAAGAAATAATGCAAAGAGAAAAGTGAGTTAGAGGTGAGTGCACAAGTGATTCGCAAATAGTGATTTCCAATAAAAGTATTATTTATGATATATAATGATCATTTGATATTTTTTGTTATAGAAAAATGATTGGATGCATAAATGACTTGGTCACCGATTGATCCTCGGATCATCAAAACAATGTATATATCGGTCCGTTGGTAGAGCGTTTCAAAAAGTGTTTTTCTGATAAATGTTTCTATCAAAAGCGTTTTTGAAAAAAAGCTAATCCATCTCAGCTTTTTGTGAAACCTAAAAATTACTTTTTTTCATCATAATTTAGCTAAAAGCAGGTGTTGTTACTTCTAAAAATATTTTTATTCTAAACATGCACATTTTAAAAAAGCTTTCCCAAACAGAGTCATAATGTTGTTGATCAAGCTAAAGCATGCACAATACACATTCAAAATTTGAGAATTTCTGCTCAACAAATTGAATGAAGAGGAGATTAAGATAATATATTAATATTTTAGTACATAGTAAGAAGATAATATTAGGGATGTGTACAAGTTATTAATATTAAGATTTTATAAACTAAACTCAAGATATTCATACTAAACCAAACATAGGGCAGAGAAGTTTGTTTCATTAATCAATTTAAGCTTTAAAAACGGTTTGATAGCTAGGATCAGTTTGATGCATTAGGTTTGGTCTTGTTCAATTTCAATACTAACCTTTCAAAATTATAAGATTAAAAAATTAAATTATATAATAAGATTAATAATAAATAATATTGAGTGCAATGAAATTAACCTTCAAGAATATTATATTATACAGTATTGATGTCTGATCTGACCAACACCAAGTAGATGAATACGTGTAGGAGATGGTCGTATCTAGAAGAATAAACTCTCTAGTTCCAGCAAAGGTTTATCAACAAGATCTAAGAAAAAGAAAGAAAGCAATGAGACTATTGTAAGGAACACCAGTGTGGTACCTGTCGAAGACCCTCCGATGCCTAAGTTAGAGCTTGTTCAAGACTATAGCAGCAATAACTCTTGTAGAAAATTGTTCGTACCTTTTAGTGAGGGTGATAAGTCTTATTTATAGAGAAAGTCTTTTGGCTGGGGTGGCTAGCTACCTAGTAGGCATGATGTCACATGTCATTTCGTCATTGGCCGAGATAAACTGGATGAGCTCACCTGTTTCGAATATGTCTTGGAGAAGGAATCTCATCCCTTTTTGGATGATCCCTATCTTCGAGTTCTTCTCGGATTAGAACTTTTATCTCATCTCAGATAACCTTTACTTTCCTAATTTGTCTCGAGGAGTCCTATCACGTCTTTATGTCGGAGTTTGTGTTTGACAATGTAACTACCTCGGATTTTTCGGGATACGACGTGCCAGAAACTTATCTATTTCATTTGGGATGATCAACTCGAATATAGGCCGAGCTGTCGCTTTGACCGAAATAGCACTTAGCTCATCTCGGCTGAACTAAGCTATCGCTAACACCACATTTTTGGGTTTATCGTATGTATCATCTCGTTAGGTCGGCTCGGACACGTTCATGGTCGAATATAACTAGTTCTAACAGAACTAATCTGGCGGTCGTAACTTTAAGCGACTTTTTCAACGTCACCTCGGTTCGTCCATCGCTATACGTGACTAACACATCTTGAAAAGCTAGCTCAACTTTTCTTTTGATATTCAGGTCAGCTCTAATCTGAGCTGACCATCCAACCTCCAGTATTAATATTTGTGCATGATTCATTATGATTGCATTATTTTCTTGCAAGCCTATATCCCACATTAATAATCATAAAAATATAAAATCTCATTTTATTATTCCTCCCCTCTTAAGGCAAGATGAGGAGAATTATCATGATGTTGCGAAAAATGAGTATAGCTATCATGTTTCTATTGACCAAAGAGGAAAAATAAAATAAAAAAGAAAGTCTCTGACTCATTCCAATGCCCACTTCTAAAAAAAAAAAAGAGTTATTACTTTTTTGACAATATATTAAAGAATAGAAAAAAGTGTTCAGGATAATTCCATTAGGATAAATATTTATTCATTTTGATCTTCTTGTAACTAACCACTAGAGGTTAGTTAGCTATTTATTGTTATCAATTGTAAGGATCATTATAATGATGTCATCATTAGGTCATAAATTCTAAAGTAATTCTTTAATATTGTTAATTACTCCTTATTATTCAAAAGAGAGTATATATATAATTCTTAATTTTTTTTAATATTAAAATGAGGTTAGATGTAAGCATATCATTTATATTCATGTTAATATAAGGGGTTGTCTAAATCTAAATTTAACTAAACCCCATTTCTTATCCCTCCTACCTTTAACAATTGAAAACAACCACTAATCCACCAGAGAGAAATTCTCCTTGAAATTTAATAAAATGATTGATATATTTCTGCCAAAAAAGAAGAAGAAGAAGATTAATGTACGAAAAAATTTATTGTCCAACATTAAGTAGGGTGAGTGAAAGAGTTGAGAGACTTAAGATTCGACTATTACAATTGATTTCAAGTTCGAGCCTTTCTATTCACCGGGTTAGAGATTGAAAATATCTTAAGGTGTTTGTGGAGTCGGCCCAATGCTCGATACTTTCTGACCACAAACAAAAAAAAACAAAAACAAAAAAACATGTATGTTGACTTTTTAAATTGATTCATTTAGATATTTTTTCAATATATTATCTGTTACATTATGTTACATATATACAAGATATTCAAGATTCATCGATCATTTTCAATATATCTACAGCAAGGTTGTAAAAAAAACGCACCAAGACAAATAGGATTTGGTCTCATATGTATTACATTTATATTTGAGAAATATAATACATAGAACATTAGACAACAAAAATGGATTTGGCAACTGTCAACCAGTCTACGCAGCCGATACAGTAGTAGTATTATTCCCACGCGACCGCTCATTGTTCCTTTTTCTTCCATCGTACTACATAAAGCTGCCACGTCAAATCTTCAGCAGTGAGATGATTCTGTACGCTAGATGTACCAAGAAAAATGGACACTTTTCCCCGATATAACCGACATCTGTACAGCTCTTATCGACATGCATGCATCAAACAATGGCCGACTAAAGAACCTGATCATCAAGAGTCGTAATCCAATGGTTTTGAACTTGGGAATACTAGGAGAAACCACCAAGTAAACAGGAGCTACGTGTCAACTCCTGTTTTCTTCAGTCAAAGGTCAACGATTCTGTTCTGTTTTGATCAGTCAAGCGCAGCGTCGTCTTGTCTCAGCTTGCCACACGTGTACTATCAAATCGGCAAAGTTGATGCACTACATGACGTTGTTTTACTCAATGCATCACGCTTTCAACGTGGCGGATATTTAACGGGTAAGCCATAATTCTAACACGTGGTTTTATAGATTGCTTATCTCCTACTCCCTTGAAACGACAATTTATCTTACTCTCAAGTCTCAACCATATTAATTCTACACTATTATTTTTATCTATAAAATGTGTAAAAAAATTTAATGGGATTCTGTCATATTGGATGCCAAAAATGGCACAAAATAAGCGCCAAAAATTGTTAAAAAATTTATAAACTCTAATAAATTTGAATTATATTTTTTCCAAAAAAATTAAAAATTATTGTCATTCAATAAAATGAAAGAATTATTAAAAAAAATTATGTTAGGCATAACAAAAATAAAGACTTATTAGAAATGCGGTCTCTTACATTTTTTAATTGCATAATATACATATTACATATACAGATGTACATGATCTAACAAATACAAGATTCTGCATTTCTAGTGTGTTTTTATATTTCTATCTAAAAATCATTTTTTTTAAAATAAAATTTAGTTTTAACTAAGTGAACTAATATATTAATGCACGAACATTAATGTAAATAATTTTTACTTTGACAATTTACATATATCTAATTACATGTATACTACATAGTTTAAGTACACATATCCCACATTATTTAGTGGGGCTTCAAGGACTTTAACTATATTCAGATTTTCCTTCTTCCAAAGTTAGAATTTCTTTTAAAGTTTACTATACAATTCCTGACTCTTGGTCCCATAAATCCACTAGGTGCATGTGTTTGTTCAAAAAAAAAAAAATTAAAAAGTAACATAAGCATTAAAATGTTTAACTAACCTACACAGTTATATTACTAATTTAATTGCATTATCTTTAATACATTTTCATTCTCTAATTATTTACCTTTCTGTATGCCTTTTATCATTTTTTTTTCTAAAAAGAAAAAACACAATTTTACTGGTCTCTAACAATAAATTAACACATACATACCTACCAACGCTTATAGCAGGTGATGGATACCTCCTCTCTCACCAATGAGGTGGGAGGTTTGACTCTCGTAGAAAAGTAAAATATAATATAATTGTGGGTCATAGACTCTAATTGTGGGCTTTAGTCTTTGTTATTCAGATTCTTGATTTTATATAGTAGTTATTATTATCTGAGTGAGCTTTAGTTATTGTGCTTTTGAACTAGTTATACTTATATTTAAGAAAAAAAAAAAAAAAACACGCACACACATCATTTTTTTTTAATAATTATTCAGCCATTTCTCTATAAAAAATTTATAAAATACAATTGGAAATCAATAACCTATATTTGGAAAACAAAATCCTTTACTAAACTAGATGGACTATTTAACACGTATTAAAAGACAGGGAAACTTTTGAAAAAACAGTAAAGAGGCATTTATTACCACACAACCACATTTCTTACTCGAGCAATCGCTGTAAACCTTATCCATTTTCTTCCTAAAATACCTCGTTTTAAGTTGTCAATAACCTCCACACACTTCCCCTACGCGGCACATCATTAACCTCCGTGAGCCCGAAACACTACCCGGAATCCGGACCACAGGATCATCATTTGGCGTAGGCCCAGCAAAATGTTCGCTACGTCTGTTTGTTGTCGAAATATCCATAAGTAAACCGTTTGAATGGCCAGCAGCCTTGAGGCTCCACCACCAGGATTCTGCCACGTGGAGAGTGATAAGCGTCTACGTCGCAGAGACCGAGCTCTTCTCGTTCTCTCTATATATACAAGTAGACGCTAACTAAGCTGCTCGTTAACTCGCGTCTCTTCTTCTACATTATTTCTTCTTCTTCTTTTTGTTCTTGTTGTTGCTTCTTGTTATTGCTTCTTGTTATTGTTGGAGATTTAGAATCGGAAGCAGGAGATTATTAAGTAAGAGTAGGAGTAATCATGCCGGCCGGAGGGTTTACAGGTCCGACGCCGGGAGGAGGTGAGTTCGAGGCGAAGATAACTCCGGTGGTAATCATTTCTTGTATAATGGCGGCCACCGGCGGTCTCATGTTCGGTTACGACGTCGGAATTTCTGGTGAGTTTTTTGATCGATCGGAGATACGTTCGGCTTAATTTGATTCTTCTATTCATTTTGAATGATTAATTAATTTTGGTGAGTTTTTTCTTTATTTTCTTTGATGTATGCATTTTGTTTTGATTTATTTAAGTTTCTTGATTTGTTTTGATTTGTTGTGAGAGCGATGCCTTTGTCTGGTTTCTGAGATCCCACAGGATTTGTGCTTAGCATGACGTGAGATGAACCACAAATGAGCTGTAAAATGAAACGTGCGTTCGCTCAAAATTTCTATTGTTCAGATATTTTGAAGTTGTCGAAAAAAAAAAAAAATGCTTATAAGATTTGTCTGCTTGGAACTTGATCTGGTGTTTAAAATGATAAATATTGAAAGAGATCACAAACGAACGTAACTTGAAGCGCCATAAAAGGTTAACGTGTTTTTTTTTTTTTTTTTCTCTCTGTAAAAATATTGAATTAAGTAGGCTTTTTTAATTTGCAAAAAGTCATTACGGTTCTGTTATCGATCCTTTTCTTATCGTAGTTTTATTTCCCCTATTTTCTGAAATTTTTTTGAAAGTTTAGGTGAAATATTATAAATAAAAGTAGTTACGACTTCTTCTGGTCTGAATCTGATTTTTCAATGATGACGCGATTGAGAGAATTGTTAAAACCAGAAAAAGAAATGGTGGTCTGAACCCGAGCAAAATGGATTTGATCGCCCTCGAGATGTGAATTAATCATCTCAGGAGTAGCAAAATTAACACACTCGTTTTTTTTGTTTAATTGATCAAACCGATCATCAATTGATACGTTTATCTGTGTGTTGATTTGTGAAAAAGGGGGCGTTACATCAATGGACCCTTTCTTGATAAAGTTCTTCCCGGTTGTTTACCGGAAGAAACACCAGCCAGGGATCGACAGCAACTATTGCAAATACGACAATCAAGGCCTTCAACTATTCACATCTTCGCTGTACCTTGCCGGATTGACTTCAACCTTCTTTGCGTCTTATACGACGAGAAAGCTCGGCCGGAAACAGACCATGCTCATCGCCGGCATCTTCTTCATAATCGGAGTAGTACTGAATGCCGGTGCTAAAGATCTCGCAATGTTGATCGTCGGCAGAATCTTGCTCGGATGTGGCGTTGGTTTCGGCAATCAGGTAGGTGTCTTCGTTTAATTGCTGATTGATTTTGTATCATATTCTTGAAAATAGAAGAAAATGAAGTATATATATTGGCACCCCTTGACGCAGCTTTTGCAAAGAGAAATACTTTTACTACCCCAAAATCATACCCTTAATCAACTTTTTTGTGAAAATATCTATAAGTACCTATAGAGACTAGCTTTTTTTTTACTTAAACTGTGTCTCAATTCGCTATTTTTAACCGCAGTTTAACTAAAAATCAAATGTTTATAACTATTTTAATGAGAAGCACTTTTCAAAAACTGTACCAAAGTAGGCATAAAAAAATTACTTTTATAAAAAGGAAAAAAACTGTATGGCACTTTTCAAACGCTGGCTCAGTTATGGATTGAAATTGGTGGGAAGTGGGGTCATATTATGATAAAAAAAAGTCTCACCTTGTTTTTTCCTTACATGTAGTACTTATATATCCTTATATGTACATTTTTTTTTTCTACCCTTTTGATTTCCTTTTATTCTTTTACTGATTTTTATAGCTTAAAAAAGAAATTCAACAAAATATTGTTGACGTTGTTTAAATGTCCATAAAAAAAACTATTTTCTTACATCATTACATGTTTTTATTGTTTAATTGTTTCATGTAAGTAAAGTTATGTACTACGTTTTTCTAATAAGAAAAAAGAGATCTTTTTCTCACCTCTTAAGTCTTTAGTTGTGAAGATTTTTTTGGTCACAACAATTCTTTGAGAAACACATCAATCTAATACCAATTTGGTTAGTGATTCGGATACAGTTTTATGTATCCGAAAATTTGAAATTTCACTTTTTGTTAAGGAAACAAGTTATTTCTTAAAAATTATAAAAAGTCATTTTTTAAGTTTTTTGTTTTTAGATTGCATTCTTATTTTCGGATCGCGAATCAAACACAACCTAATTAACTCATGTTATCAAAGAGGCCTTATTATTATTTTTTAAACTTTTTTTTTTTTAAAAAAAAGAAACCCAGTCTTATAATATAGAAAGCTTGTGCCTAAATTTACCTTCTTTGTTGTTATTCTTGATTAATGGTTTTTCAAATAATTTATTGAGAGAATTTTCTAGTAATTGTTTGATTAATTGTACATAAGATTTTCTTTTTCATATTTAAATGTTGTAAAGAGAAGGAAATTTTAAAAAAGAAATAAAAATAAAAATTGTTAAACACAAGCTTGAACACAATCAATTTATAGGTTTGATGAAAAAATATAAGAGTTGAGGAAAAATGTTGGCAAATGAAATAGGTGGATGTTATATACACCACTTGAATGAAAAAGATTATTCTCACTCTAACACACACCCATACATTTGATGCGCAAATTCATATTTTACCCTTTCTTGTCAATTATGTATAAGTGGGTGAAGAGATAAAGTGGTACATTTAGATGTCTCTAATCTGATAAGAAATGGAACCTCTCCTCCCAACTTTTCTATAATCTTCTGCCACTTCGCTTTCTACCCAGAATCCGGAAACTATAGTCAATTCCTGCTGTTGTTACAGTTATCGAATAAGACCTGTTACGTATGGCATCCGTTGATGCCTTATAAGCGGTAGTCCATCGACCTTTCTCTTTTTAAACGTCCTATTCGGTATATAAAGTTAGATTTCTTTTTTATTAATTATTTTTAATTTTAAAGCCTCCGTCTTCAACTTGTATTGCCTCGAAGCAGCTAGTTGGTTTCAAACTTTCAAGTTTAGCGTCTTTTCCTTTCATCTCCTCGTGAACTTTTTCTTTATTATTATTCTCATTCCAACCTCGTGTCTCAAAAAGTAAAAAGATTCTGCTATGATTTCGTCAAATAGAGCCAATTTGGCCCTTCAATTTTCAGGGTGGTGTTGCCCTGAAATGGGTTAGTCCATGGTTTGGGCTCTGGTCCATTAGCCAGGCCGAAGAGGAAAAAAAAACAAAAAAAATGGTTAGATTGCCATATCAAGAACTGACTTGCATCTAGAAATATCAAGCATAAATCCAATCATAATTTCCTTTGGTTCCTAAAACTCAATTGGAAAACCCAAAGAGTAAATAGAGGGGAAGGGTAATTGGGTTCCTTTTATACGTTTGAGATTGTCAAATTCAATTACTTGGTCTTAATGCCTACTGCTTGGTGTGGTGATTAAGAGCATTCTTGGTTGGTAGTCACATTTGTGACTAGAGATCAAATTTTCATACACACAAAATTAATGCTATTTGCAATGTAGTGTGGGCGTATAGCCTTTTGTTGTAAATGTATGTACTCTTAGTTTGTAGGCTATGTAAGCTCAAAAATCTGCTTATTGTTCAGAGATCCACTTGCTCGGTTGCTCCTTATAGGTCAATATATGATGCAAGTCACCATATCACATCAACCATGGCAAGTAGTAGTTTCCGATCTATTTATTAGGTCGGTTTAGCTATTTTTGGCCATACGGATAGATTGTCTTATTATTCTTGGTCAAGATTTTGATCAGTTTGAAAACCTGGATATATCATATTAATTCTGCTAAATAAATTCCTCAAGGAGACTATTACTTGTATTCTACTTTACGATTTTTTTAATAAATCGTTTCTTGGTAAGCTAATGGAGGATGATTAAGTTATTATTTCAATTGTTCATTGGGCTAGTTTACTCTCTTGATTTCTCACTCTTTGTTGAAAACGACAGGCTGTTCCGCTGTTCCTATCAGAGATTGCTCCAACGAGGATACGTGGAGGACTAAACATATTATTCCAACTGAACGTCACTATTGGCATTCTATTTGCTAATCTTGTCAATTATGGTACCAACAAGTAAGTCACAGCCAATGGTTCCCACCATTGTTCTCTTTTTTCTTGCTGATATTAACATGTCTTATTAGTCAAGTATGAAGCCATTTTTGAATAAGTATGCTGTTGACCATCCTAGCTAATTAACAAAACTCATTGCATTGACTGATAGAAACTCCTTAGCTTATGATTTACTATCGTTGCCTGGGGGTTGAACAACACTTAAAACATTTCTAACATACAAAGGTCCTGTAGGTACCCTACCATGCAAATGTCCTGTCTACTTGTAATAATTCTAATATCCATATCTATACAACACATGAAATTAACATCCTCAACATAACCAAGGTACCATCTCATTCCAAAATAAAATCGAAGTCCAATGATAAAGTCCATGGTCAACCTGTAAGGTGAACCATTCATCCCTCCATATTAACTCCAAAGTCCCACATAGGGTCTAGGGTCATGGGAACCCCATCATCAAGTGTATCAAAATATACAAGTCACCAAGGGTTACAAAACCAACCCATCATAAATCTCAATACACACCAACCATTGAATAATCACACCTATGATGCACAAAACAGAACAAGCAACACACATACATAGCATTACATACACATCATCACAAGAAATACATGCACAATGAGTCGAGCGCTCAGTCAATAGGGGGTATGGGCTAGGCGAAAGAAATTTCAGGGCGTTACACTTCTTTTAAAGTAGCAGGCCATGGATAAATAGAATAGGTTTTAAAGCATTCTTTGGAAGATCTAGTTTGTTGGATATGCAAGGACTAAAACAATAGTCTTCCATCAAATATGAATATGAATCAAATGAGATGTAAATACGGGCTTTATCCCTTTGTGCTACTGAAGCCTTTTTGGACAAATCCCTTCACATAGGCTCAAGATGGTGGCTAAATGGTAATAGCATTTTTCATAATGATTGAAAGATTGGCAATTCTTCCCAGCTACAGCCCATTCTACAAAATGTGCCCTGTTTTGGGTCTCCTCTTTTGCAACTTTCCTCCAGACTTATTTAGTTTAAAATGGTTGGAATTTAGCTATTGTTTTATTGTTGCCTCCTGTTTTTTTGGTTCTTGTTCTTTTTTACCATAATTGATCCTGGAGTTCCAATTTCAGAATTAAAGGAGGATGGGGTTGGAGACTCTCATTGGGGCTAGCTGGGATCCCTGCAGTCCTCTTAACTTTGGGGGCCATCTTTGTCGTGGATACTCCTAATAGTCTCATTGAAAGAGGCCGTTTGGAAGAAGGAAAAGCTGTTCTAAGGAAGATCCGAGGCACCGATAACATTGAGCCAGAGTTCTTGGAGATTGTCGAGGCAAGTCGGATAGCTAAGGAAGTAAAGCATCCTTTCAGAAACCTACTCAAGAGCAAGAACCAGCCTCAGCTGATCATTGCAATTGCCTTGCAGGTTAGTAGTTATCACACCAACTGAGATAATCGGCTTTATGAACTTCTTGATCTCCAATCTAACTTCGATGAGCTAAGAGAATTTTTTGTCTAAAAAGTTCTTTTGATGCTTATGAACTCCCTTTCTTACTACAACTTGGTGGAAAAAACAGGTCTTCCAGCAATTCACTGGCATCAATGCCATTATGTTCTACGCACCAGTACTCTTCAACACACTGGGATTCGGAAGTGACGCTGCACTATACTCAGCTGTCATCACAGGAGCTGTCAACGTTTTATCAACCCTTGTTTCCATTTATTCTGTCGATAAGCTAGGTCGTCGTGTCCTCCTACTGGAAGCTGGCGTTCAAATGTTCCTCTCTCAAACTGTGATAGCTATTCTTTTAGGAATCAAGGTGAAGGATCAAAGTAACGATCTCGACAAAGGTTTTGCAGTTCTGGTTGTGGTGATGATGTGCACATATGTATCAGCATTTGCATGGTCATGGGGGCCATTGGGATGGTTAATCCCAAGTGAGACGTTCCCGTTGGAGACAAGATCAGCAGGCCAAAGTGTAACAGTGTGTGTTAACTTGCTCTTTACCTTTGTGATTGCACAGGCCTTCCTCTCAATGCTCTGCCATTTCAAGTTTGGGATCTTCCTCTTCTTCTGCGGGTGGGTGTTGATTATGTCTTTCTTCGTGTTCTTCTTGGTTCCCGAAACAAAGAACGTCCCGATTGAGGAGATGACAGAGCGGGTCTGGAAGCAACACTGGTTGTGGAAGAGGTTCATGGATGATGACGATGATGTCCACAATGGTGTTGCAGATGCTACAAATGGGAAGAGAAATGGCTTTGATCCTTCTTACCAATTATAGACAATGCAGCGGCTGCGGCAGAGTTATAAGTATTAACCACCACCAAGTTCATGGTACAATGGAGCTGATTTACAAGATCATATTTGAGCAGTGGATCCTCTTAGCAATTTGGATCAAGGGTGCTTATTCTTAAAAAGAGAATCACTTTTATAAATTTGTCTTTGCTTGGTTCAGTATATGAAGGGGATACCTTCTTTTCGCAGTTACCAGTTCAGAAAATCCTCAATTTCCTTTCCTTTTTCCCCTCTTGTTTTTAGCATGTGAAGGGAAAATTGCAACTTTACTGAATGCTCTTCTTAGATAGGAATTGCTGGAAAGCTTGAATTATATATGTTAAAAATGAAATAATTGAATCACATAAATATATTATTCAAACTTTGTGAGTTTACAAATTTCAAAAAAGTCCCAGTTTCACAAAATCCTCAATTCCCTTTCCTTTTTCCATGTGAAGGGAAAATTGCAACTTCACCGAATGCTCTGCTTAGATTGGAATTGCTGGAAACCTTGAATTATATTTGTTAAAAATTGATATAATTGAATCTCATAAATATATTATTCATGCTTTCTAAGTTTACAATTTTTTTTAAAAATCTAAATGGGTAATGAATCACTCACAGAAAAGGGGGGGAAATAATTCATCGACGAAAGCGAGGACGAAGATCATATTTCCTTGAGATTGAAGTAGTTATGAATGAGTTCTCCCCCACTTCTTCTTGCAGCATATAATCTGGATCTTCATGAATGTCTACATCCTCTGGCAACTCTGTGTCTATCCATGAAGACAAATTTATGTCACTTCCCATCTCCTCCAAGACCATCTTGCTGTGTCCTTCAATGATATTCAGTTTCTTCATTAGAGTCATTAGCATCTCATGGTTTAGCACTTCATAGTCCCTGCAAAAAAAAAAAAAAAATTGAAAAAAAAAAATCTCCATCAGATACTCATTCTGATCAAAAGAATTACAATGAAAGTAGTTAACCGACTTACCTGTAAGTGAAAATGGAGAAGATGATTTGAGTAGAAGCAACTAGTACAAAGAATCTAACAAATGATGCTGCCCAAGCTTGTTGCTCGAAATTATCACCAACCCGAAAAATGACAAACTCAACCAGGAATGTGACAGATAGTCCTGAAAATGCAAAAAATTAATATGAATTATCTTGCACAGCAGAAAATTAATCAAAACTTAATGTTAGTGTATATGATGAAGCATACCCAGATATAATCGGGCTCTGACACAGTATGTTTGCTTTGCACTGGTGAGTATGTATAAGAGAATGATTGAAAATGAGTAGAAAAAGAAAGCTTTGATCGTTCTTGATTCGCGCAAAATAGCATTGTGCAAGGCAAAGAGCTTATCTAGAGCAAGAAACATATTTGACTGCTTCACTTCAAAAGCTTCCTGTGCATAGAAACAATTCAGAAGTTAAAACTATATTCGAAGAAATTAAAGGATACATAGTGTTTAAGATGTTGGCATCCGTTCAAATTCCAAAACTGAAGAAAGATAATGGGTATCAGTTTTTGAAAGATAAAGGGTCACCCACTTCCTTCTTTTAAGGCTGAACGTTGGGAAAGATAAAGGGTCACCTAGTACATTCCCTACTTTGTTTGTTTTATTGTATTAAAATAGGAAGGCTTTTCAGCTGGTCCTTGTACCCTATAAAAGAGTGCTTTGTATCTTTGTCTTTTAAGCAAGTAAGAAAAACTTAATAAAGATAGTTGAATTCCCATTCTCTTTCTCCTCTTTATATTTTTGAGTGCTTTTTGTTTTCTATCAGTGGTATCAAAGCTAGGATGAATTTTGTCCAGCAACAAGTTCCTAAGTTATCAAAGGATAACTATGGTTCATGGTGTATCCAAATGAAAGCCTTGTTTGGATCTCAAGATCTTTGAAAAACCATTAACGATGGTTTTGTGGAACCCAATGGCGAGCAAGAGGCTACATGTACAGCAGATGAAAAGAAGGCTATTAGGGAGCAAAGGAAGAAGGATAAAAAAGTTTTGTTTATACTCTATCAAGGGTTGGACGAAGCTACCTTCGAAAAGATTGTCGAAGCAACAACAAGCAAAGAAGCATGGGATATTCTTGTTTCCATCTTCAAAGGAGATGATCGAGTGAAGTGGGTTCGTCTTCAAGCATTGCGAGGCGAGTTTGAAGCTCTCCACATGAAGGATGGTGAATCGATGTCCGATTATTTTTCACGGTTGCTAATAATCGTGAATGGCTTGAAGAGAAATGGTGAGAAGCTAGATGACATCCGCGTCGTCGAGAAGGTACTCCGATCCCTTTCCTCTAAATTTGAGCATGTAGTTGTAGCTATCGAAGAGTCTAAGGACTTAGAGATACTTACTATTGAGGAATTATTGGTTAGTACAAGTACATGAGCAAAGGATGCAGAAGAAATCTAATCCAACTGTATTGGAACAAGCATTAGAGTCAAAACTGACTCTAAATGATCAAAGAAAATCTACCTCCAACCGTGGTCGAGGCAGAGGCCGAGGGCGAGGTACAACTCAACAATCAAGCCAAAATCAACACAAGAATCAAAGCTTTAGAGGACGAGGAGGTAACCGAGGTAGAGGAAGATCCTATTGACATGGAGCCAATAGGAATGTCCAATGTTTTAACTGCAATAAATTTGGACATACGCCTCCGATTGTTGGTTAAATATTGATGAACAAGCCAATGTTGCAGAGACATCACATGATGTAGGTAATGAATCTATCCTACTTTTTGCACATGATGATTCACATACTTCATATAAAAATTGGTATATTGATTCTGGGGCAAGCAATCATATGAGTGGCGAGAAAGAATTTTTTGTAGAACTCACGGAAGAAGTCCATAGAAAAGTGAACTTGGGAGATTCCTCCAAACTATCAGTTGAAGGCAAAGGGAAAGTAAAAATCTATCAGAAGGATGGTAAGAATGGGTATATCTCTGATGTGTATTATGTACCTAATATGAAAAGCAATATTCTTAGCATTGGGCAGCTTGTAGAAAAGGGATATAACATACAAATGAGAGACAACTCTCTCATTTTGAGAGATACAAGTGGAATAATCATCGCACATGTTCCGATGACCCAAAATCGAATGTTCCCACTTCATCTTAGCACAAAGTCAGAGAAATGCTTCTATGGAGTCAAAGAAAGTGAGTCATGGAAGTGGCATCATCGCCTTAGGCATCTCCACTTTAGCGGTCTAAAATTACTATCTTCATCAAGCATGGTGCATGGGTTACCAATGATCGAGCCGCTAAGTAACACTTGTGATGTTTGTATACTTGGCAAACAAGCACGGCTTCCTTTTCCCAGCGGCAAATCATGAAGAGCAACGACACCACTTCAACTGATCCACACTGACATATGTGGACCTATTGAACCTGAGTTGCTAGGAGGTAATAAATACTTTATTACTTTCATTGACGACTTCAGCAGAAAATTATGGGTTTATTTTCTTAAAGAAAAGTCAACTGCTTTTGTTGTATTCAAAAACTATAAAGCCCATGTAGAAAAAGAAAGTGGTCACAAAATTGTAACTCTCCGCTCTGATCGAGGTGGAGAATACACCTCAAAAGTATTTGATGAGTATTGCAGGGAAGAAGGCATAAAACATCAATATACTGCGGCTTACACCCCACAACAAAATGGGATGGCTGAAAGAAAGAATCGCACGATTCTTAACATGACAAGAACTATGCTCAAGGAGAAATGATTGCCAAAGCAATTCTGGGCGGAAGCTGTGGCGTGCTCATCATATGTACTGAACCGATGTCCTACCAAAAGTGTAAAGCACATGACACCTCAAGAGACGTGGAGCGGCTACAAACCAACTGTTGCACACCTAAGAATATTTGGGTGTGTAGCATATTCTCAAGTCCCCAAGCCCAACAGAAAGAAGCTGGATGATCGTGGTGAGAAATGCATCTTTCTCGGCTATAGTGAAGAATCGAAAGCATACAAGCTCTATAATCCACTAACAAAGAAATTAGTGGTTAGTAGAGATGTTATCTTTGATGAAGATAAAACATGGAGCTGGAATGATCATGAGAAAGCCAAAGACCAGCAAGTGTTTGAAGAACTTGAAGAACCCCCAACACAAGTTCCACCAGGTGTACCACCATCTCCTCAACATGACACACCTTCTCCGAGAAGAAACTCACCATCTTCAGCAGAAAGTAGTAGAAACAGATCTTCCATACACCAAAGTCCCATCAAAATGAGAAGTCTCGCGGAGATTTATAATCAAAGAGAAGAAGACGAAGAAACCAACCTCTTCTGTTTATATGCTGATCACGAGCCTCTGACCTTCCAAGAAGCTGTAGAAGAAGAATGTTGTCGATCGGCAATGGAGGAGGAGATTCATGCTATTCAGAAGAATGACACTTGGGAGATGACAACACTTCCAACAAATCAAAAGGCTATTGGCGTCAAGTGGGTGTACAAAATCAAACATACTGCTGAGGGTGAAGTTTATCGTTACAAAGCGAGACTAGTTGCTAAAGGCTACAAGCAGAAGTACGGTATCGACTACAAAGAGGTTTTTGCACCAGTTGCAAGACTTGACACTGTGAGATTATTCATTGCACTTGGCGCTCATCATAATTTGAAGATATATCAGCTTGATGTCAAATCAGCCTTTCTCAATGGCATTCTCGAAGAAGAAATGTATATTCACCAGCCAGAAGGTTTTGAAATTGACAGAAAAGAAAACAAGGTATATCGCCTGAAAAAGGCATTATATGGTTTAAAGCAGGCGCTAAGAGCTTGGAATGCACGCATTGATAGCTATCTTCAACATAATGGTTTCACCAAATGTCCATATGAGCATGCAGTCTACATGAAGAAAAATCATCAAGGTGAATTTTTGATTATTTGCCTATATGTTGATGACTTGTTGTACACAGGAACTAGCAGTGAAATGTTTATGGAGTTCAAGCTGTCAATGTTTAAAGAGTTTGAGATGGCAGACAACGGACTGATGACCTATTTCCTTGGGATTGAAGTGAAGCAACAACAAGATGGGATATTTATATCTCAAACAAAGTACATGAAGGAAATTTTGGAGAAATTCAATATGAGTAATTGCAACACTGTGAACACTCTAGTAGCTACAGGTATGAAACTATCAAGAGAAGGAAATGGAGGATTTGTGGACTCAACTCTTTTCAAGAGTCTGGTTGGAAGCCTGAGGTACTTGACAATCACAAGGCCCGATATTATGTATGGCGTTGGACTTGTGAGTCGTTACATGGAGACACCAAAGGAGTCACATTGGCTAGCTGCAAAGATAATACTAAGGTATATCAAAGGCTCACTTAATCTTGGTCTATTTTATAATTATGGTGAAATGCAAAATTAGTAGGCTATTCAGATAGTGATTGGGGAGGGGACCAAGATGAGAGAAAAAACACCATTGGCTATGTCTTCTATCTTGGCACAACTGCACTTTTTTGGACCACCAAGAAACAAAAAATAATGGCTCTATCTTCTTGTGAAACAGAGTATATAGCAGCTTCATCTACTGTTTGTGAAGCAATATGGGTACGAAATATTTTGAAGGAGCTGGATCATCCACAGGAGGAGCCAACTGTGATATTTGTGGACAACATGTCAGCTATCCAGCTTGCAAAGAATCCAATCCATCATGGAAGGAGCAAGCACATTGATACTCGGTTTCATTTTCTTCGTGATCATGTTAAGCAGAAGACTGTAGAGCTCTAATATTGTCACACTACTGAACAAGTAGCAGATATATTCACTAAACCATTATCAGGTGAAATTTTCATGAAGCTAAGAGACATGCTAGGCATGAAGCAGTTTTGATTTGAGGGGGCGAATGTTGGCATCCGTTCAAATTCTAAAACTGAAGAAAGATAATGAGTTTCAGTTTTTGGAAGATAAAGGGTCACCCACTTCCTTCTTTTAAGGCTGAACGTTGGGGAAGATAAAGGGTCACCCACTCCCTTCTTTTAAGGCAGAACGTTGGGGAAGATAAAGGGTCACCCACTCCATTCCCCACTTTGTTTGTTTTATTGCATTAAAATAGGGAGGCTTTTCAGCTGGTCCTTGTACCCTATAAAAAAGTGCTTTGTATCTTTGTTTTTTAAGCAAGTAAGAAAAACTTGAATAAAGATAGTTGAATTCCCATTCTCTTTCTCTTCTTTATATTTTTGAGTGCTTTTTGTTTTCTATCATAAGATGCTTAGTAGTACCTGAGCATCCAATATTGATTTGGAATTTTGAACCAGATGATCATGGGCGTGTTGAAGTTGTTCTTGTCGTTGAAGGAGTTCCTCTTGTTGTTTCTTTCCAAATTCAGCTAGCATCTGTAAAGTGGATCTGCAAATATAAAGGAAAGAGAAGTTAGATAACTAAGGAACTGGAAGCACCATGATAAGTTGTATCTAGCAAAATGTTGTATCACTTTTTTTACCTGCTTTCTTCAAGTGCCTGAGATTGAAACTTGGCGAGGAAATCGAGGCCTTCAAGAGCTGTGGATTGCCCATCTAATAGCTGTTTTTGCTTATCTAAGGACATGCCCACAATGTTGCCAATATCGTCAGCCTTGTTTTGAAGGTTATTCATCTTCGAAGACATCGAGTTTCCTACTTCATTTATCTCCATCTCGATTTTAATAGCCTCACTCCTTAACTTCTCAATATCTCGACCCAAGTTTTGGTGAGACTGATGAAGCATTGCGACCCCTTCTTGCAACTTTTCCTTCATCTCTATTTGCCCTCCTTGCAGTTCTGTTTGAGAAGCTGCAATTCCATTTGATTGCTCAAAGATGACCTTTGAATAGTTCAATACAACATCAATTTGTTCTTCAACATTCTTTGAAGTCTGCGCCACTTGTTCAATTCGTTGATCAACCGAAACTAATGAGTCGTGGATTTGATTCGTATTTTGTAGAAGCTGTTCTGATCTTTCGTCTATATTCTCTAACTTGTCCTCTGCAAATTGGGCAGATTTCTTTAGATCATTTACTAGTCTTTCTGTTTCATGCTTAAATGAATCGGCCCTGCAATAACCACAGCAAAATCAAATGTGTTAACCAATATAAGCAGGAGTGCATAATTAAATGTAACTAACACAAAACAATAAGATAAGAAACAAATAGATGAAATATTTACTGTAATTGATGGAAAATAGAGTTGGTTTCTAGGAAGAACTCTAGATAAATAGTATGATCATATTCATCCAAGTTCTTGAGACATTTCACCATCGGGCCACGAAAGTCGCAAGAAGGGAAAGGTGTTCGGCCAGATTCCTTTTGGAAACAATCGCTAAGTTGCCATGCTAATCTAGATTGCTTCTCTTTATCAGCAATGATCTCTGAGCACCCGACAAATAGATTCATGTAAGCTTGTTGCCAACATGAATTAGGACTGACCATCTTTTGTTTAGCATTTTCGATAAGCCTTGTTCCCTTTTGATCGCCGCCAACGGTTTCCATGGAGAAGTCTGCTGCAACTCCATTAGTGATTGTTGAATTCTTCACAGGTTTCCAATTTGAATTAGTATAAAAGAAGAAGAAAACTATCCCCATGAATATGTCAAGCTTGCTTCAGAAAGAGATGTCAAGAGTAATGAATATAGAAGTAGATGAAGATGACACATTTTGATAATCACTCTTTTTCTTTACTTTCCAAACTTCCACAAAACTTCAGAACCTGAAATAAACCATTTCAATTCAGTAAAAATATATTTTGAACAAACTAGTCTCATGATTTCTACTTTTACAAATCTCCTTCAAAGACAAAATTGGAATAATTCAAATTTATGGACGAATTATTTTTTAACGTGCAAATATAACTAGAAACTAGAGAAAAATAAAGAAAAAAAATTCTAATAAGTTAATGTGGATGATATTGGAATGCATGAAAGTAGTAATAGTATCATTGTCACGACGCCCTTGACGTAGGCTGACGTCATGACTGGCACAATGTACTATACACTGTACATACCCATATACAGTATACAATACACTGTCAGCCTCAACGAACAGTCACAATAATTTCCATAATTTTCAAAAATTTTGACTACACCTCCCAATAAAATGGACATTTCCCTTTTGTTTTTCCTGGTATAGCACAAATCAAATCCAATATAGATATCTATAATCATTCCATTCATTTACACATCAAATTTTCATTTCATCATCCAATATCTTAAGCTATATATATACCCACACATCCCATCTAGATGATAATACATATATCTATAATGTGTGATAATTATATAGATATCAAAATATATAAACATGTAACCACTTATTCTAAAGCATACGTACATCAGCAATGCTACATCCTATTCAAGTGCTAATTACGCTCAAAGTTTTCCTTTTCCTTTTGCTTCTGTACCTGAAATGGTGAGAAAAATGGGGTGAGCAAACAACAGCTCAGTAAATATAGTTCTCGACATGACAATCGCATGCATTTTAGGAAACATGGCATATCAAATCGTTTAACTTAAAACACTTCAAAAGCACATATGCACCATTCATCAAAATAATATACGTACACACAATATATAGTTTATACTCATTAATAAAACTTTTACCATCTCCCTTCTTCAAGGCAAGAGAGCGGGTCTAACCCTTGTATGGCCATACAAGGTAGCCACAGCCTCTCATTACCCAATTCACAGTCATTTCAAGGATCACAACCCTTGTTAGGACAGGCCTACTGTCACGACGCCCCTGACGTAGGCTGACGTCATGACCGGCACAGCGTACTATACACTGTACATACCCATATACAGTATATAATACACTGTCAGCCTTCACGTACTCTCACAAACCTTCCCAAAATGTACAGAATATTTTTTTTTCCTATACCACAAATCAAATCAAATCAAATATATATATAGATGATCATTCCACTCACATTCATTCTAATCATTCCACACATTAAATTGTCGCCTGATAAATATCTATGATCATCTTATCATCCCAAGCATTATATACTATTACCACACAACCCATCTAGGTGATATTACATATATATATAATGTGTGATAAGTATATATATCAAAATACAAAAGCTATTTCCTCCAAGCAGACATACACATACCAGACTCACTCACAGCGTTTCCTTTTCCCTTCGACTCAATACCTGAAATATTGGAGGAAATAGGGTGAGCAAACAACAGCTCAGTGAATATAGTTCTTGAGATGGCAATTATATACATTTAAAGAAATATGACATTTAAACTCATTTCAAACATTTATATATACTGCATTGAGTTTTATGGATCATGCAAACTGATTTTAGCATTGGAGATTTTATTGATGAGGCTTTGTGATTCCTCATCGTCATTTCGTTAGGAATTAGACCCGGATGAGGTTTTGCGAGTCCTCATTGTCTGTGGCCTGTCCTAACAAGGGTTGCGATCCTTGAAATGACTGTTAATTGGGTAATGAGAGGTTGTGGCTACCTTGTACGGCCATACAAGGGTTAGACCCGCTCTCATGCCTTGCGGAGGAGGGAGATTGTGCATTGTATTATTGAAAAGCATGAAAGTTATGTTGTTAACATGTATGATATATTCGTTGAACGATGCATGTGCTGAATAAATGTTTGAAATGAGTTTAAATATCATATTTCTTTAAATGTATATAATTGCCATCTCAAGAACTATATTCACTGAGCTGTTGTTTGCTCACCCTATTTCCTCCAATATTTCAGGTATTGAGTCGAAGGGAAAAGGAAACGCTGTGAGTGAGTCTGGTATGTGTATGTCTGCTTGGAGGAAATAGCTTTTGTATTTTGATATATATACTTATCACACATTATATATATATGTAATATCACCTAGATGGGTTGTGTGGTAATAGTATATAATGCTTGGGATGATAAGATGATCATAGATATTTATCAGGCGACAATTTAATGTGTGGAATGATTAGAATGAATGTGAGTGGAATGATCATCTATATATATATTTGATTTGATTTGATTTGTGGTATAGGAAAAAAAAATATTCTGTACATTTTGGGAAGGTTTGTGAGAGTACGTGAAGGCTGACAGTGTATTATATACTGTATATGGGTATGTACAGTGTATAGTACGCTGTGCCGGTCATGACGTCAGCCTACGTCAGGGGCGTCGTGACAATATTGGTATCAGAGCCTAAGTTTAAAATTCATAAAAAGATAAAAGCTTTATGATATTATGATTGTTTGTATGGGTATACATATGGGTAGTCCTATTATGTTGAGTCTAATCCAATATGTTATCTTGACTGAGAATCACTTGTGTCGGTGAATTCTAGATTTGGAAAGACCAGTCAAGATGAACAATGAAAATTGCTGATCACGAAAGGATCAGAAGGCTGAAAGAAAAAGAATTGGATGTAATCCAGTGATAAGAAATGATGCAGCTTATATATGACTAGGAACTACCCAACAACAACGAAATGCACAGCTTATGAGCTTGTGGCACAGTTGTAATATGAGAAAGACAGAGGCTTGAACCAGTGATAGCTCCAGATGTGGATGCTAATGGTGCGAGTACATCTGTAAACAGATATAGTTGAGACGGAAGTAAACAAATAAAATAAACTAAATATAAGGTCTCAATGATAAGCCAGATGCAATGAAAAAGATATGTGAAAGTTATGGAAACTTTCAGGAGAATAGACTCTCCTATTTTAACTGGCAGTCTGATAAGAAACGAAGCAAAGAATTTGCGACTCTGAGTGGAGACCATCTGAGAAAATGATTAAGTCTCTGAAAATGATAAAGTAAGTTAGTTACGTTTCAGCTAACTGATGATAAGAGATGATAGAAAATTTGGGTTAAGGATTCCTGAGTTGATTAAGGCATGAGATTACTTAACGAAGCTGTTTTATCAGGGCTTCTATCATCATGCGAAAACTGATTTAAGGCATGGAAAAGTTTATCATGTTACAATGTAGTGACATGCCTAACCAGAAATCCAAACATGAATTACATAGACTGGTATAGTTTATTTTTGGAAATTATTACTATGGATAGTTTGATAATGATAAGGATCTAGAATAAATTTTGGGATCTTCTACGGCAGGTTTGCTAATTGGTGGGTTATAAATATATGCGCAAGTTGTGAGGCAACCTATAAATTCTGGGTTAGCCAAAGCTGTGGTGAAATTGTTAATCCAAGCCATATTAGTGAAATAGCTTGCACTGCCGTTAAAAGCCGAGTCATCAACACCAGTGTTAGGTAAAAGAGAAATAAGTAAAGGAAATGGTGGGGCAATGAAATTCAAGATAAGCGAAACAGTGAGCAAGGTTGAGATTTTGGCAGTCTTCGTGACTCTAATTTTTTAGTACTAACCCAAGAATAATGGGAAAAAGGGAAATGATGTTAACGAATTATGAAAAATCGGAAGTGGTTTCCATTGCCTGAGCAGGAGTCACAGACTGAGTACATTGTATCTCGACCTATGATTGTCGATTATCAATCTGAAAAAAAAAAAAAAAAACACGAGATGTGTTAATCTCCAGTTAGTTGATATGGAATGCTCCAGTAAATTTTATCAATGTGACTCCACCAGAGTGTAGAGAATAAATTAAAGTAAATACAAGACCAGATCCAAAGATGAGTAAGACGTTGATAACATGTATGATCAATATTTGGTTATGGTGTATATTCTGATGTATTGTTGGATCTACCTGGTCCTTTATCTCTGGTGATATGGTAGACAAATTGTTTTATCTGCTGTTACAAAAAAAAAAAAAAAACATCATTGATTGTGAGTATGCCTACAGGAGAAAGAATCTACCTTGATATGGTTAGCAAATAATATGTGGAATAAAGATGAGGATCATCACGTAATTATGGGCTTTCGAATAAAATTTTGGAAGTGGATGCTTTGTTGGGTATGATTGGCTGGTCACCTCTCAGGCCAGGTGGACTGTCTCTCCGAAAAGCAGTACTATTCTGAATAAGTGGAAAATTCTCATTTTGAATCTCGAGAAATTTATACCCTCAAAATTGTCTCTCTAAGATAAGCTAGTTATTGACGAGGACATGGAGAATATGGCTAGTACAAAGCCATTTAGAGTAACGTAATGAGGCATACAGTTGATTAAAAATTCATGTGGTGAGCTGGTATATTGGAGTATTCTATGATGAAGTATTAAAATTGCTACCTGCACAGGAGCTTGATAGCATATAAAACTGATGCTAGTATAATATGTATCTCCATATCTTCATATAACGAGTACTTGAGGAATTGTGAGGACTTCTGGTGTAGGTAAATGTGTTAATGGGCAAAAGATATATTATCTTTGATATGCCACCTTGAAGAGCATTTGTGATAAGATGGACAGAATGTATAGTGAAATATGTTTACGTATCAATTATTGTTAACTGGGCCTGAGAACAAGAAAGAATGAATACCTTGACCAGGGATAGATGGTCGAATTCGATTAACTCAATAGTGCCAACTTTCTTGAAGATCATTTTGAGATCTAGGCACCATCAATTAAGAATTCGAGAAAAGGATGTAATGCAAACTATTTTAAGACAAGATATGGATATGATGAAATTTTGGTAACCTTGATTAATGTGTCAATCACGTTTATAGGATTGATACAGTGGGAATATGAACAATATCTTGATTATTACATAGTCTTCGATGATGATATATGAATTGAGAAGAGCATGAATAGCACCTCAGAATTATCTTGTAATCACTGAGAGAGCACCGATGAAGTGCTAAGCTCGGTGAATATGAGTTGTGAATATAAATGAGATGAGAATTTTTGGATCACGTGTCTAGTTGAAATAGTATCTTTAAGGATACTGGGCAGGTCAAAGTGATCATAGTACTGTTAAAACTGATTTTAATGATGGAAATCAGAAGTTTCTGGTATTAGTTGTATGTTATAGAAAGTGGGTGGAAAGATCCTTGAAGCTATCTGTTCCACTCACGAAACTAAACCAGATGAATGGTATATAATGTGTGAACCGTTGTGCATAGGGAAGCTCTCACAGTATTAAATGTTATTACTATATTCAGAACCTGGAAGTAATTGTGATTGATGAATATCACGTCCAGATCTGGATTGTGCATTAATACAAAAGGATAAGTTAATTACTTGTGTCTCCAGATATTCCGCGAATAACCATCCTGAGTGACTAGTAATTTGTTGGTAGTTATGTTGACATAATGAGAGCATTGCCTCTATAATAAAAAGGTCACACTATTTTCAGATTTTAAGAGTCTGAATTAATTATGTGAACAGAAAGAAACTGAATATGAGATAATAAATGTGGCAAGAATTCCTGAAGGATTGGATTTTATATTGAATTATTATCCTGGGAAAGGCCAATATGTTGCTGAGGCATTGAGCAGGAAACATGCTGAAATTGAAATGGTATCTATCAGTTAGCCAAAAATGGAGATTGTTTGTGAGTGAGAGGTACCGTTATGAGTGTACTCTCTATTACTCCATGTGTTGATATTTGTGCTCGAATTCAGAGAGTAAGATTTATGATGAGACGAGTATGATATCAGTATGAAAGATTATGGAATTGGTAATGTGGATTGTATTAATTAAAGATGGGATTCAAATGGTATCTTATGGGTTATGGGTAGAAATGATACCATTTGGATAACCATTAGTGGACTGATAAGTCTGCGTATTCTTCCAATGAACACCAGAATGCTATTGATAGACTGAGCAGATTGTATATGAGTGAGATATGGAGATTTGTGGGAGTACTCAGATATTTGTCATGTCGGATGAAGATCCGAAGATTGTGTCGAGATCTGATATATGAGGCAGACTCGATTTGGTACTCATCTCCTTCTCAGTGGGATATTGTATTCTCAGACTGGCTGACAGACTGAGAGAGTGACTTTGATGCTTGCGAGCATGCTCGGGTCTAGTATACTTGAATTTTGGTGGAAGTTGGAAGGAATACTGTTTTTGTGTAAACTTGTGTGTATAAACAGCTCGTATAATAGCATAATGATGACACTCTAAAGGTTTGATAGTAAGCCTTATAGATCTCCAACTTGTTGATTTGAAAGTATGGAGTTATTGTTATTGGTGCCACATGATATTATTAAATACATGAGGTTGGTATATAGGCTTTGAAATGTATTGTGGCTGACTCAGTTTTGCTACGGGTCTTACCACAGAACGACCAAATGAGATTTGGAATGAAAAGAAAGCTCGCACCGCGATTTGTTGGACCATTAGAGATCCTTGAAAGGATAGGTCCATTGGCTTACCGATTTGCTCTACTGTCACAGTTGATAAGTGCGCGGAATAGTGTCTATCTATTGATGTTGAGAAACTGTCATTCAGATCCCATAGATGTTATGGATATAATTCAACTCTAAGCTGGGGAGGATACCATGTATCAAGAAGAGCAAACATGGGAACTAAATTATAAAATGCGGAGCAGTTTTCTGGGATTGAGTATCACTGGAGGAATAGTCCGTGATTTTAAATTTCGAGGACGAAATTCCTTAAGTTGGGGAGATTGTAACACCCCGTAAATTTAAGTAAGTAAATGACGTACACGTATATCGAGATGTATAATACACATATATTATACATAAGAGCTCAATATACGTTTGTTAATACACGTATTTTATACATTGTAGCTCAATATATATTTGATAATACACGAATTTTATACGTATGAGCTACATATACGTGTGATAATACACGTATTTTATATGTAAGAGCTACGTTTGATAAGACACGTATTTTATACGTAGGAGTCAAAATACGTGTATGTGATTGAGTGTACGAAGAAGAACGAATAAAAAGATAAAAGAAAATAAAATAATGAACAGTACTTGAATAGTAAGACTGTTCATCAAATAGTATGATGAATAGTAGTCAGAAATGAATAGTAAGGTACTGTTCATCAAATAGTAAACAGTGAATAGTGCATAGTGCACAGTGAACAGTGAATAGTAAGGTACTGCACAGTAAACAGTGAATAGCGCACAGTGAACAGTGAAAATAGATATTCAAATCATATTTTCACGACACCAGATACTTAGTTACTCAAATACTCAAATCATATTCAATATCATGTTACCTCCGGAATGTAGTTCTTCACGATTTTATAATCTCAAACAGGGGTTTCACTGGATTCACATCACTGGTCACATCACTGTGCACAGAACTATTCACATCACTCACTATATCACTATTTACTGTGCACTATTCACTGTACGCTGTACACCGTGCACTGTTCACTGTGCACTATTCACTATTCACTGTGCACTATGTACTATTCACCACTATTCATCCGACACTATTTGATGAACAGTACCTTACTATTCATTTCTGACTGCTATTCATCATACTATTTGATGAACAGTCTTACTATTCAAGTACTGTTCATTATTTTATTTTCTTTTATCTTTTTATTCGTTCTTCTTCGTACACTCAATCACATACACGTATTTTGACTCCTACGTATAAAATACGTGTCTTATCAAACGTAGCTCTTACATATAAAATACGTGTATTATCACACGTATATGTAGCTCATACGTATAAAATTCGTGTATTATCAAATATATATTGAGCTCCAATGTATAAAATACGTGTATTAACAAACGTATATTGAGCTCTTATGTATAATATATGTGTATTATACATCTCGATATACGTGTACGTCATTTACTTACTTAAATTTACGGGGTGTTACACCTACTGACAATGAGGACTCGCAAAACCTCATCCGGGTCTAATTCCTAACGAAATGACATTATTATAAGCTCCAATTTCAAAAATCAGTTTGCATGATCACTAAAACTCAATGCATTACATAAACATGCATACAATCAAACAGTTTATATGTGTACAATGTCATACAAGAACCAAATCAAGAAAACTATACTCACAGTGGTTACACGGGGTTTCTAAGTCAAATCGAGCAACAATAAACGTCCATCAAAATGCGTCCGCAAGAGCATTTATCCATGCACTTAAGCTCTCAATGTAAACACTGAAATGAACCATAGATTATCATGAGAATCACCATTTCAGCTCACCAAAATACTATTACTAACACTCAAAGTTTCTAGCTAGTTCAGCAGCTAAGATGGGGTTATTGCACCATGAAAATACATATGAAAACTCTAAATTTCAACAAACTTTCAACGGCTATACAAATTCTGAATAAACGCATAAATTCAATCTAACCACATATTCGGGGTCCCGACAGTCTAGGGAGTGTTTTTCTACCTTTCTAGCGGATTTTCATTCACATTGGGTCAAAACCCCAATTTTTAAAAACGCCGTAAAACGGCTCCCACAGTAAAAATTACTCCGCTAGAATCGTTACATCTAGCTTAGATATCAATTTTATGAAGAAATAGTGTGGAAATCACTTACCGCAGGTCCGAATTTCCCGCGAATCCCGCGTTTCCCCTTTTTCTTCTTCTCTTCTTCTCTCTGCCCTTTCTTTCCTTTTCGTTCGTTTTCTCTCTGTTTTTTTTTTCATTCAGCAACTCATTTAACCTTTTTTTTAATTTTTTACTGTTTACGGTACTGTTCCGAACAGTGCCCGTAAATGAACAATGTTTTATTTTATTTTATTTATTCCTCCTCTTCTTCTTCTATACACTTAATCCGCATGAAACATACACGTGGTGTACATCGATTTCTATTTAAAATCACATTCCGAACTCACTTTTGACATGTTCAAGTTCATTTGACACACATACACATGGAGTTAAAGGTACTTATACGTGTATTATACTCTTCAGTGTACGTATAAATAACCAAATATATTGCTTAAAAGCACGGGGTGTTACAATCATGATGCTACTATGACAGATCTTTCTTTTAAGCCAAAAGAAGAAAAATAGCATTACTACTCCCATATATGGATGAATTTTCTCAGCATAAATGAATATTTTACCAAAAATTAACGTTCATATATATTTAACGAAAAAAAAATTTATAATAAGCCAATGTGAATGATGCATGAAGTAGTGCATACATGTCTCTGAGACATGCATTCCATTCCACCATGAAAATTCAGTGATAAACACATCAATAACCTCCGTGAGCCCGGAACCCGTACCACAGGATCTGTCAAAACATTCTTTTTTTCCTACATATTTTCCTATGTATTTTCATAGGTTGTATAGATTTTAAAAGAATAAAATCTAAAACAAATCTTTGCTATTGTCTACAATTACGGCTAATCTATTTTCAAACGTGATTGTCTACAATTACGGCTCACGCCAACACTCCCCCTCAAGTTGATGCATAGAGGTCTCGCATGCCCAACTTGTCAAGTGAGTTGTAGAGGTCCTTGCTCGATACAACTTTTGTAAGGATATCCGCCAATTGATCTTCAGTTTTCACAAATGGAAACCTAGTTGTTTTTGTTTCAAGATTTTCCTTGATGAAGTGTCGATCTACCTCCACATGTTTAGTACGATCATGTTGAATGGGATTATGGGAAATTGCAATTGCAGCTTTATTGTCACACAAAAGATCCATCTTAGAGTTAGGAGCAAACCCAATTTAAGTAAGTAGCTTTCTTAGCCACAGGAGTTCACAAAGACCTTTAGCCATTCCCCTAAACTCAGCTTCAGGACTTGACAAAGCTACCACTTTTTGCTTCTTGCTTCTCCAGGTTACAAGATTTCCTTCAACAAATGTAAAATATCCCGAGGTGGACTTTCTATCAGTGATATTACCTGCCCAATCGGCATCCGTATATCCATAAACCATCAACTGACTGTTATGTTTTGAGAACATAAGCCTTTTGCCTGGAGATGACTTCAAGTATCGAAGTATTCGAATCACTGCTTCCATGTGGCTTTTACTTGGATTATGCATAAACTGGCTTACAACACTCACAGCGTATGCAATATCTGGACGAGTATGAGAGAGATAAATGAGTTTACCAACTAATCTTTGGTATTTACCTTTATCTGTTGGTACTTGGTCTGGGTATTCTCTAAGTTTGTGATTCTGAACAATGGGGGTGTCTGCAGGTCTACATTCCAACATCCCTACTTCAGTTAGCAAGTTTAATATGTATTTCCGTTGAGAAAGAAATATGTCTTGCTTAGACCTAGCAACTTCAATTCCCAAGAAATACTTGAGTCCTCCCAGATTCTTCATCTCAAATTCAGTTGCTAATTGCTTTTGAAGTAGAGAGATTTCTTCATCATCATCTCCTGTAATAATCATGTCATCTACATAGAATATCAGAGCTGTTACCTTACCCAACTGATGTTTCAAGAACAAAGTGTGATCAGAGTTACTTTGTTAGAAGCCATATTTCTTCATTGTCAAGCTAAGCCTTCCAAACCATGCTCGCGGTGATTGCTTCAGTCCGTACAATGCTCGCTGTAATTTACACACCACTCTATTATCTGAAGAAGCTATATAACCTGGAGGGATATCCATATACACCCCTTCTTGGAGGTCACCGTTGAGAAAAACATTTTTCACATCAAATTGATGCAAAGGCCAATCAAGATTTGCTGCAAGGGATAATAACACTCTAACGGTATTCAACTTGGCTATATGTGAGAAAGTCTCCTGGTAATCAACCTCATATGTCTGCGTATATCCTTTCGCTACTAGTCTCGCTTTGTACCGCTCAATAGATCCATCTGTTTTGTGTTTAATGGAGAACACCCATTTGCATCTCACTGCCTGTTTTCCTTCAGGTAATGGAACAAGAGTCCATGTATCATTTTTTAGTAGTGCCTTCATTTCTTCCTCTACCTAGTTAGCAATCGGATACCTCGACCTATTTTCTTCAATATCTGGAGAATATCTATTAGGTGGCTTGCCGCGATTATACCTAGGAGGTAAAACATATCCCACAGAATCATCTATGTCATTGATATGTAAGGGTGTAATAGTGGGACTTACCTCAAGATTATTCTCAGGAGAGGATTCGGCTGGCACTTCAGAGGAAGGGGATATAGGCTCAATTTCTGATGTTGCATGCTCGACATTCAGAAATACCTCAATTTCACAGTTCACATCGCCTGAGTTCTCATTCGGCCCATCATGCTCATGCGACTTCTCATTCCAATTCTGCTCCTCATGCTCATACGACCAATCAAAATCATTTGGTGTCTCATGTTGGGACCAATTCAACTCTTCATGATGTATCGCCCTTTGAAGAGGAAAAGGAGGTGCCGTAGATGGAAAAAACATGTCAGTTTTCAAAAATTGAACATCTATAGTCACATAAAGTTTTCGGGTAGTAGGATCATAGCAACGGTACCCTTTTTGATGGATACCATAGCCCAAAACACACACCGACGTGCACATGGATCAAGCTTACTGCGTTGGTTTTTGTGGAGATACACGTAGGCGACACACCCAAAGATACGAGGAGGAAGCATCAGCGCCGTAGGTATGGACACATCGGAAAGAGATTGAAGGGGTATTTTAAATGATAAAATCTTGGATGGCAGGCGGTTGAGAAGATGGACGGCAGTTGAGACGGCATCAGTCCAAAAACGTTTGGGCATATTGGCACCAAGAAACAGAGCACGGGCAGTCTCCAGAATATGTCTATTCTTCCTCTCGACGACACCGTTCTGTTGGGGTGTTTGTGAGCATGAAGTTTCATGAATTAAACCATGGTGGGAAAAATAAGATTGAAGATCCTTATTAACATATTCACCACCATTATCAGAGCGGAGAACCTTCAGGGTGGCACCGTACTGAGTACCAACCATAGCATGAAATGTTTTAAAAACACCGAGAACTTTAGCTTTGTGTTTTAGCAAGTAGAGCCATGTCATACGGGTACAATCATCCACAAAAATAACAAACCAACGAAAGCCAAACATATTAGCAATGGGTGAGGGCCCACATACATCAGAGTGAATTAATGCAAATTGAATGTCACTTTTATTCATGCTCAATGGGTAAGTAACGCGATGGCTCTTAGCCAAAACACAAGTATCACACTTCAAGGCAGAAGACTGCACATGCTTAAACAAATCAGGTAAAACATGCTTCAAATACGGAAAAGATGGGTGTCCCAAGCGTCGATGCCATAACCACAATGGTGTTTCTGTATTGTCATGCAGATTGTTCATGTTGTTGGCCTGGCCGATGTCATCCACATAATATAATCCCCCCTCTTAGTACCACGTCCAATTATCTCCTTGGTGAGAATATCCTGGATAAGACAAAAGTTTGGATAAATAAGTACAACACAGCCAAGGTCTGCAGTAAGCTGACTTATAGACAATAGTTTATGGGTTAAAGACGGAACAAGTAAAATATGGGATAAAGTGAGATATGAAGATAAAGTCACAGAGCCAGCTCCAGTGACTGGTGAGATAACACCATTGGCATTAGCTATGCTGGTGCGGCGTGGAAGAGAAGTTTGAGAGAAGTCCGAAGCAGCAAAAGTCATATGGTCTGTGGCCCCCGAGTTGATAAGCCATGCCCCACAATCCGCATTTCTATGGGAGGTAAAAAGAGCAAGACCAGAGATACCTGAGTTTAAGTTGGGAGGGGCATCCGTGGACATTGCAGCTAATTGTAGAAGAGAGAGATGAGGTTCTGCACTAGCAACAACAGCCGTGCCTGAACGTCCACTAGTGTCGGTGCCATCAGGACGCTTACGAGTTTGAAGATCATGCCACCAATCAGGGTACCCATGCAACTTAAAGCAGTTTTCACGTGTGTGTTTCTGGTGGCCACAATGAGAACATTTTTCCCTCAGGAGAATGTCTGTGCTTGGCAGATTTACCATGGCCAGATGTGCTTAACGAGAGAGCTTTCGACACTAAGACAGCCCCCTGGGGCCCATCGGCGTCGTAGGTAGTCATCACTTGTTGTCGAATAGCTTCCAGCCTAACATGCGCATAAGCCTGTTCAACCGTAGGAAATTGTTTTATCTGTAAAACATCAGCACAAATATTGTCTAGCCGATCATCAAGACCATCCAGGAAAACATAAACACGGTCTTCTTGGATGATCCGATTATAGTGTTGAATATCAACAGAACATTCCATAGGATTCGGTCGGCGGAAATCAATTTCACGTCGTAGACCTTGCAATGCTATGTAATATTTTTCTAGCGAGCCCGCAACCTATTTCAGTCTACTCACTCGACGTCGAAGATCATACACCTGCGATGTATCACTACCATCGAAGAAGGTAGTTGCAATAACATCCCAAACTGCTTTTGCCGTAGGAAAGCGAATAAAATTGCCAATTAAAGACGAATCCATGGAAGTAATTAACCAACCTTTAACAATAGCATTATCAGTGCGCCACTTGCGAAAAGAAGGATCAGTCGATGGCGGCTGGAGAAAGTCGCCGTTAATGTACCCCAGTTTGTCCTTGCCCGAGATATACATCTCAACAACCTGGGACCACAGTGCATAGTTGGAACCGTCCAACTTAATGTCGATCTGAGCAGCGGATGTTTCAGTGGTGATGGTCGGGGTCCGAGTGTTATTCAAAACTTCAGTCATCCTTGTAGTCAATTCAAGGATAGGATCAGAGAGATTGGACACGTTGCCAGGAGTATTCTGGTTATCAAAATCCGCCATGGAAGGAAGGGTAGGGTGCAATACTCGGATCTATGATTGTCCAATTGTTTTTTTTTCTCCAAGGCCCTAAAAAAACACCTCTTTTGTGCTTATGATTAGGGCACAGAACCAAAAACTTTTTAATTACCTTTCTTGTGGTAAAAAAATTATTGATGGGCCCTTTGAAGGTAAAGAAAAGAAAAAAGGCACTAGATATTAAATATAGGTCAGCCCTTCTTTGAGGAAGACAAGTAGGGCCATAAAAAAAAATGAACGAAATGATTGCGAAAAAAAAAAAGAAAGAAAGAAGAGAAGGTGCTAGAGATTAAATATAGGTTAGCCTTTGACGAAGACAAGTAGGGTCATAAAAAAAAAAATGAACGAAATGATTGCGAGGAAAACTCTGTTTCCTTCAACTGTTTTCCCTTCTCTGAAACTTATTCTCTTATTCTTGTTGTTCAAGATCTCTCTTCGATACATCCTCCATGGACCAGCAAATCACGACGACCACAGCCTCCTCCTGCGCCAATAAACGGCGTCGAGATGACATCGACGGCGACGAGTCCGACTCGCTAAACGCGAAGTGGATCTGGATCCGCTACGACCTCCTTGATATCCTCGACGACCTCGGGGATATGGATCTGGATCTGGATCCACTAGCACCGCCAATTTTCACACCTTATTCGATACGGTGTTCATGGTCGATGATCGCTCAAGATCGCGAGACAGATCGAGAGAGAGATAGAGAAAAGAGGGTTTCAGTGAGATCGCTCAAGATCGCGAGACATATCTGCTCTGCGATCGCGAGCGACGCTCCGTCTTCACTGACGGACGTCGCCGGATTACGGTGGGGTTGTTATTCCTTGCTCCTCCCCAGGTTCGTAACCTGTTCTAATACTATGTCAAAATATTCTTTTTTTCCTACATATTTTCCTATGTATTTTCATAGGTTATATAGATTTTAAAAGAATAAAATCTAAAACAAATCTTTGTTATTGTCTACAATTATGGCTAATCTATTTTCAAACGTGATTGTCTACAATTACGGCTCACGCTAAGAGGATCATCATTTGGCGTAGTCGGAGCAAAATGTTCGCTACGTCTGTGTTGTGGTCGAAATATCCATAAGTAGGGTCGAAAACCGCTTGAATGGCCAGCAGCCTTGAGGCTCCACTACCCGGATTCTGCCACGTGGAGATTGATAGCGTCTGCCTCGCAAGAGATCGAGCTCTTCTCGTTCTCTCTCTATATATAACACGCTAAGTAAGCTGCTCGTTAACTCGCGTCTCTCCTTCTACATTATTTCTTCGTCTTCTTTTTTGTTCTTGTTGTTGCTTGTTGTTATTGTTGGAGGTTTAGAATCGGCAGCAGGAGATTATTAAGTAAGAGTGGGAGTAATCATGCCGGCCGGAGGGTTTACAGGTCCGACGCCGGGAGGAGGTGAGTTCGAGGCGAAGATAACTCCGGTGGTAATCATTTCTTGTATAATGGCGGCCACAGGCGGTCTCATTTTCGGTTACGACATCAGAATTTCTGGTGAGTTTTTCGAACGATGGGAGGTACGTTCGGCTTAATTTGATTCTTCTATTCATTTTGAATGATGAATTAAGTTTTGGTTTTCTTGATTAATTAATTTTGGTGAGTTTTTTCTTGATTTTCTTTGATGTATGTATTTTGTTTTGATTTGTTGTGAGAGCGAAGCATTTGTTTGGTTTCTGAGATCCCACAGGATTTGTGCTTAGCATGACGTGAAATGAACCACAAATGAACTGTAAAATGGGACGTGCGTTCACTCAAAATTTCTATTGTTCAGATATTTTGAAGTTTTCAAAAAAAAATAAAAAAAAAATTGCTTATAAGATTTGTCTGCGTGGAACTTGATCTGGTGTTTAAAATGATAAATATTGAAAGAGATCACAAACGAACGTAACTTGAAGCGCCATAAAAAGTTAACGTGTTTTTTTTTTTTTTTTCTCTCTGTAAAAATATTGAATTAAGTAGGCTTTTTTAATTCGCAAAAAGTCATTACGGTTCTGTTATCGATCCTTTTCTTATCGTAGTTTTATTTCCCCTATTTTCGGAAATTTTTTTGAGAATTTAGGTGAAATATTATAAATCAAAGTAGTTACGACTTCTTCTGGTCTGAATCTGATTTTTCAATTATGACGCGATTGAGAGAATTGTTAAAAACAGAAAAAGAAATGGTGGTCTGAACCCGAGCAAAATGGATTTGATCGCCCTCGAGATGCGAATTAATCATCTCAGGGGTAGCAAAATTGACACTCGTTTTTTTTGTTTAATTGATCAAACCGATCATCAATTGATACGTTTATCTGTGTGTTGATTTGTGAAAAAGGGGGCGTTACATCAATGGACCCTTTCTTGATAAAGTTCTTCCCGGTTGTTTACCGGAAGAAAAACGAGCCAGGAATCGACAGCAACTACTGCAAATACGACAATCGAGGCCTTCAACTATTCACATCTTCGCTGTACCTTGCCGGATTGACTTCAACCTTCTTTGCGTCTTATACGACGAGAAAGCTCGGCCGGAAACAGACCATGCTCATCGCCGGCATCTTCTTCATAATCGGAAGTAGTACTGAATGCCGGTGCTAAAGATCTCGCAATGTTGATCATCGGCAGAATCTTGCTCGGATGTGGCGTTGGTTTCGGCAATCAGGTAGGTATCTTCGTTTAATTTCTGATTGATTTTGCATCGTATTCTTTAAAATAGAAGAAAATGAAGTATATATATTGGCACCCCTTGACACAGATTTTGCAAAGGAAAATATTTTTACGATCCAAAATCATACCCTTAAAAGTAGCTTTTTGAACAATTACTGTCTCTATAAGTACGTATAGAGACTAGCTTTTTTTTAGTTAAACTGTCTCAATTCGCTATTTTTAACCACAGTTTAACTAAAAAGCAAATGTTTATAACTATTTTAATGAGTAGCACTTTTCAAAAACTGTACCAAAGTAGGCATAAAAAAATTACTTTTATAAAACTAAAAAAAACTGTACCAAAGTTGGCACTTTTCAAAATCTGTACCAAACACTGGCTCAGTTATGGATTGAAATTGGTGGGAAGTGGGGTCATATTATGATAATAAAAAGTCTCACCTTGTTTTTTCCTTATATGTAATACTTATATATCCTTATATGTACACTTTTTTTTTCTACCCTTTTTCCCCTTATGATTTCCTTTTATTCTTTTACTGATATTTATAGCTTAAAAAAGAAATTCAACAAAATATTGTTCACGTTGTTTAATTGTCCATTAAAAAACTATTTTCTTACATCATTACAGGTTTTTATTGTTTAATTGTTTATGCAGTCTTTAGGTGTGAAGACTTTTTTGGTTACAACAACGTGAGAAATACATCAATCTAATATCAATTTGGTTCGTAATTTCGATACAGTTTTATTTATCAAAAAATTTAAAAATATTAAAAATTTATTTAGTTCATAATTTTTCACTTTTTATTAAAGAAACAAGTTATTTTCAAAAAATTATAAAAAATTATTTTTTACATTTTTTATTTTTGATTATATTTTTATTTTTAAATCGCGAATCAAACATAATCTAATTAACTCATGTTATCAAAGAGCCCTTATTATTATTTTTTAAACTTTTTTTAAAAAAAAAAGAAACCCAGTCCTATAATTTAGAAAGCTTGTGCCTAAATTTACCTTTTTTTTGTTAATTTTTTTGCGAAAAAGTAGTTTTCTTGGTAAATAGTTTTTCAAATAATTTATTGAGAGAATTTTCTAGTAATTGTTTGATTAATTGTACATAAGATTTTCTTTTTCATATTTAAACGTTGTAAAGAGAAGGAAATTTTAAAAAAGAAAAAAAAAATTGTTAAAGACAAGCTTGAACACAATCAATTTATAGGTTTGATGAAAAATATAAGAGTTGAGGAAAAATATTGGCAAATGAAATAGGTGGATGTTGTTATATACACCACGTGAATGAAAAAGATTATTCTCACTCTAACACACACCCATACATTTGATGCGCAAATTCATATTTTACCCTTTCTTGTCAATTATGTCTAAGTGAGTGAAGAGATAAAGTGGTACATTTAGATGTCTCGAAGCAGCTAGTTGGTTTTAAACTTTCAAATTTCAAGGCAGATTAGTGTCTTTTCCTTTCATCTTCTCGTGAACTTTTTCTTTATTATTATTCTCATTCCAACCTCGTGTCTCAAAAAGTAAAAAGATTCTGCTATGATTTCGTCAAATAGAGCCAATTCGGCCCTCAATTTTCAGGGTGGTGTTGCCCTGAAATGGGTTAGTCCATGGTTTGGGCTCTGGTCCATTAGCCAGGCCGAAGAGGAAAAAAAAACAAAAAAAATGGTTAGATTGCCATATCAAGAACTGACTTGCATCTAGAAATATCAAGCTTTAAGTCCCATAATTTTCTTTGGTTCCTAAAACTCAATTGGAAAACCCAAAGAGTAAATAGAAGGGAAGGGTAATTGGGTTCCTTTTATACGTTTGAGATTGTCAAATTCAATTACTTGGTCTAATTACCTTCAACTTGGTGTGGTGATCAAGAGCATTATTGGTTAGTAGTCACATTTGTGACTAGAGATCAAATTTTCTTACACACAATTAATGCTATTTACAGTGTAGTGTGGGCGTATAGCCCTTTGTTGTAAATGTATGTACTCTTAATTTGTAGGTTATGTAAGCTCAAAACCCACTTATTGTTTACAGATTCACCTGCTTGGTTGCTCCTTATAAACCAATATATGATGGCAAGTCACCATATCACATCAACCATGGCAAGTAGTAGTTTCCGATCATTTATTAGGTCATTTTAGCTATTTTTGGCCGTATGGATAGATTGCCTTATTATTCTTGGTCAAGATTTTGATCAGTTTGAAAACCTGGATATATCATATTAATTCTGCTAAATAAATTCCTCAAGGAGACTATTACTTGTATTCTACTTTACGATTTTTTTAATAAATCGTTTCTTGGTAAGCTAATGGAGGATGATTAAGTTATTATTTCAATTGTTCATTGGGCTAGTTTACCTCTCTTGACTTCTCACTCTTTGTTGAAAACAACAGGCTGTTCCGCTGTTCCTATCAGAGATTGCTCCAACGAGGATACGTGGAGGACTAAACATATTTTTCCAACTGAACGTCACTATTGGCATTCTATTTGCTAATCTTGTCAATTATGGTACCAACAAGTAAGTCATAGCCAATGGTTCCCACCATTGTTCTCTTTTTTCTTGCTGACATTAACATGTCTTATTAGTCAAGTATGAAGCCATTTTTGAATAAGTATGCTGTTGACCATCCTAGCTAATTAACAAAACTCATTGCATTGACTGATAGAAACTCCTTAGCTTATGATTTACTATCGTTGCCTGGGGGTTGAACAATTTCAATGGGCCACATCGTCTGAAATTGACAATACTATTGGATTTAAATGCTTCTTGAATCCAAGCCCTCCTTTTACTAAGTGTACACATCTCAATTTCTTTTTAGAGAAGCCATTGAGATGTGCGAGAAGAAACACAATGACTTTTATACCGTTTGATCAGCATCAAAACATGTGTATTACACAGCTTAATGTTAATTGAACAGATGGGGCGTTACACTTCTTTTACAGTAGCAAACCATGGATAAATAGAATTGGTTTTAAAGCATTCTTTGGAAGATCTAGTTTGTTGGATATGCAAGGACTAAAACAATAGTCATGCATCAAATATGAATATGAATCAAATGAGATGTAAATACGGGCCTTATCCCTTTGTGCTACTGAAGCCTTTCTGGACGAATCCCTTCACATAGGCACAAGATGGTTGCTAAATGGTAATAGCATTTTTCGTAATGATTGAAAGATTGGCATTTCTTCCCAGCTACAGCCCATTCTACAAAATGTGCCCTGTTTTGGGTATCCTCTTTTGCAACTTTCCTCCTGACTTATTTAGTTTAAAATGGTTGTTCTTTTTTACCATAATTGATCCTGGAGTTCCAATTTCAGAATTAAAGGAGGATGGGGTTGGAGACTCTCATTGGGGCTAGCTGGGATCCCTGCAGTCCTCTTAACTTTGGGGGCCATCTTTGTCGTGGATACTCCTAATAGTCTTATTGAAAGAGGCCGTTTGGAAGAAGGAAAAGTTGTTCTAAGGAAGATCCGAGGCACCGATAACATTGAGCCAGAGTTCTTGGAAATTGTCGAGGCAAGTCGGATAGCTAAGGAAGTAAAGCATCCTTTCAGAAACCTACTCAAGAGCAAGAACCAGCCTCAGCTGATCATTGCAATTGCCTTGCAGGTTAGTAGTTATCACACCAACTGAGATAATCGGCTTTATGAACTTTTTGATCTCCAATCTTACTTCGATGAACTAAGAGAATTTTTTTATGTCTACTAAATATTGGGGACCACCCCCATGTGACAGATAAATGGGCGGCTACTGAAATTGGGGGTGGGGGGTAAGTGGGTGGCTGAAATGGTACATTTGGCGCCGAAAGGGTGATATATTAAATTATTAAATATATTATATTATATATTTATAATTACGATAATGCCCCTGAATACTCTTATAAATAGAGCTTAACTTCATTCTTGAAATTTATTCTTGAGATCTATTCTGAGAGATCCAATTTGTAAGATCCACCTAAGGGTGAAGTAATACAAGTTTGTTGCCTCTTGTGGACGTAGGCAATTTGTCGAACCACATTAAATATTGTTGTCTTATTTTTCTTTCATGCTTTACCACGATTTAGCATAACAAATTGGTATCAGAGCCGAGGTTAAGCTTTGGAAGAAAAACGAACCCTCTGTCGAATTTTTTCAAGACTGCATCAAAATTTTGAGATTCTGCAAAAGTGATCGGAACTATTTTCTGATCACCCGTGGAGGTAGCTCTTGTTTCCAGGAGTCTAACGCAATAAACGGCGAGAAAAACGGACAAGAAACGAGTTCTCAGGAGCCAATCAAAGTTTGATCTCGGTACGCTGTTAATCCCGGCACTGTTCTTCCCCGGCACTGTACATCCCGGCTCTGTTCATCTGATCCGGATCCAAGTTCTGACCAGGATCCGACCCAAGGATCCGTTTCGGCCCGACACTGTTCCTCCCCGGCGTGCCGCTGTTCATCCCGGCCCAGCCCGTTCAGCCCGAGCTGTTCATTCGGTCCAGCCCGTTTTCGGCCCGACGCTATTCATCCGGCCCAGCCCGTTTCGGCCCGACACTATTCATCCAGCCCAGCCCATTTCGGCCCGACAGTTGACCGAATCTATTTTCGGTTGACAACCATATCCGGCTCATTTTTCGTCTGATTTCAGCGAAGTCAGACTCGTTTCCACCATTTTCGATCGTTCTGGACGCAACCGTGCAATCAGTTCAGCTCCTAAGTTATTGATATAGCTTATTTTGAGTAGTTTATCATTTTTAAAGCACTTTTCGGCGTCATACATATCTTTGGTATTAATGGCGGAGAAAATTCCAACCACAAGTAGGACTTGGCAAAGAAGTTCGATGTCCAACGCAAAGTTCGAGGTGGAAAAATTCAACGGCACCAACAACCTTGGCATGTGGCAATGCGAAGTTCAAGATCTATTATTCCGAAAAGGATCACATATCGCCTTGGAAACCAAGCCCAAGAATATGTCCAATGATGATTGGAATTTCGTAAATCGTCAAGCTTGTGGAACAATTAGACTCTGTTTGGCAAAAGATCAAAAGTACTTTGTCATGAAAAAGACTATGGCAACAAGTCTCTGGAAGAAACTGGATGACAAGTACATGACGAAAAGCGTAGAAAACTGACTCTACCTGAAGAAGAAGCTCTTTCGTTTTCAGTACAAAAAAGGTACTCCCATGATTGAGCATCTTGATAATTTCAACAAGATTCTCGCTGATCTACAGAATCATGATGTTGAAATTCTTGATGAAGATAAGGCACTATTGTTGTTAAACTCTTTGCCTGAACATTTAACAACAACTTTGCTATATGGTAAAGATGATGTTAAATTCTGTGATGTTTCAAATGCTTTGGTGAACAACGAGTATCGAAGGAAGGACTAGCTCGATAACAAGGAAGTATCACCAGAAGCCTTGACGGTATCCAGAGGCAGGGCTAACAACAAATCTGATAGATCCAGTGGGCGAGGCCGATCTCGCTCAAAGTCAAAAGGACCTTCATCACGTCAACGTCTTGCAAAGGATGAATGTGCCTATTATCACCAAAAGGGGCACTGGAAGAAAGATTGTCCACATAAGGGCAAGACAGATGCAAATGTGGCACAGAAGGCTGAAGAAGATTCTGCATTCTTAGTTTCATCTATAGACAATCAGTCTGATAGATGGATATTAGATTCCGGATGTTCCTATCATATGTGTCCGAATCGAAGTTGGTTCTCAAAATTGGATGAGTTTGATGGAGGAGTCGTGCTCACGGGCAACAACAATACCTGCCAAACAAAGGGCATTGGAACTATACGCCTAAAGATACATGACGGTACAACAAGACAGCTCACGGAAGTCAGATATGTCCTAGATCTGAAGAAAAATTTGATTTCACTAGAAGTCCTTGATTCCAGCGGTTACAAGGTAACCATTGAAGGTGGAGTTCTGAAGGTTGTACGTGGAGCACTCTTGGCCATGAAGGGTACTCAGAAAGGAAATCTTTTTTTCCTTGACGGACACACAGTAATCGGAAGTGTATCAGCTTGCACCAGTTCTAATGATATTTCCTCGGACACTTCCCGACTTTGGCACATGCGGCTCGGACATGTTGGAGAGAAGGCTCTTCAAACCTTGATAAAGCAAAGTTCTCTGAAAGGTGCAAAAATCGGGAAACTTGACTTCTGCGAGCATTGTATCTTAGGCAAGCAAACGAGAGTCAAGTTTGGAACTGCAATCCACTGCACAAAAGGAACATTGGATTGTGTTCATACCGACGTTTGGGGACCCTCTCAAAATGCTTCATTGGGCGGTAAACGTTGGTTTGTTACTTTCATTGATGATTTTTCTCGCTATGTTTGGGTTTATACCATGAAGCATAAAGATGAAGTGCTCGATATCTTTCTTATATGGAAGAAAATGGTAGAAACCCAAACGGGAAGGAAGATTAAGAGTCTCAGATCTGATAATGGAGGAGAATACAAGTCAGACCCATTTCAGAAATTTTGTGAGAATGAAGGGATAGTCAGACATTTCACAGTACCAGGCACGCCACAACAAAACGGTGTTGCTGAACGCATGAATCTTACTTTGGTAGATAAAGTTCGCTGCATGTTATCTCATTCTGGACTGAGCAAGGCATTTTGGGCTGAAGCTTTGTCATATGCCTCTTATATCATCAATAGACTTCCTGTAACAGCACTAGATGGCAAAACTCCCAAGGAGGTATGGTCTGGACAACCCGTTTCAGAATATAATTCTCTGCGCATTTTTGGATGCACTGCATATTTCCATGTGAAGGAATCCAAACTGGATCCTAAGTCCAAGAAAGCGATTTTCATGGGTTTTAGTGAAGGAGTTAAGGTTTTCCGACTATGGAACCCTGAGTTAAAGAAGATTGAACAAAGTCGAGATGTAACTTTTGACGAATCTGTGATGTTAAAGCATACAGTTTCTGATAAAGAAAATCGAGATCAAGATTTGCATCAGCAGGTGGAGTTAGATATTCCAGTAACTCCTGGCAAGTCAGCAGAGATATTCAACCATCCTGAAGAACACGAGGAGGAAATCTCAGTTGAGGTGGAGGCTCCAGGACCAGACATCAGTCAACAACCAGAATCAATTGCCACCAGTCGACCAATGGTTGCATATGCATTTCCAGTCACCGGAGATGATATTCCATACAATTACAAAGATGTTAGTTAGAGTATGGAAAGTGATAAGTGAAAAATGGCAATGAATGAGGAGATGAAATCACTCCATCAGAATCAAACTCGGAAGTTGGTTCCACTTCCGAAAGAAAAGAAACCAATTGGCTGCAAATGGGTTTTCGCTAAGAAGGAAGGCTCTCCCAGCACAGATAGTATCCGATACAAAGCCAGACTGGTAGCAAAAGGCTACGCTCAGAAGGAAGGAATTGACTACAATGAGGTATTCTCACTTGTTGTTAAGCATTCGTCAATTCGAATATTATTGGCTTTGGTTGCACAGTTTGATCTCGAGTTAGCCCAACTCGATGTCAAAGCTGTTTTTCTGCATGGTAATTTGGAAGATGAGATATATATGTTTCAACCAGATGGATTCAAAGTACCAGGAAGAGAGAATTGGGCTTGCAAGTTGAACAAGTCATTGTATGGCCTGAAGCAGTCACCGAGACAGTGGTACAAGCGATTTGACAGCTTCATCCAAGGGCAGAAATATACCCGGAGTCAGTTTGATCATTGTGTCTACTATCGCAAACTTTAAGATAATACATTTATCTACTTGCTTTTATATGTAGATGATATGTTAATCGCATCTAAAAGCAAGGTGGAGATCAACAAGCTGAAGGCTCAATTGAGCTCAAAGTTTGAAATGAAGGATCTTGGAGAGGCCAGAAAAATTCTCGGGATGGAGATAACTCAAGACAGGGCCAAAAGCACAATCTGTTTGACTCAGACTCAGTATTTGAAGAAAATTCTTCAAACTTTTGGCATTGGCAATGACACAAAACCTGTGAGCACACCATTGGCACCACATTTCAAGATAAGTACATCAATGTCACCAAATTCTGAGGATCAGAAGAAGCTAATGGAGAACATTTCATATTCAAATGTAGTTGGTGCCTTGATGTATGCTATAGTGTGTACCAGACCTGACATTTCACATGTTGTAAGTATGGTAAGTCATTACATGCACAACCCCGGTAAAGGCCATTGGCAAGCAGTGAAGTGGATTCTACGGTATATTCATGGTATTGTGGATATTGGTTTAAAGTTCGAGAGAGATAAGAAAAGTTGTAAGCATCTAGTCAGATATGTGGATTCGGACTATTCTGGAAATCTTGACAAGCGTAGATCTACTACTGGTTATGTTTTCACTATGGCAGGAGGACCAGTGAGTTGGAGATCAACACTACAGTCAACAGTTGCTTTGTCTACTACCGAGGCAGAGTACATGGCAGTAACGGAAGCTTTCAAGGAAGCGATATGGCTTCATGGATTGACTAAGTACTTGGAAATTGTGCAGAAGAATGTTGAAGTTTTCTGTGACAGCCAGAGTGCCATTTGTTTGGCAAAGAATCAAGTTCATCACAGTCGAACCAAGCATATTGATGTTCGTTTTCATTTTGTTCGAGAAATAGTAGAAGAAGGGAGTATTCTTCTGCAAAAGATCAAGACTGCAGATAACCCCGCAGATATGCTTACAAAGGTGGTTACAGGGATCAAGTTCCAACATTGTTTGGACTTTATCAACATCTCACAAGCTCGGAGTGCCTAAGGGCACTAATGGAGGCAGCAACAGTTTTTTGAAGGAAGCTCGCCACGGTGAAGATTGTTGCTCTGCAGCTTTAATTGACAAATTGCTGCAGGTATGGTGAAGCTCTGTTCTACATGAGGTGGAGGTGAAGATTTATTGGGGACCACCCCCATGTGGCAGACAAATGGGCGGTTGCTGAAAATGGGGGTGGGGGATAAGTGGGCGGCTGAAACGGTGCATTCGGCGCCGAAATGGTGATATATTAAATTATTAAATATATTATATTATATATTTATAATTACGATAATGCTCCTAAATACTCCTATAAATAGAGCCTAACTTCATTCTTGAAATTCATTTCTGAGATCTATTCTGAGATATCTAATTCAAGAGATCCAATCTGTAAGATCTAATCTGTAAGATCCACCTAAGGGTGAAGTAATACAAGTTTGTTGCCTCCCGTGGACGTAGGCAATTTGTTGAACCACGTTAAATATTGTTGTCTTATTTCATGCTTTACCACGATTTAGCATAACACTAAGTTCTTTTGATGCTTATGAACTCCCTTTCTTACTACAACTTGGTGGAACAAACAGGTCTTCCAGCAATTCACTGGCATCAATGCCATTATGTTCTACGCACCAGTACTCTTCGACACACTGGGATTCGGAAGCAACGCAGCACTATACTCAGTCGTCATCACAGGAGCTGTCAACGTTTTATCAACCCTTGTTTCCATTTATTCTGTCGATGAGCTAGGTCGTCGTGTGCTCCTACTGGAAGCCGGCGTTCAAATGTTCCTCTCTCAAACTGTGATAGCTATTCTTTTAGGAATAGAGGTGAAGGATCAAAGTATCGATCTCGACAAACGTTTTGCAGTTCTGGTTGTGGTGATGATGTGCACATATGTATCAGCATTTGCATGGTCATGGGGGCCATTGGGATGGCTAATCCCAAGTGAGACGTTCCCGTTGGAGACAAGATCAGCAGGCCAAAGTGTAACAGTGTGTGTCAACTTGCTCTTTACCTTTGTGATTGCACAGGTCTTCCTCTCAATGCTCTGCCATTTCAAGTTTGGGATCTTCCTCTTCTTCTGCGGGTGGGTGTTGATTATGTCTTTCTTCGTGTTCTTCTTGGTTCCCGAAACAAAGAACGTCCCGATTGAGGAGATGACAGAGCGGGTTTGGAAGCAACACTGGTTGTGGAAGAGGTTCATGGATGATGACGATGATGTCTACAATGGTGTTGCAGGTGGTACAAATGGGAAGAGAAATGGCTTTGATCCTTCTTCCCAATTATAGACAATGCAGCGGCTGCGGCTGAGTTATAAGTATTAACCACCACCAAGTTCATGGTACGAGCTGATTTACAAGATCATATTTGAGCAGTGGATCCTCTAAGCAATTTGGATCAAGGGTGCTTATGCTTAAAATGAGAATCAGTTTTATAAATTTGTCTTTGCTTGGTTCAGTATATGAAGGGGTTGGTCAATCAACATTTGAATCTCTTTCTATTCAATGGCAATACCTTCTTTTCACAGTTACCAGTTCAGAAAATCCTCGATTTCCTTTCCTTTTTCCCCTCTTGTTTTTAGCATGTGAAGGGAAAATTGCAACTTTACTGAATGCTCTTCTTAGATGGGAATTGCTGGAAAGCTTGAATTATATATGTTAAAAATGAAATAATCGAATCTCATAAATATATTATTCAAACTTTGTGAGTTCACATTTTTCTAATACGTCCCAGTTCACAAAATCCTCAATTCCCTTTCCTTTTTCCATGTGAAGGGACAATTGCAACTTCACTGAATGCTCTGCTTAGATTGGAATTGCTGGAAACCGTGAATTATATTTGTTAAAAATTGATATAATTGAATCTCATAAATATATTATTCATGCTTTCTAAGTTACAAATTTTATTTAAAATCTAAATGGGTAATGAATCACTCACAGAAACATAAAAAGGGGGGGAAATAATTCATCGACGAAAGCGAGGACGAAGATCATATTTCCTTGAGATTGAAGTAGTTATGAATGAGTTCTCCCCCACTTCTTCTTGCAGCATATAATCTGGATCTTCATGAACATCTACATCCTCTGGCAACTCTGTGTCTATCCATTGAGATAAATTTATGTCACTTCCCATCTCCTCCAAGACCATCTTACTGTGTCCTTCAATGATATTCAGTTTCTTCATTAGAGTCATTAGCATCTCATGGTTTAGCACTTCATAGTCCCTGCAAAAAAATAAATAAATTTGAAAAAAAAAAAAATCTCCATCAGATACTCATTCTGATCAAAAGAATTACAATGAAAGTAGTTAACTGACTTACCTGTAAGTGAAAATGGAGAAGATGATTTGAGTAGAAGCAACTAGTACAAAGAATAATCTAACAAATGATGCTGCCCAAGCTTGTTGCTCGAAATTATCACCAACCCGAAAAATGACAAACTCAACCAGGAATGTGACAGATAGTCCTGAAAACGCAAAAAATTAATATGAAACATCTTGCACAGCAGAAAATTAATCAAAACTTAATGTTAGTGTATATGATGAAGCATACCCAGATATAATCGGGCTCTGACACAGTATGTTTGCTTTGCACTGGTGAGTATGTATAAGAGAATGATTGAAAATGAGTAGAAAAAGAAAGCTTTGATCGTTCTTGATTCGCGCAAAATAGCATTGTGCAAGGCAAAGAGCTTATCTAGAGCTAGAAACATATTTGACTGCTTCACTTCAAAAGCTTCCTGTGCATAGAAACAATTCAGCAGTTAAAACTATACACGAAGAAATTAAAGGATACATAGTGTTTAAGATGCTTAGTAGTACCTGAGCCTCCAATATTGATTTGGAATTTTGAACCAGATGATCATGGGCGTGTTGAAGCTGTTCTTGTCGTTGAAGGAGTTCCTCTTGTTGTTTCTTTCCAAATTCAGCTAGCATTTGTAAAGTGGATCTGCAAATATAAAGGAAAGAGAAGTTAGATAACTAAGGAACTGGAAGCACCATGATAAGTTGTATCTAGCAAAATGTTGTATTACTTTTTTTTACCTGCTTTCTTCAAGTGCCTGAGATTGAAACTTGGCGAGGAAATCGAGGCCTTCAAGAGCTGTGGATTGCCCATCTAATAGTTGTTTTTGCTTATCTAAGGACATGCCCGCAATGTTGCCAATATTGTCAGCCTTGTTTTGAAGGCTATTCATCTTCGAAGACATCGAGTTTCCTACTTCATTTATCTCCATCTCGATTTTAACAGCCTCACTCCTTAACTTCTCTATATCTCGACCCAAGTTTTGGTGAGACTGATGAAGCATTGCGACCCCTTCTTGCAACTTTTCCTTCATCTCTATTTGCCCTCCTTGCAGTTCTGTTTGAGAAGCTGCAATTCCTTTTGATTGCTCAAAGATGACCTTTGAATAGTTCAATACAACATCAATTTGTTCTTCAACATTCTTTGAAGTCTGCGCCACTTGTTCAATTCGTTGATCAACCGAAACTAATGAGTCGTGGATTTGATTCGTATTTTGTAGAAGCTGTTCTGATCTTTCGTCTATATTCTCTAACTTGTCCTCCGCAAATTGGGCAGATTTCTTTAGATCATTTACTAGTCTTTCTGTTTCATGCTTAAATGAATCGGCCCTGCAATAACCACAGCAAAATCAAATGTGTTAAACCAATATAAGCAAGAGTTCATAATTAAATGTAACTAACACAAAGCAATAAGATAAGAAAACAAAGAGATGAAATATTTACTGTAATTGATGGCAAATAGAGTTGGTTTCTAGGAAGAACTCTAGATAAATAGTATGATCATATTCATCCAAGTTCTTGAGACATTTCACTATCGGGCCACCAAAGTCGCAAGAAGGGAAAGGTGTTCGGCCAGATTCCTTTTGGAAACAATCGCTAAGCTGCCATGCTAATCTAGATTGCTTCTCTTTATCAGCAATGATCTCTGAGCACCCGGCAAATAGATTCATGTAAGCTTGTTGCCAACATGAATTAGGACTGACCATCTTTTGTTTAGCATTTTCGATAAGCTTTGTTCCCTTTTGATCGCCGCCAACGGTTTCCATGGAGAAGTCTGCTGCAACTCCATTAGTGATTGCTGAATTCTTCACAGGTTTCCAATTTGAATTAGTATAAGTTGCTGAAGAAGAAGAAAACCATCCCCATGAATATGTCAAGCTTGCTTGAGAAAGAGATGTCAAGAGTAATGAATATAGAAGTAGATGAAGATGACCCATTCTGATAATCTCTCTCTTTCTTTACTTTCCAAACTTCCACCAAAATTCAGAACCTGAAATAAACCATTTCAATTCAGTAAAAATATATTTTGAACAAACTAGTCTCATGATTCTACTATTACAGATCTCCTTCAAAGACAAAATTGGAATAATTCAAATTTATGGATGAATTATTTTTTAACGTGCAAATATAACTAGAAACCAGAGAAAAATAAAGAAAAAAAATTCTAATAAGTTAATGTGGATGATATTGGGATGCATGGAAGTAGTAATAGTATCATGATGCTACTATGACAGATCTTTCTTTTAAGCCAAAAGAAGAAAAGTAGGATTACTATTCCCATATAGCATAAATGAATATTTTACCAAAAATTAACATTCATATATATTTAACGAAAAAAAAAAATTGTAATAAGCCAATGTGAATGATGCATGAAGTAGTTCATACATGTCTCTGAGACATGCATTCCATTCCACCATGAAAATTCAGTGATAAACAACATGAATTTGCAACTTTTCCCACAAACCCATCAAAGCTTCATAGAAGTTTCATCAACGTGACTTGATTAATCTATAGAAAAAAAAAAAAAAAAAAAAAAAAGGTTCCTGAAAATCACTGCAATTGGAGTTGGAATCAAGCATTTACATTTATGGGGTGGTAAGAGAAAAAGAAGGAGATATTGATAAATTCTTAATTCATAAACATGAGTTTTGAAAATTCATGTTAGAAACAAACCTGTTAAGCTTCCAACACTAACACCCTTCAATTTAATTCCTCTGAAATTCTTGTAAAACAAAGAAAATTAATATTTCCTGTACCCAGAAACCAGAAAGACAGACACAGGAATTTCCTTCACTCAGAGAAGCAGAGAGAGAGAGAGAGAAATACTTTTAAGTCTTATTGCTTGAATTTAAGTAAACTTGAGGAGCAAGAAACAGGGGACACTCATCTGAAAGCGATTGGCTTGAAAAGATGATGATCAAGTGATTGTGTTCAGAAAGTTTCTGGGATTCATATATATTTATTCATATAACTGAGGAAGCAAGGCAAGTTAGTAAGAAGAGAACAAAAATAGATAGATTTTTATATATTATAATTATACGGATATAGTATAAATAGATACATTTGTTTAATGGTGATTTGATGATTTCTTTTGGGTATTTATTGGTAATTCAAAGCTATATTGTGACAGAACGTAAAGGGAAACAAAACGAAGAGGCGCCATGACACTTCGGAATGTAAAAGCCACCACCATTAATGAAATCTAAAACCAGTCGAAATTCAGAGTATATTGCTTCACGGGCTTCGTTGAGATTTTCTTTTTTTCTTTTTTTCTTTTTTTCGTTTTTTCTTTTTTTCTTTTTTTTTTTTGTTTCTTCTTTTTTTCGGTCATAAATAAATATGAAAAATATTGTGAGGATGCACGTGTATTGTGTAACATCCACCAACATCCAACGAAAGTTGGGTGCCACCATTAAAAAATGACATTGGCAACTAGCATATTTTTAGTATTACTCAATAAATAATAATTTGAGTTAAATTGGTAAGTCAACTATGAGTGACAATTTGGCCTGGGCCTATGGGCCTTATTCGGCCAGCTATAAATTGCCCGGTCCAGACTTAGGCCTGACTATTATATGAGGAGTTCGGCTCAGTCCCAAAACTTATTAGACATGTTTGAAATCATTTAGCTAGATCCGACCCAACAGCTAACCCAGTCCAAAGGCCCGATTACACATACACGTATATATATTTTATATTAATTATAAAATAAATACATATATATGTATAATATATTCTTAATTACAAATTTATATATACACATTGACATATATATATATTTCAAAATAAATATAATATATATAGTGTGTGTGTGTTTGTGTGAATGTGTAATTAAAAGTATATAAAATGAAAAAAAATAAAACATAATTAAGATTTAAGATTGTGTTATATAATTAAAATATATCTAGTATATATAATACATGTTACATACATTGTGTCAAAAAAAAAATTATACACACACACACACACACATATATATATATATATATATATATATATATATATATATATAAGAGTTGACAAAATGATAAAAAAAACGTAATCAAGTGTGTTATTAGTTATTACAATTAAGAGTATATAAAGTGTGTGTAATATATATTTAATTAAGTTAAAAGTGTTATATAATTAATGGTGTATATTTGTATTATATATACATTATTAAGAATATGTTCAATTAAGTATATAATAGGCAAAAAGAGTACATATAATTAACTAAGATTATATATATATACAGTTTATATTATATGGTATCCTTTTTATGTTGTTGCATTTCAACTTTATTAAGTATGTTTTCTAAAAATAAATAAATTTATCAAGTATGTTTTATTAAGTATAATCTTTAAAAGTATGTAAAGCTAGATATAAACATATAATGAATTTAACTAAATTCTAATAACATAGGTTGGACTACAATTATGAAAGAAAGACATTATTCCAACTACATATATATTTGATTAAGTCAAGAGTGTTATATAATTAAGAGTATATATTTGTATTATATATACATTATTAAGAGTATGTTTAATTAAGTATATAATACGAAAAAAAAGTACACATAATCAATTAAGATATTATATATATACAGTTTATATTATATTGTGTCATTTTGATTTTGCTGCATTTCAACTTTATTGAGTATACTCTCTAAAAAAAAAAAGTTTTACCAAGTTATGTTATATTAAGTATATTATACTCTCTAAAATCTATCAAAAAAATATACTCTCTAAAAGTACATAGGGCTAGATATAAATATGTATTGAATTTAACTAAATTATAATATTATGGGTTAGGCTAAAATTATGAAAGAAAGACATTATTCAACTACATATATAAACTCACTCAGTTTAATGATTAGAATGAATCAACACATATTTTAGATAAATTAAATAAATGTGATATATACATAAAAAAATTATTTGCTATCAAATAATCATTTGTACGTGTTTATTTAATTATTGAACTAAAATTTAATATTTTATTGTAATTAATTTTATATTAAAATATGTATTTAGTTATATTGGTGGTCCAAAAGCCCTGCTTATATATTTTTTGAGCTTGAGCTAAGATTTTTTAATGTCGGCTTGGCCCGGCCCGGCCCGGCCTGGCCCTGCCCAAAATTTTATAAGGTTCTATAAGACAGGGCCAAATGGCCCGAATTACCCCTCCTAAAGTCAACTAGTGGTGGCAATTTTTATTTTTTTTCCAAAGAAATTATTTATGCTTTTTTTGTTCTTTAATTATTTTTTTTTTTCTCCTCTTAATGCCCTGGTTATAATTATATCCTGTGATTGTTTGGCTTTTATTTATTTATTTATTTTCCTATTTCTCATTATAAAATTAGTGGGTTAGTAAGAGAATAGCAAATGTAGAAGGCCTGGATAATTCAAGAAAAAAAAAAAAAGAGAAAATAATTGAACTGAGATTTATTTCATAATTTCCCCTCCATTCCAACTAAAGATTTTAAAACTTTTTCTAAAATAATAAAATCTAGTAGTAATATTAAAGTATTTTGAAACATTAAAGCTTTAAATTAGTAAAATTTAAATTCGGATTAAAAAAAAAAACTTAAAGAAACCCATCTATGATTTTGGCTCCGTGAGCACACAGAAACTATGGCTCTACTTTTTTAATTTATAATTGTAGAAAATAAGACACCACACCAGTTGGAGGATCGAGACGTGGAATGAGAAGAAAAGAAAAAGTATACAAAGGAGGTATTCTAAAATACCTCAATTTTTCTTCAACTTTTCTTGAAAAAATAAATTTATAAACTAATTGATAAATTAAATATTATTATTTTAATTCAACAAAGCAATTATTTTTTCTTAATTACAACACGATAATTTTAAATGTACTCATTGAAAATACTTACTTTACGATTTTCAATAATGTTATACAATAAGTGAATATAAATAGAGTATTTTAATTTAGTGGGTACATTTAAAATTATCCTTACATGAATATTTAAATTTAAGATTTAGTTTAATGAGAAATGTTTAAAAAATACACATTTTTAACACAAATGTAAGGCTCGGTGGTACATTTACTAACTCGGCGATACGGAAAGTAATGGTGGATTTTAGTGGGGCCTTTGGAGAATGGTTGGGGTGTCAATAGATTGGTTTAAATTGCGAAACTGAAACAAACCGAACCAATGTATTTAGTTTATTTTTTAATAAGTTTAATTTAGTTGAAATTTGTAAAAAGTATAAATCAATACGTTTAATTCAAATTGTGATTTGAAATTTTAAAAATCGATCTAATCTGAATCGAACCAATTCTAAAATTAAAACTATTAATATTTATTTTTAATGTCTATGATTCTTTTATAATATAAATATTCTTATTAAAAAATTATATAATCATCTTTATGTAATAAAGATAATTTTTAAATTTTTTAAATATGCATTAAAAAAGTTAAAATTATTTTATATGTATACATATATATAATTAATTATTTTAATTTATTTAATATATATATATGTAAAACTTTAATTAATGCCTTATTCTTTCTTAAAATAGGTGCTAGATCAGATTTCATGTCTTTCTTTAAAGTTAGCAACTAACTCAGCATCAAGCTTCGTTAACTTTTTCTTATCTTCCGTAAAATAATGCCGTATTCTGTGTTCAGTGAGAAATATAAACATCCGAACCCAAATAGTATAATTGGTTCATCTAAAATAATTTGAATAGGGCGAGTACATCATCAGGCAAAGCCGTAACATGAAATATAAAACCACACCTCAGATGCAGTGGACGGCAGTATTACCTTTGTGGACAAGATAGTGCAATATTACGGCTTGCATTTTTTTTAATTTTTAATAATACTCACAAAAGGACAGGATGGATGGGAGAAAACAAATCTCAAGGGAAAGACAAAGCACTCAACTTTCGCTTTCAAAAACAAAAAAAACCTCTCAACTCTGTCAATAAAATATTCATAAAAGAGAAAACAATCTCTAAATAAAAATCTGGATAAAGGACAAGACAAACCTCTCTGTACAGCCAATAAAGTGAGATTTAATAACCCTTTTGTCAATACCGTAAGCTTGTAAATCAAGTTGCAAGTAGCGGTAAAGAAGAAGATAAGATGGTGTTGCGCAGAGTAGAAGAAAGGAGAGCCGCAGTCACGGGCAATCACAGGCGGCGACGCCAACGAAGCAGAAATCGATAGAGCAGCAATCGCCGGAAGTGGCAAAAGGTCGTCGGAGTAGACGACCGGCGGCCGAAGAAATTGCGAGGAAACCTAATCTATCTTTGATAACCATGCCAGAAAAACTAATATTTCTTTCTTAATCATTCTATATATAATAGGGGACCCCCAAAAGTTGTCTTTAAGAGATTCAAATTGTAAAAAATATAATTTTTTTTTCATGTCCTTAATCATTTAATCATTCACGTCGTCGCTTTCGAATTAAATTTTTAAATTTTTAACTTTTTTAAATTTTTATGTTCTCTTTTCTTCTTCAATCATTTTTGTTTTCTTCACTTCTCTCCCTCTGACGACCCCCACTCTCTTTTATTTCTCCCTCTATATTTATTTTACTACACTTTTTTTTTGACAACTCCTCTCTTTGCAAACACATCCCTCTCTCCCCCCTCTCTGCTCCTTGTGAATGTTTTTTTTTTTAGCGGCAAATGTTCACCGCCACAATTACTTCAACTAAATGTCTCTAACCACAATTACTTCAACTAAATGTCTCCAACTACTTCAACTAAAATGAGAGGTCGATTAGACGAGTCATTATATATCTTATCGATTTTCTCAAAACATTTACTATATTTTAAAAAATATGGGTATCCTCAGATAAAAGAATAAGAAAATAAAAAAAAAAGAGGACGAAATAAAGCGCCACCAAAGAAAAAAAAATGATAATCGTTTTCGTTCGCCAATACAAGTGCGCACTTAAGATCTGCCTTATTCACAGCACCAACTACTTCGAGTAAACTTCATCTCAAGCTTGATCAGATTAGTCATCATGATGTTTAATATGCTATTTTTTGTTCTTCTTATTTTTTTTATAAAAAATTATAATAAATATTTTTTCCTTTAAGTTTTATTTTTCGTTATTGTTGTTAGAAAACTATAATAAATATTTTTGTCCTTTTTTTTATTTACTTTTTGTTATTGTTGTTATTGTTTAAGTGTGGTCTGCAACAATTGAAGCAGGAGAAAAAAAAAAAGTTAATAGGTTTAAAGAAAAAAGAAGACGTTTTTATTTTAGTTTGGAATGATTCTGTTGCTGATGGCAAAATAAAAATTGCAGAGGTAACGAATCAATAAGATTTTTTTTGTATTTTTTTTTAAATACAAAACTAGGATGAGTTTTTCGTTGTTATCTATGTTGTTAAGTAGGCTATACTAATTTTTTCATGATTTGAGGAAATGTTGTGCTAACTATAAGTATAACCGTTTTCTTTTCTTTCTTTTTTGTGTTTGTCTAAGAATATAAATTTATTTGTGGCTGAATTTTTCGGTCATTGATTTTGTTTTTTTATTAATAATAATAATAAAAACTTTCTATGCTTAAATAATACCTCCTTGCTTAAGCTAAGTTAATCATTTGATCTATGCCTTTTGGTTTTTTTTTTTTTCCTAAAAGTTGAGACAAAGAGAAGCTTGCTTCTCCAAGTGAACAACTGACGAGAATGAGATAAAAAAGAACGGATACAAAGCTTGTTTTTCTTCTTTTTAAGATTATACTATTCTAACATATTATATAAAAAAAAGTTAAGAGGGAAAAAAACACGATACTTTGTCTTATTGGTTTCAATAACTGAATTTGTTAATTTTCTGAATGAGATTTTTCATTCTTTTTAAATTATTAAATGTATTATTGAATATTTTAATAATTATTACTTATTCTTCTTCTTTTCGAATATGTTATGATCATTCTAATGTCACTTCGTTCTTTTTTCTGAGTTTTATTTTTTTTTCATTTATTTCTCTATTACGCAAGGATTGTATATAAATTTGACTTTTTAAATTCAACGTGAATAATTAAAAAAATGGGGTATGCACACTTATATTTATAATACAATATTATATAAATTAAATTACAGTATAAAAAATTATGTTATATTATATATTATAATTTCTTTTGTATTTATGATTGAGGAAAAAGAAGAAAAAGATCAAATTATTGATATATTTAGTATTTTGGCGCAGGTGGAAAATATAAACCAAAATATAAATTAAATAAAATGGTTCAAGGTAACAAACAAAATTAAAAAAAAAAAAAATAGGTGGGAGCAGCTTTAATTGTTGATGCTCATCGAATAAGGGGAGAAATTATGTTGAATAAAAAAATAAAAGGTGAGAAACATATTCAATTGTTATGGCTCATTGAATAATCGAAGAAATTATATTGAATAAAAATATTAAAAGTGAGCCACATAATCATAATGATCTTTATAAATTCAATAATTTTTTTTTCTCACATATATAATATATATTGATGATTTGATCCACAATAAATATAATATAATATAATAATTTTAAAGTGTTTTGTTGACCCTCCTCCATGACCTCTTGATATGGTAATGATGAGGATAAATCAATTATTATAATATGATATAATTGATTTAATATTAATATCTATAATAGTAATCTTAAACTTTTTTTATTTTCTCTTTCTTCCTTAAATACCAAGTTAATATAAAAATAAATTAATAAATTAATAAATAAAATAAAATAAAAGCACAAATCCTCGGAGCACCCTTCACATGTGATTCAACATTCTATTTAATTTTTTTTCTCAAAATATTATCATTTACAAATTATAATATTAAATGAAAGACTAATGTAACATTTCACAATGGTGTTTAGAAACCACATCAAATCAATAATAGTCCATTTAAAGTAGTAAGCTCATTTAATATCTAATTTTTTACATAATTTAACGACGTGTCAACCTACATACGTAATCTTCGAATATTTAATAATATATTGGTCTATAGTAATGATATATAATATAATGTTTAATAATATTAAATTGTATAAAATTATGGTGGTGTTAGATATTTTACTTTCTTATATATTTATGTTCAAGAATAAAAAAGAACAAGATTGAATCATTAATATATATATATTAGAGCACTTAAAAAAGGTAACAACTACAAAAAAAACAAAATGATAAACATGAAAAATAGTAACAAAAATATTAAAAAAAAAACTCATCACCACTTAAAATTTTTGGCTTATTTTTTATTTTTTTAAAATCATCATCTTCTCAATATTCTTATTCTCTTTCATTAACTATAGATATATAATCAATTAAGATATATAATATAACATAATAATATGACTGAAAGAAAATTATTATTGTCAATAGTTCACCGACTAATAATGTTTATGCATTTATATACTTGAATAACACTTTGTGGAAATTAGTGCTAATTAATATAATTTTTTTTTGTAACACTAATATTATTAGCTTAATAAAATAATAAAATTATTTAAAATTATTTTGTTATGCTCTAGGTCCTCACTAATTATTGTCGGTAATGCATTATTGTATTTTGTCTTTAATTTTTATTTTTTATTGTCTTCTTTCCTTTATCATTTAATATTTGGTGTCATCCAAAGTTATAATACTTTAATTTTTCCCTTTATAATGTTATCAATGATTATTGTTTAGTTATAATATTATTTGTTTTTATTTTTTATTTGAGCGCCAATAATAAATCTAATTAAGGTTGGCCGCCCCACCACTAACATATGAAAAAAAAGGATTCAAATGGCCCACCAATGAATTCACTTCTTATTTTTTTATTTCATCATCTCCTTCATTAATTATTTGATTTAATATAATATTAATTAAGATCCTAATAACGCTAAGCTGATGAAATTATGAAATTGGTACAATCCCCACTTGGTCCTCTCTAATTATTGTCAATAGTGCATTATTATATTTTGTCTTTACTTTTTATTTTTTTTGTCTTTTTTTCCTTTACCATTTAATATTTGGTCGCAACCAAAAAAAAAAAAAATTCTCGACTTATAATAATGTTCTGCTTAAGGTACTACTCATAAGTTGTATTGGTCCAATCTTTTTTTCTTTTTTTCGTTTTGATTTAGATCCAAGTAATTGGGCCTTCATTTTCATTTTTGTTTTGTTTTGGATAATAAGTTGTAATGGTAGTTTTGATTATAGATGAAATGTTGACAATTATGGGAAAAGGAAATAATAACAGTCAAATATGAATTCTCACATGACAAGTAATTCACTTTTATAGAAACTATATGATTTGATTATTGTAATATTTTTTTAAAAATAATATAAGTGATTAATGTAATAGTTTTTGTAATATTTTTAATTTGATTGTTGTAAATTTTTTTGTTTGTTTTGATTTAGATCGAAGTAATTGGGTTTTTTGTTTTCAATTTTATTTTGTGTTGGATAATAAGTTGTAATGGTGGTTTGAATTATAGATGAAGAGTTGGTAATTATGAGAAAATGATTTTAAATGTCATATTTCTCTAAATGTATATAATTGTCATCTCAAGAACTATATTCACTGAGTTGTTGTTTGCTCACCTCATTTCCTCCAATATTTCAGGTATTGAGTCGAAGGGAAAAGGAAAATTCCGTGAGTGATACTCACGTGAGCCTTCGTCTGGTATGTGTATGTATGTTTGGAGGAAATAGATTATATTTTTGTTATTTTGATATGTATATTTATCACACATTATATATATATATATATTATCATCTAGATGGGATGTGTGGGCATAGACAATTTAATATATTGGATAATGAAATGAAAATGTGATGTGTGAAGGAAGGGAATGATTATAGAGATCTATATTAGATGTGATTTGTGGTATATTGGAAAAAAAAATTACTATAAATTTTGGGATTGATTGTGAGATTACGCGAAGGCTGACAATGTATTATATATTGTATATGGGTATGTACAGTGTATAGTACACTGTACTGGTCATGACGTTAGCCTACGTCAGGGGCGTCGTGACACAACTACATATATAAACTCACTCAGTTTAATGATTAGAATGAATCAACACATATTTTAGATAAATTAAATAAATGTGATATATATATAAGAAAATTATTTGCTATCAAATAATCATTTGTACGTGTTTATTTAATTATTGAACTAAAATTTAATATTTTATTGTAATTAATTTTATATTAAAATATGTATTTGGTTATATTGGTGGTCCAAAAGCCTTGTTTTATATATTTTTTGAGTCAAGCTTGAGCTAAGATTTTTTAATGTCGGCTTGGCCAGACCCGGCCCTGCCCAAAATTTTATAAGGTTTTGCAGGACAGGGCCAAATGGCCCGAATTGCCCCTCCAAAAGTCAACTAGTGGTGGCAATTTTTATTTTTTTTCCAAAGAAATTATTTATGTTTTTTTTGTTCTTTAATTATTTTTTTTTCTCCTCTTAATGCCCTGGTTATAATTATATCCTGTGATTGTTTGGCTTTTATTTATTTATTTATTTTCCTATTTCTCATTATAAAATTAGTGGGTTAGTAAGAGAAGAGCAAATGTAGAAGGCCTGGATAATTCAAGAAAAAAAAAAGAGAAAATAATTGAACTGAGATTTATTTCATAATTTCCCCTCCATTCCAACTAAAGATTTTAAAACTTTTTCTAAAATAATAAAATCTAGTAGTAATATTAAAGTATTTTGAAACATTAAAGCTTTAAATTAGTAAAATTTAAATTCGGATTAAAAAAAAAACTTAAAGAAACCCATCTAGATTTTGGCTCCGTGAGCACACAGAAACTATGGCTCTACTTTTTTAATTTATAATTGTAGAAAATGAGACACCACTCCTCCTCTGGCTCACTTGGGTCGAAACGCCCTTAGTTTACCCCCAGTTGAAGGATCGAGACGTGGTATGAGAAGAAAAGAAAAAGTATGCAAAGGAGGTATTCTAAAATACCTCAATTTTTCTTCAACTTTTCTTGAAAAAATAAATTTATAAACTAATTGATAAATTAAATATTATTATTTTAATTCAACAAAGCAATTATTTTTTCTTAATTACAACACGATAATTTTAAATGTACGCATTGAAAATACTTACTTTACGATTTTCAATAATGTTATACAATAAGTGAATATAAATAGAGTATTTTAATTTAGTGGGTACATTTAAAATTATCCTTACATGAATATCTAAATTTAAGATTTAGTTTAATGAGAAATGTTTAAAAAATACACATTTTTAACACAAATGTAGGGGTCGGTGGTACATTTACTGACTTGGCGATACGGAAAGTAATGGTGAGTTTTAGTGGGGCCTTTAGAGAATAGTTAGGATGTCAATAGATTTGTTCAAATGACGAAACTGAATCAAACCGAACCAATGTATTTAGTTAATTTTTTAATAAGTTTAATTTGGTTTAGATTTGTAAAAAGTATAAATCAATACGTTTGATTCAAATTGTGATTTGAGACTTTGAAAATCGATCTAAACTGAATCGAACTAATTCTAAAATTAAAACTATTAATATTTATTTTTAATGTCTATGATTCTTTTATGATATAAATATTCTTATTAAAAAATTATATAATCATCTTTATATAATAAAGATAGTTTTTAAATTTTTTAAATATGCATTATAAAAGTTAAAATTATTTTATATGTATACATATATAATTAATTATTTTAATTTATTTAATATATGTACATATAAAACTTTAAATTAATGTCTTATTTTTTCTTAAAATGGGTGCTAGATCAAATTTCATGTCTTTTTTTAAAGTTAGCAACTAACTCAGCATAAAGCTTAGTTAACTTTTTCTTATCTTCCGTAAAATAAGTTCAGTGAGAAATATAAACATCCGAGCCCAAATAGTATAATTGGTTCCATCTAAAATAATTTGAATAGGGCGAGTACATCATCAGGCAAAGCCGTAACATGAAATATAAAACCACACCTCAGATGCAGTGGACGGCAGTACGACCTTTGTGGACAAGATAGTGCAATATTCACAAAAAAAAGAATTAAATAAAAAAATAAATAAAAATAAATGATATTTAATGCTTTCTTACCCCTTTTCTTGACTCACGGCTTGCATTTTTTTTAATTTTTAATAATACTCACAAAGGACAAGATGGATGGGAGAAAACAAATCTCAAGGGAAAGACAAATCACTCAACTTTCGCTTTCAAAAAAAAAAAAAAATCTCTCAACTGTCAATAAAATATTCATAAAAGAGAAAACAATCTCTAAATAAAAATCTGGATAAAGGACAAGACAAACCTCTCTGTACAGCCAATAAAGTGAGATTTAATAACCCTTTTGTCAATACCGTAAGCTTGTAAATCAAGTTGCAAGTAGCGGTAAAGAAGAAGATAAGATGGTGTTGCGCAGAGTAGAAGAAAGGAGAGCCGCAGTCACGGGCAATCACAGGCGGCGACGCCAACGAAGCAGAAATCGATAGAGCAGCAATCGCCGGAAGTGGCAAAAGGTCGTCGGAGTAGACGACCGGCGGCCGAAGAAATTGCGAGGAAACCTAATCTATCTTTGATAACCATGCCAGAAAAACTAATATTTCTTTCTTAATCATTCTATATATAATAGGGGACCCCCAAAAGTTGTCTTTAAGAGATTCAAATTGTAAAAAATATAATTTTTTTTTCATGTCCTTAATCATTTAATCATTCACGTCGTCGCTTTCGAATTAAATTTTTAAATTTTTAACTTTTTTAAATTTTTATGTTCTCTTTTCTTCTTCAATCATTTTTGTTTTCTTCACTTCTCTCCCTCTGACGACCCCCACTCTCTTTTATTTCTCCCTCTATATTTATTTTACTACACTTTTTTTTTGACAACTCCTCTCTTTGCAAACACATCCCTCTCTCCCCCCTCTCTGCTCCTTGTGAATGTTTTTTTTTTTAGCGGCAAATGTTCACCGCCACAATTACTTCAACTAAATGTTTCTAACCACAATTACTTCAACTAAATGTCTCCAACTACTTCAACTAAAATGAGAGGTCGATTAGACGAGTCATTATATATCTTATCGATTTTCTCAAAACATTTACTATATTTTAAAAAATATGGGTATCCTCAGATAAAAGAATAAGAAAATAAAAAAAAAAGAGGACGAAATAAAGCGCCACCAAAGAAAAAAAAATGATAATCGTTTTCGCCAATACAAGTGCGCACTTAAGATCTGCCTTATTCACAGCACCAACTACTTCGAGTAAACTTCATCTCAAGCTTGATCAGATTAGTCATCATGATGTTTAATATGCTATTTTTTGTTCTTCTTATTTTTTTTATAAAAAATTATAATAAATATTTTTTCCTTTAAGTTTTATTTTTCGTTATTGTTGTTAGAAAACTATAATAAATATTTTTGTCCTTTTTTTATTTACTTTTTGTTATTGTTGTTATTGTTTGAGTGTGGTCTGCAACAATTGAAGCAGGAGAAAAAAAAAAGTTAATAGGTTTAAAGAAAAAAGAAGACGTTTTTATTTTAGTTTGGAATGATTCTGTTGCTGATGGCAAAATAAAAATTGCAGAGGTAATGAATCAATAAGATTTTTTTTGTATTTTTTTTTAAATACAAAACTAGGATGAGTTTTTCGTTGTTATCTATGTTGTTAAGTAGGCTATACTAATTTTTTTATGATTTGAGGAAATGTTGTGCTAACTATAAGTATAACCGTTTTCTTTTCTTTCTTTTTTGTGTTTGTCTAAGAATATAAATTTATTTGTGGCTGAATTTTTCGGTCATTGATTTTGTCTTTTTATTAATAATAATAATAAAAACTTTCTATGCTTAAATAATACCTCCTTGCTTAAGCTAAGTTAATCATTTGATCTATGCCTTTTGGTTTTTTTTTTTTTCCTAAAAGTTGAGACAAAGAGAAGCTTGCTTCTCCAAGTGAACAACTGACGAGAATGAGATAAAAAAGAACGGATACAAAGCTTGTTTTTCTTCTTTTTAAGATTATACTATTCCAACATATTATATAAAAAAGTTAAGAGGGAAAAAAACACGATACTTTGTCTCATTGGTTTCAATAACTGGATTTGTTAATTTCCTGAATGAGATTTTTCATTTTTTTAAAAATTATTAAATGTATTACTAAATATTTTAATAATTATTACTTATTCTTCTTCTTTTCGAATATGTTGTGATCATTCTAATGTCACTTCGTTCTTTTTTTTGAGTTTTATTTTTATTTTTTTTATTTCTCCATTACGCAAGGGTTGTATATAAATTTGTCTTTTTAAATTCAACGTGAATAATTAAAAAAATGGGGTGTGCACACTTATATTTATAATACAATATTATATAAATTAAATTACAGTATAAAAAATGATGTTATATTATAGATTATGCTTTCTTTTGTATTTATGATTGAGGAAATAGAAGAAAAAGATCAAATTATTGATATATTTAGTATTTTGGCGGTGGAAAATATAAACCAAAATATAAATAAAATAAAATGGTTCAAGGTAACAAACAAAATTAAAAAAAAAAAAAAGAAGGTGGGAACAACTTTAATTGTTGATGCTCATCGAATAAGGAGAGAAATTATATTGAATAAAAAAATAAAAGGTGAGAAACATATTCAATTGTTATGGTTCATTGAATAATCAAAGAAATTATGTTGAATAAAAATATTACAGAATCATAATGATCTTTATAAATTCAATAATTTTTTTTTCTCACATATCAATTATAAATACAGAATAATATAATATAATATAATATATATTGATGATTCGATCCACAATAAATATAATATAATATAATAATTTTAAAGTGTTTTGTTGACCCTCAATGACCTCTAGGGTAATGACGTGGATAAATCAATTATTGTAATATGATATAATTGATTTAATATTAATATCTATAATAGTAATCTTAAACTTTTTTTATTTTCTCTTTCTTCCTTAAATACCAAGTTAATATAAAAATAAATAAATCAATTAATAAATAAAATAAAATAAAAACACAAATCCTCAAAGCACCCTTCACATGTGATTCAACATTCTATTTAATTTTTTTTCTCAAAATATTATCATTTACAAATTATAATATCAAATGAAAGACTAATGTAACATTTCACAATGGTGTTTAGAAACCACATCAAATCAATAATAGTCCATTTAAAGTAGTAAGCTCATTTAATATCTAATTTTTTACATAATTTAACGACGTGTCAACCTACATACGTAATCTTCGAATATTTAATAATATATTGGTCTATAGTAATGATATATAATATAATGTTTAATAATATTAAATTGTGTAAAATTATGTTGGTGTTAGATATTTTACTTTCTTATATATTTATGTTCAAGGATAAAAAAGAACAAGATTTAATATATATATATATATATATATATATATATATTAGAGCACTTAAAAAAGGTAACAACTACAAAAAAAAAAAACAAAATGATAAACATAAAAATAGTAACAAAAATATTAAAAAAAAAAACTCATCACCACTTAAAATTTTTGGCTTATTTTTTATTTTTTTTAAATCATCGTCTTCTCAATATTCTTCTTCTCTTTCATTAATTATAAATATATAATCAATTAAGATATATAATATAATATAATAATATGACTGAAAGAAAATTATTATTGTCAATAGTTCACCTACTAATAATGTTCATGCATCTATATACTTGAATAACACTTTGTGGAAATTAGTGCTAATTAATATAATTTTTTTTTGTAACACTAATATTATTAGCTTAATAAAATAATAAAATTATTTAAAATTATTTTGTTATGCTCTAGGTCCTCACTAATTATTGTGCATTATTGTATTTTGTCTTTTATTTTTGTTTTTTATTGTCTTCTTTCCTTTATCATTTAGTTATAATATTATTTGTTTTTATTTTTTATTTGAGCGCCAATAATAAATCTAATTAAGGTTGGCCGCCCCACCATAAAAAAAAGGATTCAAATGGCCCACCAATGAATTCACTTCTTATTTTTTTATTTCATCATCTCCTTCATTAATTATTTGATTTAATATAATATTAATTAAGATCCTAATAACGCTAAGATGATGAAATTATAAAATTGGTACAATCCCCACTTGGTCCTCTCTAATTATTGTCAGTAGTGCATTATTATATTTTGTCTTTACTTTTTATTTTTTTTGTCTTTTGTCCTTTACCATTTAATATTTGGTCGCAACAAAAAAAAAAAAAAAATTCTTCGACTTATAATAATGTTCTGCTTAATGTATTACTCATAAGTTGTATTGGTAAAATCTTTTTTTCTTTTTTTCTTTTTTTCGTTTTGATTTAGATCCAAGTAATTGGGCCTTCATTTTCATTTTTGTTTTGTTTTGGATAATAACTTGTAATGGTAGTTTTGATTATAGATGAAATGTTGACAATTATAGGAAAAGGAAATAATAACAGTCAAATATTAATTCTCACATGACAAGTAATTCACTTTTATACAAACTATATGATTTGATTATTGTAATATTTTTTTAAAAATAATATAAGTGATTAATGTAATTGTCACGCTTGGAATGTACCGCAGCACATTCTACCCAGACGCGGGCGCACTCCCACCGCAGCGGGAGCGAACGCCAGCCATTATGGATCCATAATATTGTCACAGCACACCGCAGCGTCTAGTACCCCCGGGATCATTTGTCCACACTATTCATTATTCATGAATAGTGCAGGGCCTCCCCCAGATTCGAACTCACAACCTATAGTTTGAATCCGAACTCTGAGTAGCCACTGAGCCATATATTGTCACGACGCCCCTGACGTAGGCTGACGTCATGACCGGCACAATGTACGATACACTGTACATACCCGTATACAGTATACAATACACTGTAAGCCTTCACGTACTCTCACAATTCATCCCAAACTTACAGAATTTTTTTTTTTTTTTATATACAACAAATCAAATTCAATATAGATCTCTATCATCATTTCATTCATTTCACAAATTAAAGTCTCATCTGATAAATATCTATGATCATCTCATTTCATCAGATAGTATTACCACACAACCCATCTAGGTGATATTACATATATATATATATATATATATATATATATATATATATATATATATATATATATATATATATATATATATATATATATATATTGTGTGATAATTATACATATCAAAATAATAAAATTATGATCTATTTCCTCCATGTATACGTGCACGTACCAGACGAAGGTTCACGTGATTATCACTCACGGATTTTTCCTTTTCCCTTCGACTCAATACCTGAAATGTTGGAGAAAATGGGGTGAGCAAACAACAGCTCAGTGAATATAGTTCTTGAGATGACAATTATATACATTTAGAGAAATATGACATTTAGAATTATTTCAAACACTTATTCAACACATGCATCATTCAATGAATATATTGTACGTGTCAATATCATAAATTTCATGATTTTCAATAACATAATGCACAATCTCCCTCCTTCGCAAGGCAAGAGAGCGGGTCTAACCCTTGTATGGTCGTACAAGGTAGACACAACTTCTCATGACCCAATTCAATAACACCATGCACAATCTCCCTCCTCCGCAAGGCACGAGAGCGGGTCTAACCCTTGTATGGCCGTTACAAGGTAGCCACAACATCTCATTACCCAAGTAACAGTCATTTCAAGCATCGCAACCCTTGTTAGGACAGACCTAACGAAATGACAATGAGGAATCGCAAAGCCTCATCATTACAAACTCCAATGCTAAAATCAGTTTGCATGATCCATAAAACTCAATGCCTTATATATAATATCACATGCGTACAATCAAACAGTTTATATGCGTACAATGCCATACAAGAACCAAATCAAGAAAACTATACTCATAGTGGTTACACGAGTTTTCTAATTCAACTGCTAAAATCGAGCAACAATAGGGCTTCCTCAAGAGCGTTTCTCCATGCCCTTAAGCTCTCAATTTAAATACTGAAATGACCATAGATTATCATGAGAATCATCATTTACCATTTCGGTAGCTACTAAAATATCAACTCACTGTTCACAGTACTATTCATTTTTTACTATTCACTTTTTACTATTTACTATTCACTATTCACATTCACTATTCACTATTCACTATTCACTATTTACTATTTACCATTTATTTTTACTATTCATCCGAAAGATGTAAATTGTATTAAAATTGTCCAACGGCTCCAAAAATCATAAAATTGAATCTAACCACATATTCGGGTTTCTAACAGTCCAGGGAGCATTTTCTACCATTCTAGCAGAGTTTCATTTACGTTGGGTCAAAACCCCAATTCTTGAAAATGTCGTAAAACGGCTCCCACGACAAAAATTACTCTGCTAAAAATGTTACATCTAGCTTAAATATCAATTTTACAAAGAAAAGGAGTGAAAATCACTTACCGCAAGTCCCGATTTCGCGTGATTTCCGAGTTTTCCCTTTCGTTCTTCTTTCCTTCTTTCCTCTGTTTCTTTCCTTTCGTCTGCAACTCCTTCTGCAATTTCTTCTTGTTCCTTTCTATTTCATTTGTTTTTTTTATGTTATTTTATTGTTATTTTTTTATTCTAGTTGCATCCCACGTTGGATGCAACTAGAAAGGTTTTATTTTTTATTTTTTTATTTTTTTATTATTTTTATTTTATTATTATTATTATTTTTTTATTTAAATTTATATATACAAATGATTCCATGCACCGTGACTCCCTTTATTAACTAACTCCTCCATCAAATTTCATTAAATTCATTCAATCATAATCAAATCCACATTTTTATTAACCAACCCCATAAATTAATCAATTTACTTCAACTCCATCTCATAATTTTATTTATTTACTAATCATACACGCGTATATTTAGCGCATACGTATAAAATACGTGTATCATACATCTCGATATACGCGTACTTCAACGTATGTATTTAATTAAAATTACGGGGTGTTACAGTAATAGTTTTTGTATTATTTTTAATTTGATTGTTGTAAATTTTTTTGTTTGTTTTGATTTAGATCGAAGTAATTGGGTTTTTTGTTTTCAATTTTATTTTGTGTTGGATAATAAGTTGTAATGGTGGTTTGGATTATAGATGAAGAGTTGGTAATTATGGGAAAATGAAATAAGAACAGTTGAGTATGAATTCTCACATAGTAAGTAATTCACTTAAAAAAAATTATATAATTTGATTGTTGTAATAATTTTAAGTAATATAAGCGGTTGATGTTTCAGGTTTACTAGAGAAATAACTTTTGAGAGAAAGCCCTTAAGCTTTTGGAGCACATCCTCTATTCTCCTTTGGATTATGAGTACTATTGCTTATGTTTTAAAGTTTAAGCTTAAAAGAACATAATATTTGTTACATGATTGATAACTGATGTTTTTGAGGTTTTTTCCGCTAAATTTGGGTTGCTATTAAAACTAAATCAACATGAAAGTAAAAAAATTCATGATAATCATCTAATAGTTTTTTTTTTGTGATTTCAACTACAAGTATGCTATTTCAAGGAGTTTACTGGGGCTATTAAGAAGGTTGATTATCTGGCGCTGCAACATGAAATTATTATGCTAGTTACAACAATTCAATAAGTTGATCATAATTAATACTTTCAAATGATCGTATGAACATCATTTAATTTATACCAAGTTTTTCACAAATTACCTTTGTGATCATAATCATAAACATCATTTAATTATTACTTCTGAATTATCAAAAACAATTAATCTATTATATTAATTATTATAATAATAAAGTTTTAAATGATTAATTATAGGGAAGCTTCATAAAGCTGGAGATGACTCGAAATAATAATTTTTATTAAAATATAAGGTTGAGATTATTGTATTATCTTATTTCTTTGCTTTACCACGATTTGTAATATATTTTAATTCATGTAAGTCTAAACAACACAAATCATCCCACATTTGTAATAATAGTAATTCTCATATTTAACAAAAATATTACAGCCTGCGCAAAATGTAGTAATATATTTCAATTCATGATCATTTGTTAACCAATAATACAAATTTAAAAAAAATTAAAACACATGAAATATGATTCAACATTCCATTTAATCTTTTTTTTCTCAAAAACAATCATTTACAAATTATAATATTAAATAAAAGAATAATGCAACATTTTACAATGTTGTTTACAAACCACATCAAATCAACAACAATCCATTTTAAGATGTGAGCTCATTTAATCTCTTTCTTTACATAATTTAAATGACATGTCAACCTATATCGCACCCCGCCAGGACGTGCCTAAACCAGATGACACTCACAGGCAGGGAGCGAATGGATTATAACAGTTATCGAGTGTGCATGTACACAATTAAAGTACAAGTTTATTTTTTTATTAATTTTGTGCATAATGTAGGCGGTCTGGAACCTCTAATAATGAGGGAACATCCTTCTAAAAATCTCTCTAACTAATTGAACAAATAAGTAAGGGGGTACAAAATGAGGGCCCAAAACACCTCCGCCCAATCCACCCTAGACTCCTATAAAATGGTCAGCAACGGAATGAGTTATTGCCCAGTGGGTAAAATAGTTCATGAATATGACAATTAATAAATAAGACATCATAATCATACATCAAATATACACAACACAGCATCACAAACAGTGCAAACATAGCTTAACAGGTAAGTATTCTCGTAATGACTCTGTGACCGTATATCGCCCTAGGTTCACGTACAAATGTTCATCTCCAGGTAATCCTGGTTCACCATATTGTACATCCATCTTTAGGGGAAACATTAATAATAGTGGGCACAATTGCACCAGTAAATAATTTACAGATCACAGACTACTTACGTCCCTAAGTGGTTCTTATTTTATGCATGATAACTATGCATGTGCGGGTCCGATTTTTACTTACATTAAACAGGATTTGGCAGCATCTGGTAATGTTTATTAGGATCGGCATCACCGTGTGCATTGTTAGGATGTCCAGTATCACTTATATAAGCAGACAACTTTCAATGGGACCAATCAAACTAGTCCCCAAGTCAAGAGGTAGAAACACAAGGTCTCGCTTAAATACGAAGTCTTTTATAGCAGCAAGCTGCCTCCCGTTTACTATTCAAAGTTATTGAGGACAAGAGAAAGTCTGATTTAGTTAAATTGACCGCTAATCTGGCATAGTAACAGTGTAATACGTGGACTCCAAATATTAAGGCATGAGTATGACATGCATGAACATTATACACAATAATGCAGTGTAAGTGAATAATAGACATAATGATAAATGAATGAAAACTTTATATAAAATCATAAGACGCGCAAACTTTTATTTCGTTCTCACCTTCAAGTTGGACACTTGATGCTCTGCGCTCTCCGTCGAGTAGCGGCTCCGCACCGCACAAGTGGAGAGTCTCTAAGGAAGAGTCTCAAAAGAGAGAGAGAGAATGCCCAAGGAGGGAGGAGAGAGAGATGCATAAGTGTTGGTTTTTATGAAAAAAACCATGCCCGAATGTTTCGGCAATGCCCTTTTTTTTTTTTTTGTAAACAAAGGTATTACAACCTATGTGATCTTCAAATATCTACTAATATATAGGTCTACAATAATAATATATAATATAATGTTTAATAATATTAAATTGTGTAAAATTATCTAATATTAGAGGTTTTACTTTCTTATGTGTCTGTGTTTACGGATAAAAAAGAACAAGATCAAATCATTAATATATTTTTTTATTTTTTTTATTTTGGAGCACTATAAAAATGTAACAACTACGAAAAAACAAAATGATCAACATTGAACATAATGACAAAATATTTTTTTAAAAAAACCTCAACTTAGATTTTTGTCTTATATATTTATTTTTTTTAAATCATCATTTTTTCAATTAATTTCTTATTCTCTTTCACCAATTATAGATACTAAGCAATTAAAATATATAATATAATATAACATAATATAATGATATGACTGAAAGAAAATCAAATAATTAACATATTCAATAATTAATTTGTTGCAATTTGTTCATTTTTTGTGTTTATTTTTCGTCCCTTGAGCAACATGAACCACGGTGATAAAATATTTAAAACATAAAACCACCTTTTTTGTTTCTTTAAATTCATCATCTTTTTAATCGTGTTATTTTTTTCCATCAATTATAAATATATAAGTAATTAATATATATAGTACAATATAATATAATAAAGTATAATATAATATAACATAACATTATATAATATAATAATATGACTGAAAGAAAACTATTATTACAAAAAATGTTTTAAAAAAAAATTATTATATTAGGTCATTCACACAATAGTTATGAATGACTAAATTAATATATTAATAAAAAAAAATTGTATTACTTTAATTTATGATATATCAATATACAAAGTAACGATGAGAATAGACCGCTTATAGAATAGGGTTATAAGCTAGTTATCTCAACAAGTGTACACATAGATATATATATCTAAAGCCTTAGACTATGTAAGATAAACCTAATTTATATGCGGTAAATATACAAATATAAAAAAAATCGAATCAGGTTGGGTTTTGATTTTCTTTCTTTGTCCACGTGGCGAGAAGTGAAGTCATTGTACTACACATAGCAGTACACTTGTTTAGATTTAGTAGCTTCTCTTTCTCTGTACAGTACGTTCGTACTACACTGCATTGCAACTCTTCGCCCTCTTCTCTTATATAAACCTAACAACAAAGCCCACCTTCCATCATTATGATTTTTGTGACAGTTGGTTCTGGTTATCATTATCTTCTCCATCTGATCAAAGCAAGACTCGATCTTGGCCGTCCTCTTCGCTGACCCATCATGAGACGTCAACGTTTTACTCCAACCCTACATCGAGTACGCTCCCTCTTTCATCGTATGTTATGGTTTTTTGATGTTTTTGAGACTTTGTTTTCGATGTATTGATGAAATAGGAAGTGTTGGTGTATCATTGTGCACAGTGGAGCCACCTTGGACGATGCGGAGGTATTGGAAATTGAAAAGTGTTGTGTCCGTCACCGAGACCACCAGAGTCGTGCTGGAGTGTGTAAGGTACACACACAGTCACATACCCATTTCTCCCTTCTTTTTTTTTTTTTTTGAATGTTGATGAACTTTTGATATTTCTTTCAGAAAATATGCTTCTAAAATGCCATGATTATTTGGTAAGACATTAGAGTTAATTCAGTTGGCCCAACTAATATGTATATGCATTTGGGTTATTGGGTTCTTTTAGGTCTAATTATAAGATGGATTGTGTTTTTAGGTTGGTCTTTATATATATCATGACAATTATCTGATTTAATTGTCATTATTTTTTAGGAATTTATCAATGTAGTTTTGAGATTTATATAGAGCTAGATTTGGACCAAGAAGTTGAATTATTAAATTTGGGGCAACCATAAGAATAGTCACTTTGTGATCAGATGGTCACAGAGATCATCTGATCTTTTCCCAACACCCTAACCTTATATAGGTTGGAGCTTCATGGCTTTTTTTTTTTTTAACAATTTTGATTTTCCAATAGTCTTAGAGATTTTTTTATTTTTATTTTTTTCAATTTCAAAGCCAGTCGTATAAATGCATGTTGTATTCTCAACAGCTCGTTCCACTGGACACGGGCAACTTTTACACTGCTGCGCGACCCCGACTCTTCACCTACTATTCATACCTCAATTTAATAAGAGTAATATCAAAAGGACAGGGAAGAACGGGTGGGGACTTCATCAGCCTACACTTCTCTTGCTCTATGATACTCGTCCAAGACAAGAATGCGTAGCTTGGGAGAGTGAAGGTTCGAGATAAGTCTAATTTAGAGACCTATAAACCAATTTAAAAGTTAATTTAATACCCTTTTATCACCTGTTAAAGTCCATGATGTGACTTATCTTAATGTGACTTATCTTAAATGTATAGGGACTAATGAATGAATGGTGTTTCTCCATTCACATATGATATTGAGATACTGTGTTTAAACATCTTTTCAGTGGAGTTGCAAATCATATGAGACATTATTTAATATGTAATGAAAGATATATGAAGAAACACTACTTTCTTCTTCTCCTTTTTCAAAACAATAACAATTAAAAAAAAATGAATCTCCTACCAAGTGCTGTTGAACCTAATTGGGTTAGAGCTGAAAAGGAAGAGACATTTTTGCCTACAGTTCAATAAAATAAATTCATTAATTCCTCTGCTACTTTGATTGAGATTTCTAAGTCAGCATTTGATGATCTTTTATTTGGGCTCATTTCAATACTTGCAAAATATCAGTATAGTTGTTCCTAGATGAAAAATCACTCTTATTGAGAACATCTACTTTTGCAATTACTGAAAAGATTTTTCTACTAGTAATGAGTAACTATATAAGTTCAGATATTATATATTCCTCTAAATACCAACTTGGGTTTCCCTCTTTTTAGAAATCCATGCCTTACACTTATTTCCAAGGATTTAGTGAGAAAACAACTAGGATTTGCAGCTTCAAAGAGAAGTAACTTTAGTTTTTCAGCAATTTACTTGTTATCATCATGAGTAAGGAGGAGAAGAAGAAGCAGAGGATGAAGATATTATATAGTGGAATCACTCAGTAGTTGACCTCAATTTTTATCAGTTATTATCATAGTTGAATTATAACTAGAAAGCAACCAACTCTGTCCCTTACTAACTCCTATATAGCTTCCTTCACTTAGAATAAAACATGGTATCTTGGGGTTGGTAGATCCTTCTAAGTAACAACTTGAAGTCTAGTCAATTTGGTACACATTACTGATTAGTACCAATTTGATATGAAGCCCTCTCTGTTCTACAATCTTCTTATTGAGGTGTTGTTACTCAAATGTGTCCTTGAGGTAAGACCTCTATCTAGTAAATCTTATGGAATTATTCTAGCAGATTGGTAGGAAAGGCAGGGCAATAAAGATCGGAAGCCACTTCTTCGAAAAGCTATTATTAGGAAATAATTGAGTTAGAGCTGTAGCTATGAGTGCTACAAATGGTCTAATGAGAGGAATGGAAGTGATTGACAAAAGGAGCTCCTTTTACGTGTCAGCTTTATTCTTCTATATATTCAAATTTAAACTTTGTAGACTACTATATTTCGTGTTTTAAGCCAATCCTAATGATTTCTTAAATGCTTAAAAATCTGATCTTCTTATTACTCACGGACTATGAGAGAAATTATCAAAAAAATACTCAAACTTAGGGTTTAGAGTTGTGAAGCATACCAACAAGAAATAGGTAAATGCTAAAAACGATATTTGAGAACCCGAGATTTCTCCTAAGACTTAAGTTCTAATATTATGTTAAATAACCTTTTCACCCAAAATAATATAGATATAATTAATCGACTAAACCCTTGATAGAACAGACTGACTGGAAGAAATATATTTATGTAGGGTCTCGATCCGAAAAATATAACCATCTGGTAGAAGACTAAGCCCTTGACATTTAATAAAGCTAACACCAACAATTGGGTGCACTATTTAATGAGTAGATAGGCACCAAAAATTGCTTTAAGTCCAAAAAGTATTTGATACGTCATGGAAAATTCTAGCCATTCTCCGCGAGTCTTTTCTCTCTTGTTTCCATAGTGTATGACATGATTCTAAATGCTACAAAAAATATGTGCCTTATTCCAACCTTAAAGTCAGGTTTAGCTCTCTTTTCCCAAGCATATATACAAGACATCTCAGCTGTCAAGCCGCAAAATATAAACACAATGCACAAGTTTAGATCATTTTCCATACTTAAAAGGCACCCTTTGCTCTTAAAGGCTCTTTCTTTTCTATTCAACCACTGACACTCAACAACCCAATATGTGACAATAGAACTTCAAATTAATTGCTTGAGTTCAATACAGAATTAGATTACCACTATATAATATATATATATATATTCCTTTTGAGGGCTACCCTTATTTTAAAGGGACTTGTGACCTAAAAAGAAAGGGCTCTTAACTTGCTAAGAAGTGGGAAATGGAACAATATTAGTGTTGTTAAGGAAAAATGATAGGCAATTTCATTATGATATTCCCCACTATCGGCCACATTTGAATCCAAAGACACCCCACCCACCAAGCCTTTCCTTAATTTCAAGTGTTACAACCACAACCTCAATATAGGTAGCAAAATTATACCAATACATGCGTGTGCTTTTGACATTATGATAGAGATGATAATACCTTTCTATAAAATACTTTAAATTTTAATCCTAAATCTTAATTGATACTACTATTATCGATAGTACAAATCATTAGACAGTGTCTCTCCGTATAAGACAGATTAGTTTATAGGAGTTGATACTAGCCCTGTTTGGGAGGGTGTTAAAATCGGCATTGCGGCGCATTATGCAGCCAAACAGGTATTGACATGTTTGGAGAAAGTGCTTTCAACCCTAATTGACTTTTTTTAGGAGTACTTAGTAATTTGTAGAGAACAGGAGCTTGACCAATATATTGTAATCGTTAGTAAAAATAGAGTGTAAGACACCTAAATTCTGTAATAAAGATTAAAGACAGCAATAATGAGTGATGATTATTAAGAAGCAAAACCAAATCTTTCACAGATTTTAGCTTTTCATCCAACCTAGAATTAATACAATTCAACCAAACTAAGTGAAATTTAATTCCACCCCATATTCAAATTTAAGACCTACATTAATGACCCAAGACGCACCATGGATCATACCTATTTGTCGACATTGTATCAAATACCATCAGATGGCATGGAGTAGCTAGGATGTGCAATGCATGAAAAATGTGATATCTTACTTTGTCAAATAACATATTGTGATTCTAATATTTTCCTCCTAGCCACACTGGTGATAATTTTCAAAGAATGGTACTCCATATATATTTTCTGGATCTTACCAATAAATAATTTTGCCCACTATAGTAACTTTCCTCTCCCTCCCTCTCTACCCTTATTAAGTAAATATTTCAAATATGTTTTCCAATTTGAGAAAAGGAACTTTAGTAGGTTGCTATATTTTAAATTATTTATTGCACTTAATTCAATTTATCAATCAAGTGAAACAGAAGGAAGTTGCCCTAGTGAATAAAATTGAGATTGGATATTCTATAAAAGTTTTTTTTTTAAATAAAATGAAATTGATTGAGATTAAAAAAGAGTGGGAAGAGGACCCTCAAAAAAAAAAAAATACTTTAAATAGACTCATTAAAACTTAGGTATCCTACTGTCATTGTCATAATAGTGAATTATTTTGTTATTTTTACAATTAAGATTAAACAGGTTATTTATTTATTTCTCTTTAACTAGTAAGAAAGCAAACAAATCAAACTGCCCCCCATCTTTAGATGGTAAAATAATATGGAAGTTGCATTCATGGAGGCATGGAGCAAGCATTTCCCTAATTTAAAGGAACCATGTTTCTTATTCTACTTAGGTCAAGGGGCTTATTCCAAAATAATTAAAAATCCCACCCACATACATTGCTTCCCCACTTTTTATTTTATTTTTTATTTTTTATTTCCAAACTCCCTCCTGTCCTGTGCTTGCCGGGTCTATTTTAATACAAATCTAGCCCTTGCATAGCCGCTCAATATCATCCTTCTTCGTCTTCTATCTTTCTAATATCTCTGGTTTTTGTTTTTTTCTTGGCTCTTTTGCTCTTACCCTTTTTTCTTCCTCTATTCTTCAGTCTATCTTCTTCTTCTTCTTCTTCTTGTTATATTGTTGAAGGTGCCATGGCTTGTTTTGTGAAGCTAGGCATGGTTTTTTTGGTTACATACATGGCTGCTTTGCAAGGGTCCATGGGTGCTGTTTACAAAGTGGGTGATTCTACTGGATGGACCACCCTTGGCAACCCTGATTACAAGAAATGGGCTGCTTCAAAGACCTTCCATGTCGGTGATATCATCCGTAAGTCTTCTTCTTTCTTTCTTTTTTTTTTTCTCAAAATTTTTCTTCTTATCTTTGGGTCTTTCTTTCTTTCTTTTTATCCTTTGTCTTCTGAGATTTTTCTTTTCTGGTTCTACCATTTTGTTGCTTTGTTTGGCTTCTGTTTTTGTGACTTCTTACGTGTGTAACTGGTTTTGATTTCATGAATTTCCTTCTTGTCTTCCTTCAATGCCTTACAAGATTCACTCTCCTTCAAGCTTCCTCTCTCCGCTTTTTTTTTTTTTTTTTTTTTTTTTTTTTTTTCTTTTTGTGAAAATCTCAACCAGATTTTTCATTCTTTTTTCCTTTTTTCTTTTCTATTTTTTAATCTTCTGCACAAGTACCCCTTTTCACTAATTTTAAATCCACTAGCCACTCCACTCCTGCTCTTGTGAATTGAGTCTCTTCCCTTTTTTAAAATAATCTATAATAATAACTCTATTTGCAACCTTTTAATAAAAAAACAGGGTAATAAAAAAGAAAAAATTAGATAATTTTTCTTTATTTTTTTAACCTATTTATTTTAGTAGATATTAAATTTTTATTATGATATTAATTTTAAAATAGAGATAAAAGTTAAGTAGAGTTAGGAAACGCAATTTCATTGTAATTTTAAAGTAATGGAATAGTATATGAACGCTTACTATTGGAGGATTTGCTTTTAATTTTTCAAGTAGCACCTCTTTTTTTTTCTTCTTTTTTTGAAGTTTTGTTTCTAGGCTTTTCTGGGTTCTTTGGTTTCGTTGTTTCTAAAAACTTTTCAATTGTTCCGACCGACACGCGCACGCACGCTCTGCTTCCAATGCGGAACAGCTTGCGTGACGCAGATACATGACACCTGTACTTTCCTGCCACGTGCCCTTTAGCTATAGGTCTGATTTATTCAAACACATGGCATCACGTGGCTAGTTCAAGTAAACGGTAGTAGGAAACGACGTTGCTTTACAAGTGAAATGGCGTTGTAACGGACAAGAAGGGCCGTTATAACGGCTGTTAATAATCCTATGTTCTGCTTGCGTCAGTCATAAGTACGTCATGCTTATGGATGTTCGCTCTGCCGTTATAACGGAGCATCTTCTTAGAGAATATCTGATGTGACTGGAGTCACCGTTTTTATGTTACATCGGGATTCGAAGTCGGCATTGACCCAGGGTTCGCGGTCTTTGACGATCTTTTTGAATTGCAAGTTTGCGTTCCTTTGACACGTGTCCATTTGGTAAGATATGGTCACGTGAAATTACGCCACGTGTTCACAAGGGGGCGGGCCTTCACGAACGTGTGTGACGTTCGGATCAGACGCGTGGCCCACAATCTATGATTGTGTGTCTGATCGCCTGGTCCTGCATGCTCTTTTGTGAGGATTGAATCGGGCCCTGATTTTGCGTGATTGGGTTTCTAGACTTCGATGAGTCCAATGTGGATGCTAGTGATAATTGTTGTTTGTAGTTGACTTTCAGTTGGAGTACGTCTCTGGTTTGATCGCTAGTTTGGCATGAGGCACTAATTGTATTGAATGTATGGTTTGAATGTTTGCCAATGTTTATTGTTAAATGAAAATTCATTTATATATTTTATTTTTATTTTTATTGTTTTTGGGTTAACATATTGTCTAAATGGGAACTTTAGATTTTATTTTTTTGGGTTAACATATTACCTCTCTTTAACAATGTGAATAGTATTAAAGTTGAAGACCCGAATGTAAGTACACAGCAACGTAATGATTTTCAATTTTGAAGGATCATGAATTGTTTTTATTTACTATAATTTTCCTCTTCTTATAAAGCTTAATAAACAATAAGTTTGCTATTTGTGTTGGTGCGAAGTTTTCCAGTACCACGTACCAATCCACAATGTGATGCAAGTGAACCATGCCGAGTTCCAATCTTGCAATGCCTCTGCTCCGCTCACCACTCATACCTCCGGCAACGACTCAATCACCATAAAAAAAACCGGCCACTACTACTTCCTCTGCGGAGTTCCCGGTCACTGCCAGGCTGGCCAGAAGGTAGATATCAGGGTCGTTGGCTCATCTTCCACTACGGGGCCTGCCTCTGCGCCAACGGCTTTGTCACCTTCTGGTACACCAACTTCTACTAATACCACAGGTGGAAAGTCACCAGAACCATCTCCTAAGAACAGTGCTCCTAGTACTCTTGCTAACAAGGAGGGGCTCTTCAGCATGGTGGCTTTGGCTCTGGCCATTTTTGCAGGTTTTAGTTACTAGGATATATATATATATATATAGATATGGATGGATTTAGAGAATGAGATTATTGTGTTGATCTTTGTTTTTTTTTTTTTTTTTTTTTTTTGGGGGGGAGGCTTTTATGTTTTTGTTGGACTTGCTAGTGAGTTACATATATCAGACTTATCTCTATGTAATTTGATCCAGTTGTTTTTGTTCTTTCTTTTTTTTCAATTTATAGATTGCTGTGTACTTGATTTCCACATTTTGAAATTGTTGTGTTTTTTTTATTAGTTGTTTTAGTGGATATGCTTCTATATGTTTTCTACAAAATTGGCATATTTTCTTCTATAGTTTTTCATATACACTGACCAAACAAATTACAGAGATAATATTTTTGATTTTAAATAACATTTGATATGCTCATTATCATTCTGTTTTAGGATTGTGCACAAAAAATCAAAAAATATAAGCCTGATTTTGAAATTGGGCAACCCAAATTCTTATGTGTCTGCATATGTGTAGTTTTTAACTACTAAGTAATTGTTTGAAGCTGGAAGCACTTAGAACCTTTTAATTATGAGTAATGCTAAAGGTTTTTCGACGGTGACACTCAACTTATGATATAAGTATATTTTCATTCTCAAAATATTTCAAGAAGATAAGTGTTAGCATTAAGAAATGGTGTTGAAACTAAGGTAAGTAAAGAATGTTTTTTATTAATTAATCATATTGATGGACTCAACTTATATTGAGATGCTTTGACCTCATTTATAGTATATTTTACTTGCCAAGAAATAAAATAAAAAATAGTATATTCCATCAATTTGTAAAATTCTTATTATTATTGTCTCAATTGACATATTTTGCCAACATCTCTAAGATTGATAGATTTTTTACATCCGTGTGCCATGCAAAATTATTATCATATTGGACAGCTATTACTTGCATAATTAATCTTAATGAATTCGAATTAGCACGGCTTCCTATAAAAGACTTTATCATAATGGACTAATGATGCATTATTGACACACTAATCTAGTCTATTGGCTTTTTTAAAGTAAACTTTAATTAAAAGATAGGAAAAATATAAATAAATAAAATAAGAAACATGTTTATCAATCAAATATAGGCCCCTTTAAGTTGCACGTGTCCAAATAGGTAAATTATTACCTACAATGTGAAAGTTGAAGACGACAACTTGTAATGTTATGTATCTTAAAGGTCACATTATCAACTACTACTTTTTTTTTTTTTTTTTTTTTTTTTTTTTTGCTCCCACCAACTCTCCAATGTGGACACCATGGCCCTTGAGTTTACCTTATGAATGTAATATTATCTGTGTAGCGACCCCTACACCCCGCACCACGATCACCCTATGGGTAATGTGAGGTGGTTAGAGAAGCATACGTCAGATGTTTTAGAGAAGCATACGTCAGAGGTTTCTCCCTGACATTTTATATGTTGTGCTATGGAGAGATAGTAGTTTGGGGTGTAGGGGTTGTCATAATCTGTTAAATGCATTCGGATAGACTTTTTATATTTTTCGTCGTTGTACTCACTTTTTTAGCCCAGTTGAGAAGTTCTAGCTTGTGTTAACACTAAAAAAAATGCATACTTAAAAAAGTTTAATTATATTTTAAAAAATAGTATTTCACTATATGTATGTATATTATTTGATTCTTGTCGTGGATACACTTCTTGATAATGGGATCCGCAAACAACCAATGAGGAACGGTCATAATAAAGTTTATAAGTCGTTTTTCAAATGTAATTGAAGGCAAAGAGGGAAGATTTCGCGAGACTCTACTTGGTAAAGGGATCGATTATTCGGAACATTCCATCATTGATGTGGGTCCTTGGCTTTTATTAAATCGATGTGGATTGCCTAACAGTATTTCCACTTCCCCTCCTATCTCGCTTTGACTGCTCATTTTTTGAGCGTCACTTGTGTGGCTTCCCTATGTGGGTGTGGGTGTGCGCAGTGTGAGTATTTTCAAGAAAAGAGAAGCGCGGGTTTATCTCATATCCCGCGATGAGTGCTCATTTTTTGAGCGTCACTTGTGTGGGTGTGCATGTGCGTCAATGTGTGAGTATTTTCAATATATATATATATATAATATTAATGTTAAAAACAATTTTCCTCTTATTTCAATACAGAGTTTTCCTCTTATTTTACTCAATAATATTTAAGCATCTTAGAGCAGCTAATTAGTTCTGTAATTATAGAGGTCAATGCAAATCTCCCTACCTTTACACACCACAAGCTCTCCAAGGTGACGCGTTACACTGGGAATCTTGAGCCCTTCGTAAACTATATGTTTAGTTGGTCCTTCAAAAACAAAAAGTGCAATTAATCTTGAAATAAAAAATTTAGAAAAACAACCTTTTACCGTATTCTATAAAAGTTTTTTTTTTTTAATATTCTATAACAGTTTGAGTTATTGTTTTTGAACATCGAAAACTGTTTCCAAAAGACACGAGAGAGACCTTGCTTCAGGAAATGTATCCAAAACATTGTAATAATGTTTCGAGATTAATATTCCCAAGCATCTTATAACCAAAAGCTAGGTAATAAATCTCCTTGCCTTTAATGGTACAAAAAAAAAACAGAAGGGTACAACTAGGTAAGTGATTATCTAGATGAAGGTCCAACTTCAGTATCCCTCCCTCTATAATCGTCTAAAACATCATCGCTGTTGTCTGCATCGTCATCATCAACCATAAATCTCTTCCAAAACCAATGTTGCTTCCATGCTCTATCTACTATTAAGTCCATCGCCCTTGGTCTCAGGTACAAAAAAGAAAATAAAAACCCCCATGACCAAGATCCATGCAGCAAAGAAGAAGAAAATGCCAGCCCTCATGTAGCACATCATAGACAAGAAGGCTTGTGCTATGAGGAATGTGAAGAGCATATTTGAGCTCACTGCACAGGCAAATCCAGCTGATCTTATTTCCAAAGGGAAGGTTTCACTTGGAATTAACCAACCAAGAGGCCCCCAAGACCATGCAAATCCCATAACAAATATACAAACGAGTAGCACAACGATCACTGCTTTGGACTGTGAGAGACTACCGGTAGGCTTCAAATCCGCCATTAAAATGGCCCCAATCATACTCTGAAACCATGATTTATCAAAAAAGTAAGAAAGTAATGTCTCTATTATAACTCAAAGAAACGTAGTATAGTACTTTTACTTTTCTTGTAACATACTATATATATATATACACTTTCGATATTCTTTTCTATAATTTTTTCTTTCATGTTCAATGATGAAACTCTAGATACTCTTCTCCTCTTTCTTCTCAAGTTCTTTGCATTATTTACACAAAGATCGGCCACTATATTAGTCAAACAATGTTTTCTTAGATAAAAAAAATATTGTAGTACCTGGGTGATGATCATCTGAACACAAGCTTCAAGTAGCAAAATCCTCCTTCCAGCTCTATCAACAAGGTAGATCGAAACGAATGTGCTTAATACATTCACTAGCCCCATGATAACAGAGGACAAAAGTGAGGAATTGCTTTTGAACCCAACTGTTTGAAACAGTACTGGTGCATAGAACATTATGGCATTGATCCCAGTGAATTGCTCGAACACTTCCAATAGTATTGCAATGACTAAAGGTGGCCTACTCGAAGGTTCCATGAGTTTTTTGAAAGGGTCCTTTACTTGCCGGGCTATTGCGCTAGCTGCAACAATCTGATCAAACTCACCATCAATGTTCTTAGTACCCCTAATCTCCTTAAGAGTCTCCCGCCCTTCGTCAAACTTCTCTTGCTCTATTAAGCTTGTTGGCGTCTCAGTTATGATTAAGGAACCAAAGCATAGAACAATAGCTGGTACACCTGCCAGGCCTAATGAAAGCCTCCATCCCCATGGATGTTTATTTGAGGTGAAGTAGTTGCTGATATTTGCGACCAAAATGCCAATCGTTACAAAAAGTTGAAAAAGAATGTTAAGTGACCCTCGAAAGCGAGCAGGCGCAATTTCAGAGAGGAATAGAGGAACTGCCTGAAATGTAGTAGTTTTAGGCTCTTTTAATTAAACTCATTTCAAAATAACTTTGGGTCTAGTGTTTGGACATATCCTTTTAGCATTTCTGATATAGAGATAGATATACTAGAATAATTTGAATGGAATCAAATTAAATAATTGTGTGTACCTGATTGGCGAATCCGACGCCCATCCCAAGAAGAATCCTGCCAATGATGAGCATGACAATGTTCAAAGCCGCAGTAGTTAAGATGACTCCTAGGAGGAAGAAGAATGATGCTATTTGCATAGTTGGTTTCCGGCCAAATTTGGTGCATACTCTTGAGGCGAAGATGCTTGCGACGACAGCAGCAAGATACAAGGAAGAGGTGAAGAGTTGGAGGGATTGGTTATCATATTTGCAGTAATTGTCTTCTTGAACCCTTTGTTTCCTTTCATAAACACCATGGAAGAACTCCTTCAAGAAGTCATCCATAGATGTCACCCCTCCTTAAATTCCAATGTCGTAACCAAACATGAAGCCTCCAAAGGCTGCAATGATCCCACAAATGACAACGTAAACTGTCGTCTTCCCTTCAAATTCTGGAGTTTTGATACCATCTGATATCACTACAACACCCGGCATGCTTGCTGGCTTGCTTAATTCTCTATAAAAGTTTTCTCATATATTTTTGTATGGTTTGTAAAACAAATTAGAAGATAAACAATTTTTTTATTTTTTATTTTTTGAAAAAATATAAACAAGAATTATATCATTTTTGAGTAGTTTATATAATTGATAGAAAACATTTTCTCTTCTTTTCACCATTTGACCCGGCTAATATATACTATCACCCACTACATCAAAATCAGTTAATTAAGAAGATATAGAATAATTATTATTATTTTTAATAATATCATTACATATTTAAAATTTTTAATTGTATTCAAAAACATAATATTGTTAAAATAATTAAAATGTCAATATTGAATACCAAGTTTCAATAATATTTGAAAGAAATAAGTTAAATATATATCTCATTATTGAATCTTAAATTCTAACATTTTTAGAATAAAAAATGAAATATGATTGATTTTTTTACATTACAACATTTCGAGAAATGTTGTTAAAGAACATGTTAAATACTAAAAATTTATAAAAATATTTAAATAGTAGTAATATTTTATTGTAAATTGATTTAGATCCTGTTTGTCAACATTTTTAAACCAAAAAAATATTTCATTAATTCACTTTCTAACATTTTGAAAAATGTTGTTCAAAGATCCACTAGATATTTCAAAAAAATTGATAATATTTTAAAAAATATATTATTTTAATATTAGAAACAAAATTTCATAGTGGCATCTTTGATTTTTATATTTTTTTAATAATGTTATTTTTAATGTAATTAAATTTTTTAAATATCTAAGAATATGATTTTAACAATATTTACTTGTTTGTTATGACATGATGAACAAAGATACTCCATATCTGATTGGAAATTGCAAATTAGGTAACATTATAAAATAAATCAACTGTGTTGTTATAACAAATACATCACATTTTTGAAAATAATGAAAACATCAACTCTCCCCCTCCCCTCTTTCCCCAAACCAACAAAACCACAACCAGCCTTATTCACATTCTTTCATAGGCAGTAATTAGGTTACAATTCATGTAAAATATATCTGTTTTGCCCTGGTATCATTCTATTTCTTCACCTTCAAAAAACTTACGAGGAGCTGCTCATAAACAATGGAATCTTCCATGCAAAAGAGAGAGGCAAACAATGGTGACAATGGCCTGACCTTCGTGATGTCCGGAATGGACTAGAAGAGAAATGAATTCCGCGATGGATTAGAAGAAAAGAATTCTGCCCCTGGTAAATGTTGGATAATATCATTAGCTTTAAAGCTCAATCTTGCGCCAGTAGACCATTGAGGAGTGGCCGCTCCACGTCGGAATTCCTTGGTATGACTCTCTTGTCACGCTGAGGAGCTCTGCCCAACAGAAAATGATGAATCAGAAAACAGCTGAAGCAAGAAGTAGATCAACCCTTCAAGCCCCTGGGTCAAACCATGAAGTATTAACAAAATGTAGGTTGATGTATTCAACATGACAATACAAGTAGTGCATTGGTTATAAAGTTATTATCAACAATAAATACCTATGGTATCATACAATAAAGATTAGAAAGTTTTGACAAGTTTTACTATTTCTATCGCATGAACACAAATTAGTTTTAAAAGGTGACTCGCAGAAAGTATATTAGTCAACATATATTAATGGTTGAAGCGAAAATTTTACAAGACAGCTATAAGCTAACCATGCTTTATGAAAGTGAATGTTTAGGAATAGTGGCATTAAGCACGACAAAGACGTGAATGTTAAAATAGATGTGTGGTAAAACATTAAAAAGGTTAAAACATTTGGGAGACAATTGATTAGAACCCCAATTAAAAAATTGATTAGAACCCCAATTAGAGACAAAATGAGAAAAAAAAATCGATTAAAACGATATGGACATATATAATGCAAACCATTGGATGCACCTACTAGGAAGATAAACAGGAAGACCTAAAATAACATTTTCAACTCAACTCAACAAAGTCTTTTCCCAACTAAGACCGAAAATGATATGGGAAGAGAATTAAAAAACACAACCATATGTGATATAACAGAAAACTTAGCCATTAATAGAGGGAAGAAAAGGAAATGAATTCATTTACCCAATCCCATGTGTAAGGAAAAAAGTTTTGTTGAGTTAAGACAAGATGAATATCATCGTATATTAGGATGAAACTGGTTGATATGTCAACTAACATGAAGAAATGGATCCCTGATTCAAACTATATGTGAAGAAAAAGAAGTAAGAAGTGAAACAAGCCTTTTTCATGACATCATCTGACAGATCAGTACCAAAGTTCAATTTTAACAGAATATCACAAAGAAAAGATTAACCATTCTAAATTTTATGTACTGCAGAATATAGATATGATAGCATCCCATTTCCAAGAATCGTAACTTTATATACTATATGATGATATTAGCCTTGCAATATAGATTAAAGCATAGAGAAATAGAGAAGAACATCGGGTACAAGTTATATTATACTAGGAAACACAAAAAAAGAAATAGAGTAAGAATAATTGTGGATTAAAACTTTAAAGAAAGTATTATTAATGCTTTTAGGAAATGAGATAGAATTATATTTATGGTCAACTTAGCTCAACTAAGCATTTTTGCAACTACATGAGGTCTGCTACATGAATCTACTTCTTCCACTCCACTCAATCAAGGGCTAAGTCGACTCTTAAATTACAAGTAGTTATATCTCTTATTTATTTATGTATATGTTATTTTGGTCAGAGCCCTCAGCCTTCTTTTGTGTCAAGACAAGGGAAGGTTTGATCCACCTAAACGAAGATAGTATTGATATGTACTTACTTGCATCATAAAGTAACACAAATCCTGGGAAAAACCAAAGTTGCAGATTGGATGTGACAACTGAATACTTTTTCATTCATTCCCATCCAATCAAAAGGGGCTTTGTGTTTGATTTGATGGATTGAATTGTTTATGACTAGCGAGATAAACAAGATCTTTCTTATCCATCTTGTCAATTATTTGATAATAATCAATTATTTGATAATAATTAACCCCTCTCTTAGTATTTTTATTAATGTTGGCCTCGGTATCCATACCATTCCAGCCCCAATATCGCTTTTTTTCTAAGACAAAAATTAAGAATTCTCCAATTAAAATATATTCTATCTGTATTTTTATCTGTCTTAATAACAGAATCTTCTCTTAGGTAATCACGAAGAGCTACACCTCCTGGCACATAAAAAAAATTCAGGATTATGTGTTGTAAGAGGAGAGAAGGTGAGCGCCCATCCGTTGGAGCTCTTTTCGATTGAAAAGCTAGAACGCTATCTCCTTGGCCTGGATGGATTGGGTGATGCGGATGGATGAGTATTGCTACGATATTTGGCAGGCAACAAGTATCGAGCTTAGGCACTGCTACACCCGCAATTCTATTGCCAACGTAAGAAACATTAAAGTATTTTCCTAGTCAAGGGTGGCTAGCCTAGGGGTTACCAGTACTTAGTAGTGGCACAACCAAAAGAAGGGTAGGGTAGAAAAGGTTACATGCCAGGTAGCAAAGCGCAGTGCATTTGTCTCAAGTATAGAGACCATGAGGGGTGCTAACTTGACCTCTTCCTCTACCTTTATCATTATCGTGGATTGTTAAAATGTCACTCTTTTTAACTAGCACATCTAAACTCTAAAGGTCTTCGTTATACATGTCCAAACCACCTTAATCGGTCTTCTCTCATTTTATTTCCAATTGGGGTTACTCCTACCATTTCATGTGTTCATTTATAATTCCACCTTTTAATGTTTTACCACATATCCATCTTAAGATACACATTTTTGTTACACTTAGTTCGTTCACATATTGTTTCTTTATTGATAACATTCTATTCCATATAGCAGCGATTTTATAAAATTTTTATTCTAACTTCAATAAGATATGTCAATCATATAATACTCCAGAGACACTCCTCCATTTAATCCATCTTGATTTAACTTTATAATTCACATCCTCACCATTTCATCTTCTCGATGTATAATGGATCTTAAATACCTAAACTTTCACCCCTTGGTATCTCTAGGCTTTTAATTCTTCACTCTCTTCATCTTTATTTCTACTTCCACTAAAATTGCATTTAATAAATTCAGCCTTATTCCAACTATCTTGAATATTTCGTATTCAAGAGCCGCTCCCCAAACCGCTAGCTTTGCATTTGCTCCTGATAAAAGTTCCATCAATCAACACTATATTATCCACAAATACCATACACCATGGAACATCTTCTTGAATATATTTAGTCAATTCATCCATAACTAGCATAAAAAGATAAACGCAAATAGAATTATATTAATAAAACCTTAAAAAATATAATGTAATCAGCATAGTTAGTGTATATGCACCCCTAACCTTAAGATAAGACCAACATAACAAAACACAACATTGGGAAGATAAGGATGAAGCAATTCATATATATTATTTTTAAAAATTTAAGAGTATAACATAATAACTTAAACATAACAAACAGAAACTAATTCTTTTAACCTGATAAAAGATATATATCATAAAGCAATAACCACAATAAAACAACAGGAAGAGAAAAAAGGGAGTTCCCAATTATACTAAGTTCGTACAAGGTATCAGCATTAAGCCCTTGCACTAGTTGTGGTTAATTGATTAAAACATATTCAAAAAAAAATATTCTACAGTGTTTACTAATGATATTGTGTTTATTGATGAAACAAAATCAAAAAGTATGTTAAACTAGATTATCCAGAGAGAAACTTTAGAATCCACAAGGTTCAAAACTAGTAGGATTAAAAAGACATTAAATTAAATGTAACGTAACATCACACCCCCCTCATTGTCAAGGTATTGTTCACTTTACCCCGCTATTGCCCTTGGGCTCATGGTTTGTTAATTAACAAAAATATAAATATTAAGAAGGATATAACTACACATAATATAATTATAGATTTAGCCCATCACGTAGAAGAGTGGAGGAAACAAATTTAATGATTTATAAAGCCAAACCTATGTAGTTGGGAAAAGGCATTATTGAGTTGAGTTGTATATAAAAGGAGGCCTACTACAAAGCTAAGAAGCACAATAAAAGCAAAATACCATCAACATATATCCAGATGATCTACACATCTTTTGGCTAATAATTAAAACCTTCAACCAAAAGAATTTCAAAAATGATATGAGCTCTCCCAATGCCAACTGGATTTCACTAGGATTCTAATAGATAACTGTCATATATCAAAACTAGCGAAAACCTTTTGGCAACTCGAACAAGGAGAGTCTCACACATTATGAGTACCAAAATGGATAAAAGAAATGATTGACAGCACAAACGTTTTGGCAACTCGAACAAGGAGAATCTCACACGTTATGAGTACCAAAATGGATAAAAGAATAGATTGACATGGGTATATTTGTATCAAGACCTTACACTCGTTGATTGTAGCTCCACTATGGCGGAATCCCCATTTTCCTGCAATTATAATGGATAACATTAAAAACAAAGGATCCCACTTGAATGAAGACATAAATTTCTGTTTATCCAATTAGTTACCTCAACTAACAAATCTTTCCTTGTAATTAAGCCTGTAACACGAGAAGCACGAGGGACAACAAATACATGCCTCAAGCCTAGCTGCCGAAAAAGGTTGTAGACCTGGATCATATTTTAGATACAGAGACATATAAGGATTTGATTAGAACACTTTCTGAATAAACAAATTTAATTAGATTCCCACAAGTGAGAATAATCACCTTTGTCAAAGACATATCTTCAGGGACAATGTAAGGGGACGGATTCAGAAAAGGGGCAAGATCTATGTACATTTCCAAGTCATCAGGACTTAGATGAATTTTCTCTATAGACAGTCCTTTGCTAGAGACAGGTTTCACAAATTCACTGAGATTGTGCCTGGTATTCAGCCATGCCATTAGCTTTACAGAAATGAGTGAGAAGTGAAAACTGAAGATAAATCACTGACCATTAAACTCACCTGATTGGTATGGGTACACCTCCTAGATCACATGGCAAAGGGCTATGCTGAAAGTCTTTCTTAGACTGCAGAAGTACCAATAATTGACTGCATCAAGGGCCAATTTTCACAATTAGTTCATTCTCAATTAAATTCTCTAAACTCTATGAAAGCTGAAGATTTGAAGAACTATTGCATTTCCCAAACTCATACAGAAGCAATGAAAAAGAACTTAGAAGCATATACCTACGAAGGATAAGTCCAATGACAAGTGTCTCTCCATTGCGTGAATGATCCATTACCTGGAAAATGAAGCAAAATAAAACTTATAAGCAGAAGAAAAATAGAAGGCTTACAGCATCAAGAGAAAAGTTAAAGAGTAGAATTCTTACCGGGAAGCCATTATGCTTGTTTGTACGCAAAATATTAACTAAATCTTCAACTTTAACAACCCGAGGGAAGTAGACAACCTTTTCAGATAATAAACAATCTAACCGTAAGTCAGGTAACATAAAGGGAAAATGCAAAACTACAAAGCCTGCTTGACAACGTCCTAAGATCAACCTTTCGATTCCTGCATGCCTCTTTTGCGGTCATTTTCCGCATGTGGTACTTAGGTTTTGATTCAAGTAAGGGAATACCCCTCAGGTGAGCCTGCTCTTCATACAAACCATGATTGAAAACGTCACCAACAGCCTGTAACATAACAAGATTCCAGATAATTGATTCAGTTGAGCTTTTCTGACCAAGTGTGTCATGTAACATAGGCCTGCAACTAACCAGCATCATACCTTTGATATGAGAAGTACAAGCATGATAAGAGGTAAAAGCTGTAAATTATTAGTGATTTCAACCATAATGACACAAAGTGATACAGTAATCCTCATTGAACCCCCAAGAAAAGAAGCAGCACCAAGTAGAGCATACCTGCACATTTCGTCAACATAGTATGTAATTAGTAAAATAGTTTAATTGTACAGAGCATGGTGCATTTCCACACAACCAACTGATGTTACATAGGCTTGGGTATGGGTGTCAGACGTTGGTATAAATCTAGAGGCCATACTTGTCCATTCTCATATTGTGTGTCTCATAAAATTTTCAATCTAACAATTAATATATATGTTGATATGTTGACTAATATATTTTCTAGCTATGTTAATCATAGGATTTTCTTCTTGTTATCTTACATCAATAACCTAGGTAAGAAAGTAGCTCCAACAGACAATCCCATGAGCATGAATGAAAACTGATTTTCTGATACTATACTTTAATGCACTAACCTAAGTTCAATCACTCTATTCCAAACTTTCAATACATGGTTCATAAGTTCAACACCATGATAATTAGTGCAACTTTAAATGTCCAGGAGTCAGGTTGTGGGCACTACATTATTTTTCCTTCATTCATCTTACATTTTTTAATAAAGAAATATATCAAACAAAAAGGCAGCTGCACAGAACAGCAATACACAAACCCATAGGCATCCCTCCTAGACGAAAATAACAAATGATCGGGGAGCATAGGGGGAAAGCTCTAAAGATCTTGTTAAATGACTCAAGTCAATATGATAAGCAAAAATACCCCATGCACTTCTTAGAAACTCTATTGAGATGACATCTAGTCCTAATGTCTTCTTGTTAATTTATAAAAAGAAAAGAGATAATAGAAAATACACATTATAGTTAATTTTTTCTAATGTTTACATAGGCCAAACATATTTTCGACATTCATCATTCATCAACACGATCAATCCATATATTTATAAATATGATCACAAGTTTAACAAATAACCAAGTAAGAAGTTTTATATAACCATACCTCCTAAGTTCCTAATTTTCAACATCTAGAACCAACATAGACCTTTGTTGAGTAATTTGGATTTAACTATGCTTCCCTCAAGAAACATGGAAAAGTTGGCGTAAACAAAACAGGAAATGAGAGTATGAGACCACAATCACACATCCTTCCAAGCTCCAACTAGGGAGAACTACAACTTGAAAGTTCAAAGTTGTCTACCAAAAAGAGCATTCCAGCTTTCAAAAACACAATAAGTTGGACTTTTTTTTCTCTATTTTAGAAGTAGCAAGGCTATATTTATTTTCAAGGATTCAGTTAGGCTTTTTAAAATGGAGACTCAATGGTTATTGCTGAAAATCACAACTTAAAATCTTTTAAGAAATTTATCTTTCAATTAAGAACATTTTAGTCTTCAAGTGACACCTAGTAGGATTGTTTTCATCATCTTCTGAAAATAACAAAATTAATTTGATGTGGGTAACAAAATAGAAAGGAATTCAAAGAAAGGGTGGAGCATCTGCAGAACTGAGAACTAAACAATTCCATATCTGGTCAAGCATGCAGCCCCAAAGCTATTCTTCAAAGCTAGTTTGTTTAAAATTTCTTTTTAACCTTCCTCGTCGTCATGCCAAAGGGGTACTTGGTTGAATTCTCCCACATTGCATCAAGAAATCAAAGCAACCTTGGGATCATATGCCAAAGTGCCAGTCATCATGTGGTCTCTCTCAATGACATTATTAACTTAAACATTGTTCCCAAAAATAGCTATTAATTTATTTACAAGCACTACTGTTGCTGATCATCTTTTAATAAAATACCACATCCTTCAGTCATAAAACTGTTTAAAATGAAAGGACAACACCAATCTCAATCTCAAGCAATGTACATCTTGGAGTTGCATTCCTCCACTAGTTCTAAAAGAGGATTGCTCTAATCCATGTTTCGTACACTATTTCTTTTGTATTTTTACTAAAATTTATGGTAAAGAAATATTTTATTAGCTTTTTTATATCTTATATTTTAGTTTCATGAAAAGAAGATTGAATGTTTTATCTAAATAGAGCTAAAATTCCATATTCTAACATATGTAAACATCATGAAAATCTCAATCTCCTTAAGAGGTGCCATGTCAAAATCCTATACCCATGTTAGACAAACACACATCAACATCAACATAAAGCCTTCTCTAAGCTTCTTTGATTGACTGCATAAATCGCATGCTAACATTCAACCCTATCTAAGGTCATATTTATATTGTGACACAAGTACATGTATATACATGCACGCATACATATATGAATATGTGTTTGATCTATGTATACATGAAATAAATACATGTGTGCCTGCATATACAAATATGTTTTTATTCATTTTCCAACCAAGTAAGAACAAAATAAGTTTTGATTAATTACTCCTTAGGAAAGCTAATTCCTTGAAAACAAATTCCACAAGAACACTAACAAAAATGAAAAAGAAATAGAACCATGACTTTTTGAATTAAATGAAACCTAAGGAATACAAGCCTTTTGGATTTAAGGATTAGGTGGAACAAGACTCACGTTCCCTCGTCAACATTCAATTTCTTGTAGAACTTAACTACGAACATGCCAACAAGCCGCCCATATGTCGATCCTATCATTATGCCAGGAACAAATTGACCAGCTGGAACAGCTGTACCAAAGGTCACCACTGCCAAAGTATAGAACATAACCTGAGAACAAAAAAAAAAAAAAAGAGAGAGAAATTACAAATGAAACAAGAAGTACAAACAAGCTTTACTCAAGAAAATCGATACAAGGGATTATGGTTCAAGCTCATCTTTGTCTTTCCTATCATTACACCATAATGGAGCCACAATCTTGTGGGTTATTAATAGGAACAAGCTTCCAGCTCCATGCAATGCGGCAGTTTTGTAAATTATTATTATTATTATCTATCAAATATTTTATATAATCACATATTATTGTAACAAAAGAGAGAGAAAATAAATAAATAAATAGCACATCTTAAGTATAAATGAACAATTGAAGTATCTAAATCAATAAATTCTAGGTAATAGGTATAAACTTTTACATTTGCCAACACATAATAGAAATTAAAATTAAAATTAATTTATTATGCAAAATCAAATACCAAGTAACTAAAATATATCCTATGGACTGGGGACGAAAAATCTACCTAGACATATATCTTAAAGTACATCAGTACACATTAAAAAAACTTTAAAATAAATTAAAAAATTAAAATAATCTGATCAATCCATAAAATAAAATATGTGCTTTATCTACCATCCACAAATAGTGAATAAACTTGCATTTAACAATTAATTAACTAAAAATGACCAACCATGGAACTAAATAAACTTGCATTCATGACATTGAAAAAGAAAAAAATAACCCACAAATTAATATACTCTAAAGAGAACTTCCACCAAATTGTGTAAAACTGATCCTCTCTAAATCCGAACTTTTTGCACTTTTTTTCACCAAAGGTTCCAATGGATGTATGGGTAAAACTTGAAAATGGAGGACTCCTCCATTTTTAATTAATAGTGTAAGATATCCTAAATTGAATACCTAATTAAGTATGACCATGAACTGATTGGATAAAGAACCAAACTAAAACACTATCATTTTTTACCAGAAAAGTGTTACTGGAGAAACAAAATCGAGCATAAAAAAGAAGAAAGAAAGAACCCAGCACAGAGGAAAAAAATAATAATACACTATCACTTGTTGCATTAGGAGCCTTTCCCTCAAAGAAAAAAAAGTCAGCTGGTGAAGGCCTTTTCCATAAAGAAAGGTCGCAATTTCGACCCTTTCCCTTAAAAATAACTACTTCGTCAAAATACAGAACCACTCTATTGAAAGACTCTGTTTGACATTTCAGTTTTTCATCCCAGTAATAAACTAATGACAAACAGAAAAGACAATACAATCTTCAAAAACAGAACATAAAATCTGAACATGTAATATGCATAAACAAATTAAAAAAATGCTCATAGTGAAGGAAATCTGGATTTAATTTCGAAAGGGATCCATGACCACTAGCTCCAAATCCAATACCAAATTGATGTAGGAAGCCCAACTCTAATACGGAAACTGATAAGGACCACTGGCAATAGAACCAAGTTAAAGCATCACAATCAAAGGGTTTTTTATTACAAAAGTCAAAGGTGCCAGAAATTAAGGTTTTATGGGCTAGAAAATTGAGAACAAAATTAAAGAATATTATAGATTGAATACCAAACTCAGGCTGATTGAAAGGTTTTAGAACGCAAAACTAAAAAGGACAGCAGATGGCTGGAGAAAATTGTTAAGGATGTCACAAGTTACTTTATCTCCACTTATTACTGAGTCATAAAGGAAGATAGATTAGAATTACATTCAATTAATGAGGTCACACCTTGAAGATACTCTAACCAAAAAGATAATTATATAAAAATCAAGACTAAAAAGGTAAAGAAATGCAAATGATAAAAATTTTAGAAGGCAGTAATTCAACTATTCAACACCAATTTAATCTGTTTTGCATAACCATAATTTGGATGTTTATCAACTTACACAACTAAATTGATAAATTGCATTAAAGTGAACATGAAAAGAACCTCATACCAAAAATGTTATAAGGCTTTCGGCACTATACTCGTGAAATGTTTTTGCACTAAATAAATTTCGTATTGCATCATCCTGCAGTCACGACATTTTTTTTCATCATATAAACATAAATGAAAAAGGCTAAAGATAGTACTATTTTACACAAAGAAAAATACAATTATAAGTTGCTGAGATTTTTCATGAGAACCTGAGTGTTGAAAAAAATAGTTGCCAGATCATTGTACTCCTTTTCCTTGTGACAGTGAAACTGCAAATATCATAAAGGAAGACATAAATATAAAAATGCACCTTACAACCACAACAGGAATTAGAGTCACTGACTACCTGATGTAGAAGATATAAATAATAAATAAAACCAATCAATAATATATACAAGTATACAGATAGAAAGATAAATAGATGTTAATCAGCAGATGCATGTAATCTACAAGAAGTATAGCAGGAAGTGTTTAGGGGGAAAAAAGTAAGGAAACGTAACAGAAAAAAGGGCTTTAGGTGAGCCTTATGTTCCTCACATAGCCTTGACGTGTTAGTCTTGAGGCATAAGCCTCATGTATGTGAGGCATAAGCCTCTTGGAGTACCAGAGAAGCATAACCCTTAATGCGGTTTTAACACCCTCAAGGTGATGCAAGCCTCAACGCATAAGTCTCGTTCATTTTTTGAACTATGCTTATCTAAGCCTACATTTCACCAGTGGCACACATGGGCAGGCCAACAGATTTGTACAAGTGAACAGAAATGTTTCATTAAAAACAAATATCCCTTCACACATATTTCAACTCTTAACAAGCGTAATACAACTCAACTTAACTAAGCTTTTTTTCCAACTACTGGGGGTTCATTATATGAATCCGCTCCCTCCACCTTCTTTTTAATAGATTTAAGTATTTAACAAAGTTTTACCTGTTATCTTTCTTCTCTAAAAACTATACATAATTATCTGGATTGCGACCAGCTGTATTATATTTGTATATAAATGTATGCAAATAAGCTCAACACAGGAATAGTTCTTAAAATGCAAAACACATTTTGAGTAAATACTACAAAATTAGGCTTTTGAATGGAAATGCATGTCAAATAGATTGTGCAAATATAGGCAATAAGAACCTTACCAGGGAACCAAACCAATAGTTAAATTCTCATGGTAAAATATTATAATTTCCAAAAAAGATGTGAAGTGATAAATAGACCTAGACTGAAGTAATTCCAAAGATTCAATTGAATACAAATTAACATGACTAGGTTATAATAAAATTAATGAATACTCAAATCAAAGGCACTCATAATTGCCAATGTGCCCAAATATGTGACACACTGAAACTGTCACGGCAATTAAAGAAGCAGTGTACAATATGCCTCTACAAAAATCAACAATGATCAGAACTATAACTGTTGCATACATATAAAGAACCCAAACATGACTGTGCTATGATAATACAACATGATGATAATGGGGCACTCCGCACTCGTCTTTTTTTTTTTTTTAAGAAGAAACAAATATTATAGATGATAACAAACAAGTCAAAAGATGAGCATCAGAAATGCTCAAGATACAACCGAGCTTTCAAAAGCAAGATCCAGTGGATCATACAACCCAAAAAGATGCTTACAAGCACCCTGCCCAATTCCTACACCAATCTGAAACTGAGAACCCACCACTAAGCTTCGAACAAGCAACCCAATTACTAGCAAACCACTTGGCTTCCTCCCAAAAGGGAAATGTGATCCAAATGAGTTCCCAGAAACTCGTCATTAATCAAGAAGGAAAGCTAAAGGAGTACGACATAAAACAAAAAAACCAAAATTCCCAGTCATATCATAAACGTAAAAGAAGAAAGAAAGAAAGGAAAAAAAAAAGGTAGAATAATACATTTACGTAATTTCCATACATCCCAGGAGATTGAGGGCACTTTATGTCAGAATTTGCTTGAGGCTCTGGACATGAACTACATTTTCTTAGAAGTGGCAGCCCAAATGAAATAGCTGAGGTTAGCAGAGAAATAAGGCATGCTTCAATTATCTGTAACAATGAATAAATTAATTATGGAAATTAGATGAAATATTTTATTTATGTGAAAGGCATGGCCATAAATAAACTAGTACTGTTAATAGGAAAGTTCCTGAAGTATACGTCCATGGCTGACCTTGACTTTGTTCCCCTTCTTATGTAAATATTTTCGACGCCAGTAAGTTATATAACGGGTAAGTTGATTAAATAAAGCTCCTGCAAAGATCCAGATATGAACATATTACGAAATGAAAATGAAGCAGATCATGAGGAATATGAGCATTTCATATGGGAAAAGTATTCAGCAAACTAGACCACAAAATTCATACCAAGAAGACCTCCAATAATCCCAATAATAGCCATTGGCAATAATTCCTCAAAAGAGTAGTCATCTTGACCACTGAAAAAGAAAATAACATCACTTAGAAAGAACACAAGAAAAAGAAAAAATATGCACATGAGATACATGACAAAGGATCAATTCTAACCCTGATATATCCCAGATTATGAAGCCACCTGCGCCAAAATGTCCACATTTGCCACTTCTACACCAACCCATTGCAGTACGTACCACAACAGCCACAATGGCAGATGTGAAGAAGACACGCCACATGAGTTCACTCCTCCACCTTCAGTCCATAGTGAGTTTAGAAAATCATACACAAGTTTTTAGTTAATCAAGTACCTACATGGATATGATTTATACCAAGATGTAACTTCTTCAAGAGCAAACAATACACCACCAACTGGAGCTCGAAAAGCAGCAGCAACTCCAGCTGCACATCCACAGGTCACCTTTGAAAACATTAGACAGTAGTCAGAATGAGAAAAACTTAGTCCAGCAGCAAAGCCAACTGAAAGAGAACAATTATGTAAATAACTTGTAGACGAAATGAGGTTATTTCTCCAGGTCCTGTTTGTTGCACCCAAACCTCCAAACCTGTTTAACTAAGTGATCATAGCAATGGCCCTTAGGCGCCAGATGCCAAGGTCTCAATGATCTTATGGCAGGAAATCTAGCTCCACAGTCCACACAACCAAATGAAGTCAGAGATTGTCCTCATGAGTCAGGAGCATTCCCTAAATCCCCCCCCCGTCCACCACCAATTGATTATGAGGCCTAATACTGCCTAAGGATAGATTTTTGAAGACACTAATCATAAGCATCTTTTCATTGTGTGTGCATTTTATTTTATTTTTTTTGGAGGTGGGATGACAAGTGGAAGTTGTGGTCCTTAACATATAAAAAACTCGTACCATCCATGGTACAATGAACAACTGTACTTATCAGCATGTGGAGTACAAATAACCCGAAGAGGTTTGACCTATTTTCTTTTTTGATCTCAGTATGATCATGTCGCTTCATCACCAACCTAAGCAAAGAGTTTGATTAAGACCACTAAATTCAGTTTGAGAAGTCTGATGAGTATAACTTCAATATACATAATCTAGGATTAAGAAACTTCAGTTATACAACTCACTTGGATTAGGAATGGAAATCTAGCATGGTGAAAGTCTATTTCTAGATCGGGTTCGCATTAGACCACGAAAGCAGTATTGTGTAAACTATAAAGCTATCAAACCTCAAAGACAAAAAAAAAAAAAAAAAAAAAAAAAAGAATAAAGAAAAAAAGAAGGTTTGTTGCATCCTCCAGCAGAAAGTAAATTTAAATACCAAAGAAAACAGACTTGAATAACTAGCTCTAATAATACAGGTGAAACCAAACCATAAAATTTTACCAACATCAAAAGGAAAATTCAACAGACAGGAACCCCAGATATCCCTTACATATGATCAAGCTTCATTAATAAAAACATTTTCATGGATGAGCTACTCACAAGATCACGACGGTCGCGATCACTCTTAAATACTTGTAGCCATCTTAAGCTAAGATGATACTTTGTCGATCCACCCTGATTGTATATGCATCATGACGAAATGTAAGTTCAACTACACATAAGGAGAAAAGCTGCAGCAGAACATCATCATATAAAAATTCCGAGATGGCAACACTGTATCATCAGTTACTAAACAAAATTTAAATAGGAAGAAAAATAAAATATTCACTTTACTGAAATGTAATGCAAATAAACAAGAGATGAAATATCAGCATCTAAGAAATGAAGAAAAACCAAGTACATACAAGCCCCAGTCTTTAAGAGGCAAGATGTTGTATAAAAAGCAAAAGTGAGAACAAATAGGTCATATTTATAAAAGATGTAAAGTATAAACATTAGATATGATATGCTTTATGTATTCTTTAGTGCTATGTAATATCAATGGTAGAAAAGTATGAAATATCGTAAAGAAAGAGGCAACAAAGAAAAGGTGAAATACATGGATTCCTTACAAGAACCGTGGGGGGCAAGGGAATACATGTGCCATCCAAGTCCAATGGATGACTAACAAAACAACCATTTATAAGGCCTCATCAATTTAAATGACAATATAGACATATCAATGTCAAAATGACAGATGCAATATGCTGGTTTATTCATAATTTATGTCTTCTACCAAGGTATAACTATACATATATTTGAATTACCAAATACAACTAACCTATCATGTTAGTTAAATTATTTAGTAGCCACTCCTTTCCATATGAAACTTATTAGAAGTACTAGCTCGTATTTCACAATATCCGTATTCTATTATATGTTATTCATTGGTCCATAGAAAGCTTTTGGCAAGTACCTAGAGATAATAATTTGGTGGACTTTTAAGGAAAAAAAGGAGTTACAAATAGATACATTAACCTAATAAAAGGATATGCATGATAGAGCAATAACCATAAAAAAGACAACAATAGGATAAACTAGTGAATTTTCAATTACAGTAAATTCACACTAGGGATCCAGCTTTGACTAAATGCGACCAAGGTATTCTTGGTGTATCTTTTATTGATAAGATTGTGCTAATTATTGAAACAAAAACAAGAGTCATGTCAAGAAACTATAAAATCCAAATGGTTCAAGATTAGTAGGACTAGAACTAAATGCATTAAAATTTAAATGTAATTTTAGTGGAACTGTGGAAGTAAAAATTTAGGGGAGACAATAGAGATTGAAAACCAAAACATATCAAGCAGTGAAAAGGTTTGATAGTTAAGATCAACAATTTATTAGGAGGAAGAAAAAAGGAAGAATGTCAATCATAGAATTAGCATAGATTAAGCTAAGTGGAATAATAAGGCACTGATGAGTTTTAATGCGTATGGCAGATAAAAAAATGTCAAGGTGAATACGTGGCAAAACTATAATGAACATAACCAGGAAGGAAGTCCTTTCAAGAACCTTGCAGCAGCACCAACTGTAGACGTTACAACTTAAAGGTAATAATAACAATTTTTAAACAAACAGGTACAGAAAAAGCAAGAAAAGACCAAATGGACTCTGGTTGTAATTGTGAAAAATGGGAGCCTAGATAGGTGAAGTGGCAGCCATCCACATATAGTTGAGATAAGGCTTACATTGACTTTGATGTTATTTCTCTGTTTCTCTTTAGTGAAAAACTCAGCCCAAAATAACGAGTTGTTGCAACTTGTTAGAAACCATAGTATAAAAGAATGTAAATAGTAAACCCAGATTATTCTAACCTGACCAAGCAGAGAAGCAATACAAGCACCAGTGTGAACAAGAGGGCCTTCTTTTCCAAGTGCAAGCCCACCTCCCACTGAACCAATGCTTCCAAATATCTGTGCACAAAAATAACTAACGGTTTACAAGAGTAAGAGAAAATACATATCTCAATAAAATACAGCTGCCCAAGAACATAACCATACCTTTCCAATTAAGGTTCTGAAAAGAAGGATACCATGCGTATCAATTCCTGCATATTTGTGTGACTATCACGACTTTTCCAAAAGTTCATCAATAATTAAGATTTGAAAGAATTGCAACGGTAAACTTTACCATTCAAATAACCCTTAATTTCAGGGATACCAGATCCTGCTGCAGCCGGTGCAAACCGTGTTACAATAAATACAGAAGAAAATACCAATGCCAGGTTTATCAATGTGTACACCAAGAATCCTGCTAAGTATGAACTTTGTATTATAGAGAAGGTTGCTGCAAACTTCCAGCCAGCGAAGTTCTCAACAGCAAGATTAATAAAAACAGCTGCTAATCCAGTGCCTGCATCGAACCCACCCCACCCCCCAAGCAAAGGAAAAGCAAAATCGCATAAGGTTCAATCACAAAGAAGCAGATAGAAAGGATACACTTGTGACTGAATAGAATATTTGCATGTGACACTTAAAAGTAGAAATAAGTAGAACTTGTTAGCAGGATGATGCACCAATTCTCTAGAATGCTTAACACTTTCAGTGTTAATCAAAGAAACCTATACTTTGTTAAAATGTAAAGAAAAAGAGATGATGTGCGAGTAATTATATGAGAATAATTTGTCAAAGAGATAAGCAATCACATGGGAAGATTTGTAAAGACATATTATAGCTGCTAACCATCTAAACATTTTGCGGAGCAGGCAGAAAAATTGTATTGATATGGATGAATAAAACCCTTGTTACCAATTTTATCCGCATCTCTAAGAAAATAGCTAATTGTAATAACTATAAATTGTTGATAAAAGAAAACCATTGTTAAAGATTTTATCGGCATCTCGAAGAAAATAGCTTATTGTAATAACTATAAATTGATGATAAAATTTTCATTTAAAAACACTACAAGAAGTACAAAGAAAAAATTTCAAATGTTAATCTTTCCCCATTTCCGAAACCTTGGAAAAATTCTTCACAGATTTTCCAAGAAAAAAAAAAACCTACTTGTATTGCAAATTGTTAAAATACCCGATCCCTGATTTTCAGGGATACAGTTGCTGATTTTCAGTATTAGTTGTCTACATTAATTTAGGAATAAAGAGATTCAGGAAATTCCTGATATCTCTATTAGTTTGTTTCCTATTTTATAGTTTCTTATTTTACTAGTTTCCTGATTTTTAGTAATTAGTATCTTGTTACCAAATATAGTGAAAGGAACATTTCTTCTTTCCATTATATATTCAGACTGTACAGTGATCATGAAATATATGAGAATTATTTTGTTCTCTAAATTCAACATGGTATCAGAGAAGCCACCTCTGACCTGTAGATAGATGACAAAATACGGGATGACAATGGCTCAGCAAAGCCAATCCTCATCAAAAGTCACCTCCCATTCTGAAACCCCAGCCGCAGGCAGCAATGGAGGATCAGATGGAAATCTTCTGCCCATTACAGGGCACAAACTCAATGGACAAAATTACCTTCAATGGTCACAACCAGTAATGATGTTCATTTGCGGAAAGGGAAGAGATGACTACCTCACTGGAGTAGCAGTCCCACCAAGCAAAGAAGATCCAAAATACAGAACATGGAAGTCAGAAAACAACATGGTGATGTCTTGGCTTATCAACTCGATGACAAACGAAATTGGAGAAAATTTCCTATTGTATGTGACTGCAAAGGACATCTGGGATGCAGCCAGAGAAACATATTCTAGCTTCGATAACTCATCCGAACTCTTTGCTGTTGAAAGTATCCTTCACGATCTACGTCAAGAAGACCTCACAGTCACTCAATACTTCAACACTCTCACACGGAATTGGCAGCAATTAGACAAGTGTGAAGAATACAATTGGCATTGCCCAGAAGATGGAATCAAATATAGAAAAATCATTGAAAAGAAAAGACTCTATAAGTTTTTGTTGGCCCTCAACAAGGACCTTGATGAAGTTCGAGGAAGAATCGTGGGACTAAAACCACTACCTAGTCTTCGAGAGGCATTTTCAGAAGTTCGCATGGAAGAAAGTCGAAAGAAAGTGATGATGGGACCACCAACTACGACACACAGCTCTGAAGGATCTGCACTCTCAGTTCAAGGGCCTCAACATCAAGTTGAAGACTATAGACAAAAAAAGGGACGACCTTGGTGTGATCACTGCCGGAAGACTAGTCACACCAAGGAGACCTGCTGGAAGATCCATGGAAAACACGCTGATTGGAAGCCCTCACGTCCATCCAACAACAGAGAAAGTCGTGGACATCTGGCCTCCTGTGACGAGAACCACACACAGCCAGAACAAAGCCTATTCAGCAAAGAACAAATGGAACTTTTGCAAAAGTAAATCAACCAGCAACAATCCTCCAATACCTCTGTCATTGGAACCGGATCCTTGGCTCACAAAGGTAATTTCTTAACCGCACTCGGTGCAACAAGAGAAAAAATCAGACCATGGATTGTGGATTCAGGAACCTCCGACCACATGACTGGAGATGCAAGGATTTTTAAAACTTATAGTCCATGTCATGAAAATTTCTCTGTCAGAATTGCAGATGGATCTCTCTCAAGAGTAGCAGGAACAGGTTATGTGGTTATCTCAAAGAACCTCACCCTAAACTCAGTCCTCTTGGTCCCAAACTTAGATTGCAATTTACTTTCTATTAGTAAACTCACTCAAGAGCTTAACTGTGTTACTAAGTTCTTCCCTAACTCGTGTGAATTTCAGGACTTGAATTCGGGGAAGATGATTGGCAATGCTAAGATGTGCTCAGGGCTCTACATCCTCAGGATTGGTGATCTTCCGGAACAACAAACTCACAAGGCAGATTCGGACAAGGCAAACAATCAGCCTACAAAAATTTCTCTTTTTGTATCTCGTTTCAATAATGATAGTGAAGTTATGTTATGGCACTATAGACTAGGCCATCCCAATTTCGTGTACCTTCAAAAACTTGTTCCCTCATTATTCAGCAATAGAAGTCCAAAAGATTTTCAGTGTGAAGTTTGTCAATTTGCTAAACATGCCCGTACTCCTTATTCAATTCAACAATATCAAAAATCCCATTCATTCTCAATGATCCATAGTGATGTTTGGGGACCTTCATGTATCAAAGGTGTGACTGGTACCCGCTGGTTTATCTTATTTGTAGATGATCATACTAGGATCACTTGGGTGTTTCTCATGAAAGAAAAATCAGAGGTCGGGCAAATCTTCAAGAATTTCAACAACATGATTCAAACCCAATTCCATACCAAAATCCAAATCTTTAGAACTAATAATGCCAAGGATTACTTCAACCACATTCTCGGAGATTACCTACAAAGTCAAGGCATTTTACACCAAAATTCATGTGTCGATACTCCTCAACAAAACGGAGTAGCAGAAAGGAAAAATAGACACATTCTAGAGGTTGCTAGATCACTTATGTTTTCCACTCATGTTCCAAAACAGTTTTGGGGGAAAGCCATACTCACAGCAACTTATCTCATAAACCGGATACCTTCTCGTGTCTTTAATTTCCAAAAACTGTGACAACTCCTTTGTCACTCTTATCCCAACACCCGCATTGTCTCAACAATACCTCTCAAAGTATTCGGGTGCTCCGTGTTTGTCCATGTGCAGCAACAACACCGAAGTAAACTCGACCCCAAAGCACTCAAGTGTATATTCTTTGGTTACTCTCCAAACCAAAAAGGGTACAAATGCTATTCTCCTATTACAAAAACACTATACACTTCCATGGATATTACTTTCTTTGAACATCAACCTTATTACCCCAAATCTGATATTCAGGGGGAGAATTTCATACAGGAATACCAGCTTTGGGATATTGATGCCACAACATCCAACAACTACCCAAGTTCCCAAGTCACCATCCCTCCTATCTCAACTTCTCCTACTCCAAACCAAAGCCACCAAACAGAAACAAATTCTGATTTGGAAAATTCTGAATCTGAACCTGAAAATCCTCCATCTTCAACTCCTGAAAATCCTCCACCTTCAAGTCCTGTCCAATGTCCTAAACCTGCAACAATGGTGAGTTCATTGTATATTCTCGGAAGAAGAAGATCCAAGAGGATGTTGAGCAACAAGCACCTCCCAAGCAAAGTCAAGAATCTGACCCGAGTGCAAGAAATCATGAAAGTTCACCAGGTAACACTAGCTCTGAATTCATCACTAGTGAGTCTATTGCTAATGACCTTGACTGTCCCATTGCTTTAAGGAAAGGTAGGAGGTCATGTACCAGCCATCCAATCTACAATTTTGTCTCTTATAAAGGGTTGTCACCTAGCTTCCAAACATTTGTGGCAAATTTGAACAAAGTGCAAATTCCTAACTCCATTCAAGAAACCATTTCAATTTCGGAATGGAAGACTGCAGTATGGGAAGAAATGCAAGCACTAAAGAAGAATGGAACTTGGGAGATTTCAGACCTACCGAGTGGGAAACATCCAGTAGGATGTAAATGGATTTTCATTGTCAAATACAAGGCTGATGGAAATGTGGACAGATTTAAAGCGCGGCTGGTTGCAAAAGGGTTCACTCAATCCTATGGCATTGACTACCAAGAGACGTTTGCTCCAGTAGCCAAATTAAACACCATTCGGGTACTACTATCATTAGCTGCCAATCGTGACTGGCCTCTCCACCAACTTGATGTGAAGAATGCATTCCTCAATGGAGACCTTACAGAAGAAGTTTATATGGATATTCCTCCCGGCTTTGAAACAAAGGCAACTATGAATAAGGTGTGTAAGCTCAAGAAATCCCTTTATGGACTGAAGCAATCTCCAAGAGTTTGGTTTGACAGATTCAACAAAACAGTGAAGAAGTATGGGTACTCTCAGTGTCAAGCTGATCACACTTTGTTTATCAAACACTCAACCAAAGGAAAGTTGGCAATTCTCATGGTATATGTAGATGACATCATCTTAACAGGTGATGATGAAGATGAATTGATCAAGCTCAAAACCCTACTTGCCAAAGAGTTTGAAACCAAGGATCTTGGGAGCCTAAAATATTTCCTTGGAATGGAAGTAGCCCGGTCAAGCAAGGGAATCTCAGTGTCACAAAGGAAGTACGTACTAGATCTACTTAAAGAGATGGGAATGCTTGGGTGCAAACCGGCTGAAACACCCATGGATTCAAGCACTAATATTGGAGCTAATAAGGACAATATTCCAGTGGACAAAGGAAGATATCAAAGACTTGTTGGGAAGCTGATTTATCTCTCACACACCAGACCTGATATTGGGTTCTCGGTTAGTGTAGTCAGTCAATTCATGAATGATCCGACTGAAGAACATATGGAAGTTGTCTATCGGATACTAAGGTATCTTAAAATGACACCAGGTAAAGGCTTGAACTTCAAGAAAAACACAAGGAAAGATGTTGAAGTGTTTGTTGATGCTGACTGGGTCGGATCAATAACGGACCGAAGGTCAACATCTGGTTATTGTACGTATGTGTGGGGAAACTTTGTAACATGGCGAAGTAAGAAACAACCGGTAGTTTCTCGAAGCAGTGCAGAAGCAGAGTTCAGAGCTATGGCACTCGGAATTTGTGAGGGAATATGGCTGGAAAGACTAATGAGGGAACTAGGAATCATCACTTCTGAATCAATGAAGGTATTTTGTGACAATCAGTCAGCTATTAACATTGCAAAGAATCCAGTACATCATGACAGGACCAAGCATGTGGAGATAGATCGCCACTTCATAAAGGAGAAGATAGAAAATGGGACAGTTAGTCTGCTATACATACCGACAAGTCAGCAAATAGCAGATATCCTCACTAAAGCTCTACCAAGGAAGGATTTTGAAGATTTGAGTATCAAGCTTGGCTTGATTAACATCTACGCCTAGCTTGAGGGGAGTGTTGAAATACCCGATCCCTGATTTTCAGGGATACAGCTGTTGATTTTTAGGGATACAACTGCTGCTGATTTTCAGGAATACAGCTGTTGATTTTCAGGGATACAGCTGCTGCTGATTTTCAGGGAAACAGCTGCTGATTTTCAGTATTAGTTGTCTACATTAATTTAGGAATAAAGAGACTCAGGAAATTCCTGATATCTCTATTAGTTTGTTTCCTATTTTATAGTTTCCTATTTTACTAGTTTCCTGATTTTTAGTAATTAGTATTTTGTTACCAAATATAGTGAAAGGAACGTTTCTTCCTTCCATTATATATTCAGACTGTACAGTGATCATGAAATATATGAGAATTATTTTCTTCTCTAAATTCAACACAAATCATGCTCATGCATTTTCTTCACAAAATTACCGGAGAATGTAACTAATGTAGTGAATTTGCTTTCTAAAGGAAACACGTAATTCGCTCAAACAACTAAAAAGGATGGAAGGTTGTGTCTCAAAAGAGCAATTACAATATCTTTTTTTCCGTAGGATAAGAATAACATGTACTCATAAAACAAGAAAATGACAAATAGAAGGAGCCAGGTGTAGGACCAATGACCCTCTATAATGGTTATTTTGATGATTACAAACAACATCCTCCATATTCTAAATTTGTAAATAAGTATTTCAGTTGAGTACGTCAAGATAGTTGGACGTCCAATCAAAATCACGCATGAAGATCCATATTCTTATCTTTTGTAATTTGCTTAGATTTTACTTAGGTTGTAGAGCTATGTTACCTAGACTCTTTATTTTAGCATGATGCACCCGTGTCCGACACTTCAGGATGCGACATGGGTATGGGATATATGTCCTGACACTTTGGATTTTAGAATATTACTATGTAGATTCTCCAAAGGAAATAAGAGAAAGTATGAAAGAAGATAATGACTAATAGGTGAAACTCACTTAAGTGGGAGAACAAAACGGACAATAATGAATGAAAAGAAGAAAAAAATGAAAGAACGGTATATAAAATAGTCGAGTCCCAGTATCCTAGAATTCAAAATTGAACAAGTCGGACCTTTAGATATGTACTCGTATCCGACACCCACACCCAAGTCCAGGTAACATTGTTGTAGAGTATCCCCTTTGCATTCTCAGCAAAAATGCATCATCATGTTTCCTTCATTCAAAGTTTTTCAATCATGTTTGAAAATCTCTTCAAAATATGTTTCAAAATGTTTTTGAACTAAAAATAAGGTCTTCCAAATGATTTTCAAGTCTTTAGAATTATATCTAAGTGTGTATTTCAAAGAAAATGAGTTTGATGTTTAAAAATCTTGAGTTTTATGTTTTTGGGGCCTCCAACACGCTAGCCAAAGGCTATGGCACACTAGTCCCCTTGTCTGATTTTGGTTTCAGTCTTTGGTATGTGACCAGCGCGCTAATACAGTTCCCAGCGCGCTAGTGAAAGCCCAGAAAATTTATGGGGCTCTCTGTCACTTTGCAAGCACGCTTGCCTAAACCTAGAAAAACGTTGGGTATCTGGATTTTGACCCAAAACATTAGTACAAAGACCAGCACGCTAGTAGGTTGGTGGTGTCAAAATCCCAGAACTCTCGGGAAACCTGCCAACACGCTAGTACAGTCCACTAGCGCACTAGTGAGCCTTGTTAGTACGAACTGACTTTTCTGGGTTTCTCGAAAGCGACATTTCTAATCCATTTCCTCTTCTATGCTACTCCTTTCTCCCAAATTTTTCAACGGATATGTTCCCTAACATTTTCATGATAATCCTTGTACATTGGACCTAAATTTGAATGTTCTAGGAGATTGAAACCTTAATGTATGTTTTCTCTCTTATTGATACAAAAGCAACATTCTATACCTTAGAGAATTATCCAAGCACGTTTTGAAATTTCTCCAAACTTTAAGTGTTCAAAAAGCTTTCTTTACTGTGATTTGAAAGTTTTACTTCTTGATTCTTTCTTTTGAGCTTTTATCTTCAATTCATTAAAGCATCCAAAGAGAAACTCCTCACTTTCAGCTGTGCATACACTTTATCATTTTTGCTGAGCATTAGATCTCGTTGTAAGCTTTCTAAAGATTTCTTGGTGAGAGAATTCATATTTTCTTTTCTTATTTTGTAAGTGACTTGGGTCACTGGTAAGTTGTGAGAGTGAGTGACTAGTTATCACTTGTAAAGGTTTCTCGCACCTGTAAAGTTGAGATTGTAACCGGTTTTATCATCGCCCTTGAAGTAAGATCCTTAGTGGGATATTAGAAAATCTTGAACGGGGAGTTCAAGTCGTGGACGTAGGCTTGAAGAGCCGAACCACGTAAAAATATCTTGTGCTTTCTTTGCTTGTTCTTCTGCTTTTCGTTTTTATTTATTTTTAAAAGGTTAAAAGATTCTACATAGAGCCCAATTCAACCCCCCCAGCAACACCAAGAACCAAATAGACCCAGTGAATGAGGAACAAGGGGAAGCACATCCCCACTAAATACGACATCACAAACCGTATCATCTAAATCCTATTTGCTTTCTCTATAAACTCAACTATGACTAATAAAATAAAGTTTGCATAAGTTTTTTGAGATGATTAGGAAAATCGACATTATAACAAGTGAGGTGACAATTTGTTATGCTTTAGCATTCTAGAAAGGCGTGGATTGGATTTAGGAACAACCTAACAATGAAGATGGACTTTTTGGGTAAACAATTAGGCATTTTTAGGGAGATGATCGATACAACTGAAGTCTTGCATCTCTCACCCCTAAAACATGTTCACCAGTGTGACGTACGTGTATTCCAACAGTAGCAAATCTTAGTCGTGCCAACTCCAACTTTATAATAAGAAAACATAAAACTAGCAATAGCAATCCCTAAACATACTTCACGTGAAACTACCAATTGAAATCAAGTTACTGAACAGTAAAACCACATCAGAACATCAAATTTGCAAAACCAAATTCAACAAAGCAAAGAGAAGGAGAAGTGTATCCTCTCACCAACACCAATCAGTAAAGAGAAAAACCATTTCACCGCCACAGAATACCCAACATAAAACGATCCTCTCTGCGCCTATTCATTCACCAAATACAAACCAAAAAGACCATTAAAACAGAAGGAAATTCATAAGAGTTATTGAAATTCGTCTTATAGATTTTTCAAGAACAAATTCTCAAACTCAACCTGGTCTGTCCTGTAGGCGCAATTCTCGATGACCTCGTAATCAAGACTCTCGACGTTGCTTCCATCACTCTCTCTAGACGTATTCGCTTCCGCTGGTTCGACTTCCTCTGCACTCGGCAATCGAGACCACACCAACTTCGCCGTCTCCAGACCGTTCTGTATATGGTTCGACAACATCACCCTCAATCCGAATCAACCCCCGTCCAAAAAAAAAGAAAAAAAAGAAAAAAACCCTAAATTCCTATTCTTATTCCTCTGCAAAATCAACTTGCAATAATCGATCCAGTAAAACTAAAACATCTTCATTTTCCAAGTCAACTCTCTGCAATTGAATTGAAGTGGCAGATCTGAAATTGGGAAATCAATTGTAGAAAGTGGAGGATCAAAGTGAAAAAGAGTTTCGTTTGCGATGGCTTTCGCTTTAAGCAACGACCGCTCGCTAGCTCGCTAGCTCGCTGTCTCCGTCACTGTGTTTGTTGGTGTCTCTTGCAATTCAAAGGGAAGGAAAATTACAGGGTTTTGGCTTTTGGTTTCTTTATAGTTAGTTGATGTTTTTAGTTGGTGTTGGAGCTTGCTTAGCCCGTGAGATTTCCCTCCCTCCCTTCCTTTGGAGTGGGACACGTGCGTAATGAGGAAAATGGCGTCCTATATAAAGACTCGTACAATTCCTTACCAAAACATTGACTAACTTCAACCAAATATATTTAAATTACTTCACTTAAAAAAATTAAAAGAATTTTCTATTTTTTAATAAAAATAAAAATAGAATCTTGATAATTAAATCGGATCATCTCCATTTATTCTAGTCTTCTCTAAACTTATATTTTTTTATAAAAATAAAAAATAAAAAAACTCAAATGTCATTTATTGTTTTAGATATTTGAAAATAGGGTAATATACATTAGATATTTTCTTAAAAAAAAAAAAAAAAAGATTAACATTCTAAATTATATCATAAGTTTGGTTGACGTTGCAAGGTTAATTCCACACAAATTTTTTAGATACAATGTGAATGTGTGGATGAACCTTTGTTTTGATTATGCGGAGGAGTCAACGTGCAAATTGACTTGAGTCGATTTTTTATGACTAAATTGAATCTAAACCAAAAATAATAAATATAGTTATTTTTTCTCTTTACTAAAATAAATCAAAACAACTAAACCTAGCAAATCAAACGGAACACGGTAGATTTATTTCAACTTGGATTGGTTGGTTTTAATATTTTAGATATACATTTTATTGAATAATAAAATTAATTAGCTGTATTGTATACATATTGTATATAAATTAAATTTGTTGTATATCTAATATTTTTCTTAAGTTTTATTATATAATAAAAACTAAAATAATAACACTTTTTCCTTTATTTAAGTTGGTTCTATTTAAATCACTTCTTTTAAATATTAAATCGTAAATCAAACCTAGCTAATTGAGTTGTACTTTTTCAAATGAAAAGTGGATTACAAAGGAACTCTAAATATTAAAAACTAAAATAATAACACTTTTTCCTATTTAAGTTGATTATATTTAAATCAAACCTAGTTATTCGTAAATCGCTATTGGTTAAAGGTTTTACTTATATTCCTCGCTCCTGTAATAACATCGCCTACTGTTTAGCCAATATGGATATTGCTCTTGTTGAATAAAGAGTGTGGATTGAAGACTCTCCTCTTGGCTAGGAGCATCTGATCTGTAACACCTCGTAGATTTATTTAAATATATATATTAATTTATGCGTATATCAAGATGTATAAAATATATATTTTATACACAAAAGCTAAATATACACGTATATAAAAATATATGTTATATCTATGGGATATAAGTAAATAAACCAAATTATTAAATGCATAATATAAGTTTGATTAGTTGAATGGATATGTGAATTGAGTTGATGATTAAATAATTAAATGAGATTGTGAAGTAAATGAAAAGTTGTTAAAGTAATTTAATAGTTGAATGAATAGTTGCTTAGGGGAAAGTTGGATAGCTAAATGGCTCTAAGAGCACGGAATCATAAAAAAATACATGATATTCTTTTAAGTTGCTTTTCAAATAAGCAAACTAACATATAAAAAATAAAAATAAAAAAAGACAGAAGAGAGAGAAAAAGAAGAATGAAGAGAAAGAAAGAGAAGAAAAAGGAAAACACTGGATTTACGGCCAAATCTGTCTTGTTGATAATTTTACTATTTTTCGTCGTAAAATTGATCTTTAACTAATGTATGACGATTCTAACGAATTAATTTTTGTTATAGAAGGTGTTTTAAGGTGTTTTCAAAATTTGGGTTTTAACCCAACTTGAATGAAATTTTGCTCGAAAGGGTTGAAAAACACTCCTTAAACTGTAGAAGCCTCGAATATGTGGTTAGATTTTATTTATTTGGCATTTAGAATTTTTATGGCTGTTGAAAGTTAGAGTTGATATTGGAGACTTTTTAAATCATATTAAAACCCGATAGAACTCCAGTTTAAGGCTATAGAATGGTAGAATAGACTGTTATGAGTCCATCGATGCTACTTTCATAATATTTGAAAACCGTTTGACAATTTTAGTAAAATTATACATGTCTCTAATAAACAGTATCGTGAACAGTACTGTGTTTATTTCCAGTGAATAAAATAGAATTGAAATCCAGTGAAATTCCGGTTTGAGACCATAGAATCGTAAATAACTGAATTATGGACGTTTCGATACCAAGATTGTGATTTTTGGATATGCTTTGATATTTTTAGTAACTAAATATATGGTTTTTATGAGTAAAATTTATTTTCGTGACCTCCACGAACATGTAAAACCTGAGTGAAATACCTATTGAAGGTGGTAGAATGATAGTATGATTAATTTTACACTTGTCGATGTAGACAAAATAATTTTAGGAATGTTCTATATTTTTAATAAAATTGATACATATTCCAGTAGAAAAATAAAATTGAGAACTAGTGGAAGTATGAATTGGACATCTATTTTCATTGTTCTTTCTTATGAAAATATCTAGATTGACCACAGAAACGGTATAATAGCGTTTTCAACTGCTCGCGAGTCTTGAATTTGGTTGAAATTTAAATTCATGAAAATGTATTTGAATGAATGATGTTTAGTAGTTTAAATGATTAAATATGGCTTGAATTTCATATTTGCATACCAATTGAAAATTGAACTTGTTGATGAATAAGCTTGAGGGAATATTGATACTGGAAAGGTTGATGGTGCAATGAGTTTGATGATGGTCATGGTGATCCCTTGTGTTGAATATTATTGGGTTCATCGACATAGAAATAACATTTAATCACTGTGAGTATATTTCTTGATTTTGGTTATTGTATGATATTGTATTTATATGAAAATGTTTTAATGTATGCATGCTATGTATATAAATACATTGTGTTTTATTGATCATTCGTAAATGGTTTTGGCATTGGAGTATGCGAGACGTGCGAAGACAGATCGCATATGAAGTCATTTCGTTAGGAATTAGACCCGGATGAGTGTTATGCGTAACCTCATTGTCAGTAGGCTTGTCTTAACAAAGATTGAAGATCTTCGAAATGACTGTGAATTGAGTAATGTGAGGTTCGAGAGTAGGCTCCTTATTGATGCATAATAAAGAGTTCGTATCCGCTCCATTACGAGAAAGAGGGAAATTTTGGTTCTAGTTGAAAATAATGCATTGTTTTCTTGAAAAATCATGAAATTTATATTGCTGATATGTATGTTATATTTGTTGAATAATGCATGTGTGTTTCATAAATATTTTGAATGATTTTAAATGTCATGTTTTCCTAAATGCATATAATTGTCATATCAAAAGATGTATTCACTGAGCTTGTTGTTTGCTCACTCCATTTCCTTCGATATTTCATGTACAAAATCAAAGGGGAAAGGAAAAGCACGAGAGTAGATACGTGATTTAGATTTTTACTTGGTTGATGTACGTATATGCTAAGGAAATAGATTATATATTTTTTATTTTCAAATGTATATATATTATCACATAGATGGGTTGTATGAGAACATGAATCTTGGTTTGATAATTTGGGTTATGAAATGTCTGTGATATTGGGATGATTATTTATTGTGGAATGAATGACACGAATGAATATTGTTGATGGGTATATATATATATATATATATATAATTTGATTTGTGATATATCAGGAAAAAATGTGAAATGTCTATTTATTGGAAGATACTGTCAAAATTTTTAAAAACTTTGGAAATTATTGTGAATGTTCGTTGAGGCTGACAATGTATTATATACTGTATATGAGTATATATAGTGTATAGTACACTGTACCGATCATGACATCAGCCTACGTCAGGGGCGTCATGACATGATCCATCACAAATGTAATGTTTCTTCTCTCTTAGTTAATGAATCACTTTTTCCTCAAAAATAAAATAAAATAAATAAACAAACAAACAAACTATATGAAACCAATTGACTTTTTTTTACAGTTTGAAGTAATTCATTGACACCCCATAAAAAGTTAGGCAATCGAAGACTTATACATTATACATTTAGTCGTCATTTTTATTGAAAAATGATAAGTGCCCATAATTTTAGCACGCAATTTTGACATAATCCTTTTATATATATATATATATATATATGTTGGATGTCCTGAAATCATTTATTGGCGCATGAGTTAAGAAAATCAATTCTATTTAATGAATCGTGCGCCATAAGTGTTGAAAATGGGTACTGAATAACACTCCATTTTATTTTTTCCAACATTGAAAACCTAGACGAAAATGATTTATAAATATGCACTAATCACGTATTAGGAAAATGACAACTTGATTTGGTAGTTTAAAGTATTATTCATCGTTAAATTGTAGCATATAGAACAAAAAAAAAAAAAAAAAAAGCAAGTCTGACCCAATTTCTTAAAAAATAACATAAATTATTTTTTTCACTCAGTTTACTCTATAAGTTAACGTGCTAAAAACTTCAAAATTTAATTTTCGGTCTGAAAATACTTTGCAAACACTTAAGCAAGTGGACCATACTACACCTTCCTAGTCCAAATATTTAAAAAATTAACACTTATATTTTTAGCTCTATTAAAATAAAAATTTATTTAATTAAAACTTATTTGAAGTACAGTGTTTGATAACAAGCATTGTAACCTCTACTTTTAATTTTATTTAAAAGGTTGAGTGCAATAACAATAATACTATGAAATTAGATTATTTTTGTTGTTGATAATAAATATAATCCAATTAAAAAATTGCATCACCAGAAGAAGAGAAAAAAGAAAAGAAAAGAAGCTACAGTCAACATGAAATAAATAGAATCATCTCCATTTCTCCACCTCAACAACAACAAAAAGCAGCAAGTATAAAGTTGTCTTTCTCTTTAACCCAAATATTTGCTTTTGTAACCCAATTTTACAAGCAATTTACAACCCCAATTCTTCTCCATAATGTGAGAAAAGATCAAATTTTGACCTAAACCCATGAATGCGATAAATCTGTATCCATCTCCAAAACCCAATTTGAAAAATGAAGCAGCAAGAGCAAATGATCAGAAAAATAGCCTGGGGGTACTGTACTAAAGAGATCTTACAAGAGCAACTTGCACAATTCTCAAAGCAATTACAGAAGAAATTACAAAAGAGAAGCTAGCCCAAAAAAATTACCAGAGCTACAACTTCCCAAGTTCAAATCAAGAGCAGCTTAAGAGGAAACCAAGAAAGAAAGAAGAAAGAAACCACCAAATGCATTAAATCTCATGGGATCAAATGATTATTGAAAACCCACTGAACCCTAATAAGTCGGATGTACCAGAAACCCAATTGCACTAACAGCTACGGAAACACAAAAGAAAGACCAAACTACAAGTGGAAAGATAAAGATACCCACTTCCTATGCCCTCCTACTTTGGGTATTGTGTTTTATCCATTGAAACCCTTTTTACAGAAAGAATTTTTGGAAAAGTTGGGTTTTGTTCAAACTGTCTTGTTCTCCATTAGATCTTCCTTCTTCTTCCTTCTCAGTTATAGGTTGCGGGAGAGGGAAGGACAAAGAGAGGAGATGCGAGACGGATATGTAAAGAAGGAAGATGAAGAGACGTGGAGAAGATAAAGAGAAGAATTGCAGACCATGAGGGGAGCTGCAGAGAAAGGAAATCGCGGTGAGAGAGTGTAGAACAGAGTAATTTGGAATTTTTCAAAAAATTTATCGGGAATTTTTCGCCCTTCTTCCTCTACCCGCATTAGAGGAAGAGCTTCTAAAAGAAAAAAAGTCAAATTTTTTCACTTATTTTTTTAAGAGGTTTATCCTCTATTTTCTGTCAACATCTAAATTTTTTAAAATACTATCAATATGAAATTAGCACAGTTAATAAAAAATAATTTTAAAACTTAAACATATCGGGTAAAGTCTTATTACTAAAGTGAAAGAGATTAATAGATCGGGAACAAACGTGATATTTTAAAAAAAATATAATATGGTGATCGATAATTTTAGAATTGAAAGGTATGGTTCAATTCTTATTTGATTCATGCATTTAACTGAATATTGTATTCATTTGCGAAAAAATCCTTATATACAAAGGAAAGATAAATTACGTGACGAAATGTATATTGACAGTATCCATTCGCGCCGTAACGAGCACCGTGTATTTCCACGCGTCACTGTCACAGCCCCTGTTTTGCTTAGTCACCGCAGAACGCATAGACACCTGGATCTGCATCAACAAGATCCCATGGTGCCGCGACCACAGTAGCACCGCTCTCGATGCAGCCGAACTACCGCACTTTGCTTCGTCTCGTGGCAAACAACTTCCCCTGAATAGAGTCGACGGTAGAAGAAGAAACTTGTCTCGAATCCTGCAATTTTTTGAAGGGTTTTTTTAGCGTGGCAATGGCGGAAATCGGAACGACGAAGCTCGATTCAGGATGGCTCGCTGCGAGGTGCAGCGAAGTGGAAGCAACTGGTGTTGAGCTCACCACCACTCACTCTCCCACTGGACCTTCGCCTCCTTGGATGGAAGCCGTTGTTCCCGGAACGTAATCATTTTTCCTCTTTCTTTCTCTCTTTCTCTCTCTCTTTTTTTTTTTTCTACTGTAGTTGAGTTTTAGTTTTGTGCATATTGGAATTAGGATTTGTTTCGATTGTTCCGATTTACTTTGGTTGCGTTTGGAGGATCGGATGGTTGTAATTCGCTTTTCGGACGAGTGCATTCTGTTGTTTTGCTATCAATCTGTGAGATAAGTTTGCGTCATTTGAGATCGAGGGACTGAGAACGTAGTTTCGAACTATTTGGCAGTCTATCATCGGTGCAATTCCGAAATCATCGTGCCATCCAGAGCTGGCTCAACAACATTCGAGGCCTTAATCGTCGACCTACTTGTGAAAATTGGGTTTTTTATTTTTATTTTTTTTAATACAAACTTAGAAAAAAAAATATAAAGATCTTTTTTTTTGGCAATGCAAATTATTTGTGAATAATTTAGAAACGAGACTTTCTTGCAAGTTATTTCTATTTTCAAATTGTAAATTTTTGGTGATGGAACTTAGTTGTGTCAGTTGGTAAGTTCAAAAGTTAGGAACTCAAGATCATTTACAAAGTCAAAGAAATTAGAAGATAGAACGATGCTACTTCTCTCATGGGACGAGAACATCAATAATAACTAAAAGAAAAGGTAAATAAAAATAAAAATTAGGGGTTAAGTGTTTTATGGGCCTTAGGTGACCACCTAAGTTGCTTACCCTTGCAGTTTGCAGAATTCTCTGTATGCATTCTATGGATTTGTCATGCAGGTGAAGCTTCATTATTTTGGGTTCCATGTCTTAAATATTTTTAGGTCTGATGGGCCGATGGCCAGTGCGTTGTTCCAGCAAGCGATCATTTGATTCATTTAATTATCAATCTTAGCAAATAAGGCAGTGCATTGAGATATAGTATTATCATCATGAGACTAATTTTATGATAATGTGCTATTGTAATCGCATTAGAAACACCTGTTGCTATCTTTTGGATGTCTTCTCTTCTATACTATGATTTGTTTCATACAACCTTCATATTCTAAATACAACCACTTGCTCCACCCCACAAAAAATCAATCATTTGCTGCCATTACCTTCATTTTTTAATATCTCAAACTTATTGTTGGTGGATATCTTATGAAATAGTCCACATTGACCATGTGACTTCTTAAATTCTCATACTGAATAGCCTCATCTCCTCACATTAGAAATGTGTTCTCCCCAAGGAGAACAACAAAGCTTTGAGGAAACACTTTGTGCATCTGTGGGGGCCATGTGGAGGGAACACATAGAAGTGTCATTGGAACCCAAGGTTCGTAAAGAGTACAATATTATGTTATATGTGGGGTGGGATTAAAATAAGTGAAACAATTGAGATTATCAACAGATATAGTGTTGGTCAAATCTTGCATCAGCTCTTATGAAAAATTATATTAAAAATCACCCCCCTAAATAGAAATTAGGCAGTTTCTGGACCATATAGTAAGCATTGGAAAGGTTGCAAACTATTTATTACAACTATATGTAAGTGTTTATTGCAACTATATGTCATGTATGCATTCTTCATCATGCCAATGCTTGTTATTCCACCATTTGAACCATCAAGTGTACAAGCCTTGGAATTTATGCAGCTTTGCCTTTATATGTAGCTTGTTTTAATCTTCCATATCGTCTTTACCTTTCCTATATGTAGTTTGCTTGCTCTGTAACAAAAAGGATGGACTTAGAGGCAGGAGGTAGAACAGTGTTTTTTGTTAGTTATCTAGGTGGTGCTGCTCATTTCGATGTGTGTGTAAACATGTGCATATGTCCTTTTGTCTGATTTATGCAAGCTTTGGACTCATAGTTTTATTTGCAGTGTTCTAGGAACAATGCTGAAGAACAAACTTGTGCCAGATCCATTTTATGGAATGGAAAACGAGGAAATCATGGACATAGCCGAATCTGGCAGAGAATATTATACTTTTTGGTATTTCACGACCTTTCAGTGTGCACCGGTATGCAACAATCTTTCATGAAGTATGCTCTTTGACGATTACATTTCCTGGAATCACGTTTTGGAGTTCTTAGATTTTCTTAAAGTTAGGGAGTTTGCCTTCCTTTTTTTTTTTTTTTTTTTTTTGGAATGAGGTTTTGGAGGTCTGGTTATTGGGAGAAGCAGAGTAGAACACTTGAAAGGTGGATCTACATGGCAATGGCATTGGTTTAATACTGAAAGCCACGTTTACTTTTGTTTAATCTTTGTGGTTAGCTAAAGGGCCTTTGACCAGATCAGTGCCGAGTGGGATCAAATTTTATTTCGGACAGCTAATGAAATTTTGTTTTTTCTCTTTCTTTTGTACTTTTTTATTGCTTTTTATCTAGTTATTATCCTTGACCAACTTTTTTTTTTCTTACCTTGTATCATGCTTTTCTCTTATGTTCAATAATTCTTACACTTGTCAATTAGACCTCCAGGCAACTTAACATGTGGTTTATCTGGCTTGTAAATCCATGCTATTATCTGCCTTGATGGCCTAAAGCTACAGATCAACAAACACAGCTTTAAGTTGAATCAATGAGTGAAATATTTGGGATAATCTTAATAAATTCCAAGAAGTATACATCCAATATTGAATGGTTTTCTACATTTTATCTCATTATTTGCATATGCCACTGCTGCTTCTTAATTTGAAGCTCTAACCTGTTAACGTTAACAAGTTGAAGTTGTTTTTTGTTCTGACTGGCAAATTCACTTCACAGTCAGCAAAGCAGCGTGTGGATCTGAAATTCCGCGCAATTAATTATTCAGCAGAAGTTTACTTGAATGGGTATCAAAGAATCCTGCCTAAGGGAATGTTTCGAAGGCACTGTCTTGATGTTACAGATATTCTTCATCCGGATAGGCAAAACTTGCTAGCTGTTTGTATTCATCCTCCGGACCATCCTGGAAGAATTCCTCCTAAGGGGGGCCAAGGTGGTGATCATGAGGTAGCTACTTCCTTTTTCATCATGCAATGCTGGTTTCTGTATGCTTTCTTTTTTTTTTCCTTGGCAGTCTTTTGTATACCTGTTTAGCAAAGTGGTAAACATGGTTAGTTTGATTAAGACTTCAAGATAAAGAAAAACACACACACACGCGCGCAGAAAGAAATCTTTGGCACTTGAATAGGACAATGCTAGATTTTGGTGAGCCCTTAATGAGTATTTAAGACAACAATTTCAATAAAAGTTTTGTTTTTTTTGGCTTGATATCTGTATACATCTCTCAATTGGGTTTTCACCACTAATATCTTGGAATATTATGGTGGTTAAATTTTATCCATGCCTCGTTTTCCATGCTAACAATCTTTAGTCCTCATTCCTCTTCCAATTTCAGACTTGCTTTGTACTTGGTTGTTCTAGATGATCTTTTCTCAAAGGGTTGCTGGAACTGGCACATTCTTTATCTTGTGGAGGGAATCGTGTTGAGCATAACTGTGGATCTTTAAGGGAATTGAATTGAATTTATCCTTCAGTGGGAGACCGAGGTTAAAGGGTTTTATTCCCTTTGAAAAAGTATTTGTAGAATTAATGATGTCTTTGGGTCTAGTGGTGTTAGATGAGTGGATTTGATGTATTTGAAAGAGAGCTTATATATACAGGGCACTAACTGATTTTCCATCTCTTTTCATAAATTGTCTATATCTTAGAAAACCACCTCACGAATGTCTTTACCGGATTTATGCTTAACAATATATAATTAGTCTGATGGCAATATTACTTTCTTTGCATGTAGATTGGAAAAGATGTAGCTGCGCAATATGTTGAAGGTTGGGATTGGATTGCTCCTATAAGGTAATTATTGTAGTATTGCACAACTAAATTTCTGTGTACAATGTCTCATTATTTCAGCTAAGTTTTTTACTTGATATTTTATCATCTATATTGAAAGTCACCAATGACATGTTATGCCATGAAAAGTTAGATGACTCAAATCTAATATGTACTCCGCCATATTTGTTCACTTACCTTGAAGATTTAATCCTTGTTGCAAAATACTTATTGAGCACAAAGATAATCATGAACTAGATTTATTGGCTGGAGGCATCGTAGTATTAGAAGGTGTTCCAAAATCCTCATACAGCACAAAGATAAGGCAGTAATTCTCATCAAAGTTTATATTACTGATTATTCTTGGATTCAAAAGAATTATCGCACCTCAATTGCAAAAGAAAATATTTTTTCAAGAATAAGTATTGCTTTTGCCTAGTCCACTTCACTGTAAAAATATTGATGGATATTGCTCTGCACATTCCAAATTATTTTGCCCTTAAAGATAGAAGCCTCCCCTTCCCCCCTCCCCCCAAAAAAAAAAAAAAAAAATTGATACAAAGTAGAAGGCCCTTGTATTGTGTGATACAATTGCTTTTCTACTCCATCAAACATTCTACCGATCCTCTTTAAAATTCATATGATTTTCCCTCTCTTAAATAGAGCCTGGAGTTTGAACAGACAAGATCAAGGGAGAAAGCCGCACTTAAGAGAGAAAATGAAGCGTCAAATGACATGAATTTGGCTCTTATGGAAATTGTTAATTTGGGTATTAATTGTCATATTTACAACTGATAACAAGTGAAAATTATATAATATGCTTCGTGTGAGTGAAGCCTTTAGATTTGGTTGTTTTAAAATTGTTTGAACATCAGTTTTTTTTTTCCCACTTTTACCTTGATATCTCTTTGCCAATCTTGAATAGGGGGGAAAAACCACTATCTTTACAAGTATCTGATTTTGGACTATTGCAGGGATAGGAATACTGGCATCTGGGATGAGGTATCAATTTCGGTTACTGGGGTAAGATTTAATAGAAATGTATTTCTACTTTTACCCTTCACTTTTTTGTGTTTATCTTCTGAATTCTTGGATTACGAACTTCATCTCTTTTGCACAAGAATGTAATTAATGTTAAATATGATTTAACCTAGAAGCTATAGTTGTTCGGTAGAGGCCGAACTATGTATATCAAGCAAACATAGATATATATATATGCCCTCCCTCACGTGCATGATGTCATGTGGACCAAATTTGTAACAGGAGGAAAGAGAAGATTTAGAAATGAGATAAACAAACAAATGGTTGCACAAGACCTTTATGACTAGAGCTCCAATACCATGTCAAAAACTATTTGACCTAAATGCTATAGTTGTTAGGTAGAGGCCTAGTTATTTATATCAAGCGCACATTAAAATTAACAATCACCAAAGATGCAAAATTTCCCAAGTAAGGAAACATACCAACATGCAAATCATGTTTGCACTTTTAACTTCAATAGAGAGTGATGGAAGTTATCTGGTCATCTAAAGACCTATTGTACATTTCTCCTTCATCTCCATGCATTTATCTGTCATTTTGTTTTCCTTGAATTTATGAGTGCTTGCATTTAGCAAAAAGAAATCACTAAAAATGCTGTTCTATGATTTGGTTTGGATTCTTTTTGGGGGGTAATTAGGTGTAAATTATGAGATGTTCCAAAGTATTATCTGATGGATTTTCCTTGCAACCTTATTGGTAATATTTGTGATTTGTAAATACTACTACTTTCCTTCTTGTTGGTATCTTCTTTTTTTTTTTTTTTAAATAAATTACGTAAAAAGCTCCACTTTCCTATCTTGATTCCTAACTGTTCTTTGTAATGACTGCAGTCGGTGAAAATAGCTGACCCACATTTGGTTTCATCATTCTTTGATGATTATTCAAGGGCATATCTCCATGCTACTACTGAGTTGGAGAATCGAAGTGCTTGGGCCACTGATTGTTCTTTGAATATACAAGTGACAATTGAACTTGAAGGAAACATGTGCATGGTTGAACATCTGCAAACTCAAGATTTGACAATTCCTCCTAAATCACATTCTCAATATACATTTCCTCCGGTTGGTAATGCTATTTTCTCTCTCTTTTAATTTTTCTTTATACTGGAAAAGTAATATAGGTTTGCTTTTAGCTTTAATTGCATGAAAAATTTGAAGTTCCCTTGTACTTGGGAGTGGGACTAGCTTATCCTAATATCAGTGTTTGTAGCCTATTCTGTTGTTCTTCAAATCAACAAATAAGCCAACAACGAGACTTTTCTCTATATTTCTTCATGAAGTTCTGTAACCTATGATGAAAAGAAGCAGAAGCATGGGTTGGTACCTGTGTAGAATTCTCCTAAGAGATCATTTTTGTCTGAGTGGTGTCTTTTCTTTTTGATTTTTGAGAAATATTTCTTTACTCTCTTTGAAATGATATCACATATTTTTGGCCTCTTTGGCCTTGCAGAAATCGTGTGACCTTGTTGAACAATTTTTCGTTCTTTCACTCCTTTTCTTTGTCAATCATCCCAAATGTTAATACTATTCAGGGAAAGAAGAATATAGTCGTAACTTGCAAAAAAAAAAAAAAAAAAAAACTCTTGCTCTATTCTTCTAAATTTTCGTTCATTTTATGGTATTGAGTTTTTCTTTGGGAAATAGCTTGTAACTATCGAGGCTCACATGCAGTTAGGGTAGGAATTTTTGGAAGTCTTTGTCTTGTGCGCTTCATCTGTTCGATTGCTTTAGCATTTTTTAGAGGTTTTTTTAATGACTCCTATAACGGACTGTCTCTATATGATGGCTGAGAGATATTTCCTCAGGAAAAATTTGATTCTCTCTAGATATATATATATATATATTTTTTTTTTTTTGAGAAAATAATACTTGCGAAACCTTTCTCATTGTTGTTTGATTGAGCATAACAAAACATTTTCTCATACTTATCCACTATTTAATTTTCTTAAAAAATAGACAAATTTCATAGTTTACTCTTCAGTTATATGTGGGAGGATATATAGATCCAGAGGCAGAGATTGTGTGTATAAATATATGGTATGTATGTATATATGTATGTATGTACATGCATGGTAGCTTTTTTCACTACTGGTTCCATCTAGATGTGAATGAATTTATGATATGGAGAGCACGTTTTGAAATCTTTCCAAGTGGATTACTCTAATTTATAACTAAAAATACATGAAATCCATTAACACATCCATTGTTTATTTACATGAACAAGAGAATCCCAAATCCATTTCCCTGTAAGTTTAAAGAATGTCCATTACTCAAATAAAAGTCCTTATGTTCTGTTCAGGGTGTCCATTACTCAAGTAAAAGTCGTTTTATTTATTTGTTTATTATTATTATTTTTTAAATCAAGTAATTGTACTTGAACTACTACACTTTGTCTATGCATCAAATGATGGCATGTGCACTCCTCAACCTTATACCTGAAAAGATCCATCCTGAATGAGCTATCTGCATGTGATGAAATTGCTGGACATTCAGCCTAATTATCAGCAAGGTAGAGTGGCAGAATCAGATATGATTTTTTCCCAATAATTAAGTTGCTGGGGAAGGTTATAATTCTTGTGCTAAGTGTGCCTTAGACTTTCAGGTGACTAGAGTACAACAACCATGGAGACCACTTTTTGCAAGAGTCACAGTCAATTCAAATAATGATAGTTGGTTTGAGGCAATACTATTTTGCAACTGCAACATAAATTACACAATGATCAGACCATTTCGAAACACAAAATGTGTTTGATGAGGCCACTTGTAATGTTAGCTACTAAGCTGCTATAAGCTATAAGGAAAAACTGCATCATCATGCTGATTATATGAAGTAGTTGTTTCTCAAATTTTTGGTAATGACTTGCTCAATTGCTAACGAAGAATGACCTGCCAGCTTCTCTTTTACAAGCCGTATTTATGGTGGCCTAATGGCATGGGCAAACAGTCCTTGTATAATGTCAAGATCACTGTTGACGTAAAGGGATATGGTGAATCTGATTCATGGAGCAGTTTATTTGGATTTCGCAAAATTGAGAACATTATAGATGGTGCTACTGGTGGAAGGTACTTCTATATTTTTGCATTATAGATATGATAGCTAGATTCTTTCATCAAGTACTAGGAATTTATGATTTAACCTGCATATCCTGTATATTGTAGGTTGTTCAAGGTTAATGGACAACCAATTTTTATCCGAGGTGGTAACTGGATATTGTCTGATGGCTTATTAAGACTTCCAAGAAATCGGTACAAAACGGACATCAAATTTCATGCTGATATGAACTTCAACATGCTTCGCTGTTGGGGTGGTGGATTAGCTGAGAGGCCAGAATTCTATCACTACTGTGATATTTACGGTTTGTTGGTAAATTATCTTGGCTATCTTTTTCTTTTCTTTTACCAATTCTATTACAATTAAAATTGATACTGTAAAGAGGTCATGCGTTTGCGTAGTAGTTTTTCACTGGTCCTGTCACTCTTTGTTCTCTTTTCAAAATCCATGCTAGGGCCTATGTTACCCGAACTCTTTACATGAGCTTGACATACCATGATTCGAACATAGATATGGGATACATGTCCAACACCTCGGATTTTGCTATGTAGATTCTCCAAAGAAAGTAGAAATGAAGAGAATGACTAATAAGTGAAAATTCACTTGTGAGGAAAAAAAAAGGACAATAAATCATGAAAGACGAAAAAAAGAAATAAAGAAATAGAATATAGGCTTAGTAATGAACAAAAGCCTGTCGAAGTACCCAAATCCAAATTTTTAGATACTTTTTAATCGAGTCCCCGTATCCCTTAATTTGAAAGAGAACAAGCTTGACATTTAGATATGTACCTGTGCTCGACACCTGTACTCAAGTCCATAGAACATAGGCTAGGGCATACATAGTGCGCGGGGCTCCAACCATTGCAGAGTCTAAGGAAGGGATGACATGTGCAACCTTACCTTCACATTGGAGAGGCTGCTTCCAGATTCAAAACTATGACCTCCAAGGTTAGGTTGTTTTAGAATCCATGTTGCAATCTTAAAAGGAAAGAAAATAAATAATTAAACAAAAAAAAAAATCTGATAGCAAGATTGCTGTATTTGAAAGTTTGAAACTCACTTTGAATCCTCCAGTACATGTAATATGTGCTTTTAGATTTATTCATGTAGAGTAGACCTTTTTTCAAGAAAATATATCATTAGGAGGTGAATGTTTTTGCAGCAAGCAAAATTGGTACTTCATATATGAGAGAAGAGAAGATGTAGTTAATACTTCTAGCTCAAACTTGAAAACAAAAATCACTTAAAGAAACAATGGCAGTTTTGGATCCTCTGGTGAAATTAAATTGACGAGGGGGCTGGGTCATGAGTGCATGTGGGCAGTGGTCTGGCCCCAAAACAGTTAAGAAATAGCTCATGGTTTTGATTTTCTGGCGAATTGTTAGTTTACTAGGAATCTTGGTTGTAATCTAGGTATCATTCCAAAGAATCATCTCTGACCTTTTATGAGTTGTAATTAGATGCAAAACCCATAGATTCTATTGGCCAATAAATAATGTCAGATTTATCCATAATGTTTAATGATTCTTTAAGTACTAGTTAATTGATTTTATTCGCTTAAGTTTATTGGATTAATTTCTTCAATTTTCTGAACTTTCTTTAAGTTGAGCTTGCGAGATTTGTCCTTCAAATGACATTCGCTAATCGACATTTCAGGTTCCGGTTTCTAAATCTTTTTCTTTTCATTGTAGGTGTGGCAAGAATTTTGGATAACTGGGGACTGTGATGGACGAGGTGATCCAGTGTCAAATCCAAATGGTCCTTTGGATCATGATCTCTTCTTGCTATGTGCAAGGGACACCGTAAAGCTCCTCAGGAATCATCCTAGTCTTGCTTTATGGGTTGGGGGAAATGAACAAATTCCCCCTGATGATATTAACAAGGCTTTGAAAAAGGACCTAGTGCTCCATCCATATTTTGAAAGCTGCAATAAAACAAGCAATTCACTAGATTTAAACCAGTTGCCAGATGATCCTAGTCAATATCTTGACGGTACTCGTGTTTACATCCAGGGATCAATGTGGGATGGGTTTGCAAATGGGAAGGGGGACTTTACTGACGGCCCATATGAAATTCAGAATCCCGAGGACTTCTTCAAGGACGACTATTATAAGTATGGGTTCAACCCAGAGGTCGGTTCAGTGGGTATGCCCGTTGCAGCCACCATAAGAGCAACTATGCCTCCAGAAGGATGGACAATTCCGTTGCTTAAAAAGCTCCCTAATGGTTACATAGAAGAGGCTCCAAATCCTATATGGGAATACCATAAATATATTCCTTATTCAAAGCCAGGCAAGGTTCATGATCAGATTGAAATCTATGGATCCCCAACCGACCTCGATGATTTCTGTGAAAAGGTAACACTCGAATTAGACTTCTGCTGCTAGCATTTGACAATTTCTGTACATATGCAGTTGATGTTCTGTGGTGTTCAATTACTTTGTAGGCGCAACTTACCAACTACATACAGTATAGAGCTTTGCTGGAAGGATGGACTTCTCGAATGTGGACCAAGTATACGGGTGTTCTTATTTGGAAAACTCAGAATCCTTGGACTGGTCTTCGTGGTCAGTTCTATGATCATCTCCATGACCAAACAGCCGGTTTCTATGGCTGTCGCTGTGCAGCAGAACCAATTCATGTTCAGCTCAATCTCGCTACATATTTTATAGAGGTAAACTGTTTGTTATTGTGAAATTTCATTCTCTTTTTAAGTTTCAACTAACCTATACACAATTTACAATAAAAGGTTCCTATCATGAACAGGTAGTAAATACAACATCAGATGAAATATCCAACGTCGTAGTAGAAGCTACCGTATGGGACCTAGATGGAAATTCTCCATACCACGAAGTTCATGAAAAATTCCAGTTGCGACCCAAAAAAACACAAAGTACTTTTGAGATGAAGTATCCCAAGTCTGAGAACCCAAAACCTGTCTACTTTCTTCTTCTAAAGCTTTATGATACATCAGACAGTGGCAATATTCTGTCTAGGAACTTCTACTGGTTACATTTGCCTGGAGAAGATTACAAGCTTTTGGAGCCATATAGGAAGAAAAGAATTCCTCTCAAGATAACATCGAAAACTTCCGTCAACGAATCCACTTATCAAATCAAAGTCCACATAGAAAACACATCCAACAACCAGGATTCCAAAAGTAATCTAGGCTGCAAAAAGATTCATGAAGGTGCTGATAGATGTTTGAACAATTATGATAACGCCATAGATTCTGAGAAATCTATGAGTGGTCTGCTGCAGAAGATTTGCAGTATTTTCCCTTGGAGAGATAATGCTTTAAAGGTTGTGGAAGTGAAGGGAAATGACTCGGGAGTTGCTTTTTTTCTCCATTTTTCTGTTCATGCAGAAAAGAAAACTCAACAAGAAGAGCAAGACACGAGAATTCTCCCAGTTCATTACTCTGATAACTATTTCTCATTGGTGCCAGGAGAAGCCATTGACATCAATATTTCCTTTGATATACCTTCAGCCGGTGTCACTCCACGTGTCATGCTCCATGGCTGGAACTATCAAAGTGGTTATTCTGTTTATTGAAGTGGGCCACACAAGGTAACAGCTTCCTTGTATATTTACATGCAGCAATTTCATTAATTAAGAAACAATCTTGCAGAAAAAAGAAAAAGAAGAAGAAAAGTATAATTATGCATCTGATACATTATATATATGACACCCAAATCCTCTTGGCTTGAGTGGTAACCTTTGTACTTATCCACACGGTTGCGGGCAAGGACAAAATCTCGCTGGGGACGATAAAATAAGTTATCTTTTCTTTGGGCATTAGGGTCATCTTTGATGGTTAATTTTGTGGGCCTTTGGTGCCTAAAGTCTATTGTAGGTCTTGTGCCGGAGTTGTTATAGTATTAGTGAGGATTTGGCCTCCTGGTCTGCTTATTAGCTATAAGGTTGGTATGTGTAATAACTTCTATTAAAATTGATCTTGGATGTGTGCTTTTCTGCGTGCGCTTGTATTTGGGCAAAATTTTATAATGCTGAACTCAAAAAAAATAAAAATAAAATAATAATAGTAATATATAACACAATACATGCAGAAGAAGTACGTATACGAGATTTTTTTGTTATTATTTTTCTAATAAGCTTAGTTTGTTATTTTCTTCCACCATGTGATATTCATTACAATTTTATATTTTTCAGAGTAAATGGGGCCACGTGTACATTCAACTGACTAGGAAGCAGCAACTAGGGGATCTGGGTCGGGTTTAGGCAGTAACTTCTGGGACAACCTAGGGCTGACTTTGCTGTTGGCTCCTGAGCTTCTAAACGGCGTGGTTTCTGTAGGGTACTGTAACCTTAGGGTGGTGGGCCGTGCAGCCTTGGAGTTAGAGAGCGACTAAGGTAAGGTAATTAACTAGTTAGTTAGTTAATTAAAATAATTAAGAGAGAAAGGGCGAGCTTAATCGAAGATTGGCATTGTCACGTGAAAATTGTCGGGAATAGGGATCCAGCGCGGCCGACTCTGGGATCTGTCGCCGCCTCAAAAATAAAAAACTGTGGTCCCTCCCGCCTCTTACTTGCTGCTTCGCTTTTATTAAGTTTTTAGCTTGCTTACTACTCCGAGTCCTGCCCCGCACCCCGTGATCTCCCCGCATACTTCCCTTCTAATCTCTTTCAATTATCTTAATCTCTTAGATCAGCCTTCCTTCAAGCAAGAGTTTATATTTTACCACTTATGCAAAGGTGGCTAGCTCTACTTATAGCCCTCTTCACTTGACTTGATGCTGAGAGTTTGATTATGGCCTGTTTGACACAGTTTTTGTGTTTAGATCCAAAAACCTTTTTTTTTCCAAACACGGTTTTCAAACGAAAATGCTTATGAGAAAAAGCTTTTTTAAAATGTCAAAAATTGCTTTCTTTCATTGCAAATGCTGATCTCCATACCTCGCCGCACCGCCATTCCTACCATGAAAACAAACAAGGCTAATTTGGAGGAGTTAAAAAAATGAATAGCCAAAAAGAAACAAATTCTATTTGTGGAATTTCATATCTATGGGTAATTAAATACAACAAAAAAATATGTAAAATACGTATATATTTTATAATCATATATGTCTATGAATCAAAATGCGTAACAACACTAATTATCAAAAATAAATTAACGCATATTATTTTTAAGTTAAGTAGTATTAGTACAAATGGCCATATTTGATCAATATTACTTTTAGAAATTTTAATACTATATGTAAAGAAAAACCTAAAACTTTGATTTATATATTCATGATAATTAACATATATACACACTATGAATGACATTAAATCATTAATATTTGAGAATGGTAGAATCAAAACTTGGTATGGTGGCAAGAAACTTAAGATTTAAAAAGAGAGTATGATCAATGGAGGAGGGGGAACAAGTGGATATACACAAATCTCATGTGATTATAATCATCTCCTCTTCTGTTTGATTAAAGTGTAAGTGTAGGGTCCAACCCCACCTTGTCTGTCTACTTCACAACATGTGTTGTCGCCATTTCTTCTTCTAATCATAGTTACAGTTCAACAAATCTCTCCCCCCCTCTTGCATGCATAAGTGAAACTTGTTGAGCTGCTATCTGTACAACTCTTCACCTTATATATGACCCACCTCTTTGTATTATATTTAATTATTGCTAGCTTTTAAGTAAGTACCCCCACCAACTTTTGATGTCTCTATGCACTTATATATTGTCACCATATATATAAATATACATCTCATGCAAGATAATTTGAATTCAACAATATATACATAAATGGAAAATCAAAAAAATCTACACTTTCATCATAGTGTATCTAAATGTCTTTAAAAATTAATTTTACTTTGTTATACCATTTTAGTTAATAATAGTTTACTCAAAAAATGAGTTTACTTTTTCGAACTAAACCCTAAACTTTAAATTTACTTCCTCTCCTTGGCTAGTTAAGGATCGAGTTTGCCAGTCTTAGCCTTTTCTGTCATCTAATTTAAGAAAGATAAATGCTTTTACGATTCAAAAATTATACCTATGCTAATGTGGTATATCGTGAATGAAGGATATTTCTTTTTTCCTTTTTTCTCTTTTATAATGTGATGACGTGGTATATTATCATAGAAAAGTATTTTATATATGTCAGTTGCCAACATCATTTTTCGACGTTGGCACTCAACTTTTTTAGATGTTTTGAGACTGTGCGTGTATTACGCAGCATCTCCATATATACAAAAATTTTTAAAACATCTAAGGGAGACTGAGTGCTAACGTTGAAAAATAGTCGTACATATAGCATTACTCATTGTCATATCAACTTAGATATAGATTTGAGTACATAATTTGGTTCGTTTTAGCACTTCTTTTTAAAAAAATTATATTATAATTGATCTGACACAATTTTATATTGTTTGTTAGTTAACTATGCGACTCTCCTCCTTTATTTAGGCTTGAGACCAAATATATTATTATACTTAGAAAATGACTTTTTTTTGTTTTTTTTTTTTAAAAGTCTAAATTTTCATGTTTTGAATTGTGTCATATATAGTTTTCGAATTACTAATGAAATGCATAGTTTTTTGAAACCCTAGATTCTAATTAACTAATTGGATCCTTTCCACCACATCCATCCTTTTCTCTTCCATGGCACGTGAGATATCTAACTAGCTTGAGAGAATTAAGGCTCACACATGACTGTCACAGACATATTTTTTACAAAGTAAGAGAGAAAAGTACAACTTAGAAATCTCAAACACCCATGTGACCTTACCTAGCTCTCTTAAATCGCTCACCCTTTCCCTTCCATTATTACTCTCTCTCTCTCTCTCTCTCTCTCTCTCTCTCTCTCTCTCTCTCTCTCTCTCTCTCTCTCTCTAATAACCAACCCATCAACCCAATTCATCATCTCAACAATATTAATCTGATCAATATAAATTATTTATTTCTTCTCTATCTTTTTTAATTTCTTCCTCTTCAAATACCCAACCAACCCACCATTTCATGATCACGTGAAAACTAGCTAGCTAGAAAGCTAATTAGTTGAAGATAGATAAAACATGGGAGGAAGAAGAAGAAGAAGAAGATCAGAAAATGATATTGATGCTACCACAATTTCACATACACTTCCATCGTCTCCTGCTCACTCTTTCTCTTCATCTTCATCTTCTTCTTCTTCTTCTTCTTCTTCTTCGGATTTTGAGTTCAGAATCTCTTCATCTCCTCGTAATAACAAGCTATCTTCTTCTTCTACTCCTTTATCTGATCATGAAAGTCTCTATTGCCCAGCTGATGATCTCTTCTACAAAGGCCAACTTCTTCCTCTCCACCTCTCTCCACGCCTCTCCATGCTTCAATCTCTCCTGCTTACTACAGCTTCTAATTCCAGCAGTAGTACTACTAGCACTTGTTCTTCCTCACCTCGTGACTCCACTGGCAGTTCCAATGATTCCTCCATTACTTCTTCCACCACCACTTCTTTTTACAGTGATCTAGTCTTGCTACCCGAGTTCAATACTACTGATTCCTCTCGGCCCAGCTCTGTCACTGATGAAGATGATCATCAGTTTAATCCACTCAGAAATCTTAATAATCAGACCAGTAGTACCCAACTTAAGAAATCCAAGTATTTCTCGTTTTCCAGATTGTTCCGGAAAGATCATCAGCAGCAGAACCAGAATATCATTAGCAAAGATGACCATCATCAGAATGTGTCTTCTCCTTCTTCTGCAGTGAAGAGAAACATTAGTACTTCAGCAAAAGAGGTTATAATGAAGTACATGAAGAAAGTTAAGCCTTTGATCTGTGACAAGTTGTCTCAGAAGCAACAGCAGAATAAGATGGAGAAGATTATGGAGACGAAAACAATGGTGCCAGAAAGACCCGTTTCAGACCATCATTCGAAGAAAGTGTTGATCGATAATAATAATGTTGATAATGTGATGTACCCGAGAAGATCAAGAAGGTGTGTTTCGAGCTGCCCGTCTTCAATCCGGTCTTCTCCGAGCCGATCTTATGGCGGTAATGGTGTTCTTCGAAGAAATAACGCTCATGTTGTTAATGGAATAAGTCATGATCATCAGAACTATTTCAGTTCGAATTCTTCTTCTTCTTCTTCAATGGAGGAGTTGCAGAACGCAATTCAAGGCGCCATTGCTCATTGCAAGAACTCTATGGTTCAGAACAACAATGCTCATCAGATGGGTAAGGAGATTTAATTAAGAATTTTCTTAATTTATGTTAATTCTAGTTATAGCTAGCTGAATTAACTCGACTATGTTATATTCAATCTAATTCTCTCTTGTTTTTGAGGTCTTGTACCTTGATGCAGACCTTTTCTTTCTTTCTTTCTTTCTTTCTTTTTTTTTGGTTGTGGGAAAGATGAAGATGAAGATGATGAGCTGGTTTTTGTGATTTTTGGTGAAAACCCATCTCTATTCTCTCTAAATTTCGCTCGAGATTTCATGTTTTATGGGTCTTGGAGTCTCAAAAATTAATGTCTTCTTCCATCATCATCATCAGTTATTTTCCATTTTCTTTTTATCAATCAGCTTTTTTATTTTTTGGTTCTGTGTTTATGTTCTTCTCTCTCTTTTGAATTTGGGATTCTAGTCAACATGAAGAGCAGAGTAGTTGTTGTTCGTTGGATCCAAGGATACTTTTGGATTTGATGGACGGTTAGATCCATGGCATTCTTAATATTTTATTGTACGTACTACGTAGCAAAATATGGGTGTGTTTCCCATAAATGCCGCCACGTTGCACTCTTCAAAGCTCTGCTGATTCCATTTGTCGCAAGCCCCACCGGTACTTGGCACAGTTATGACTACATGCAATTAATTTAATCGAATTCATTAACTTCAAAATGGCTTACATAAATTTGCTACCATCTTTAAAAAAAAACGCTATGCCAAAGGTACCAGACACGTCATTTTTCATCGGTGTCACTCAGTTTCTTACGAAAGTTGAGGACGCGTAATAAATATATATTTTTAAAATATATAATAGAATTAAATATTAGTATTAAAAAATAATATTGACACTAAATATATATAAAATATATTTAAAAAAAATAAAATAATATAAGAATAATATTTACATTATTATAATTTAACTTATACTTTTAAATAAAAAATGTTTTTAAATTTATTCTTATATGGTTGAATTAGGAGTAAAAATGTCAAAAAAAAAACTAACTTATCATGACTACTCATTGATATATAAAACTATATAAGCTTAGAGATGAGAGGAACAACTTTCACCTAGCAAAGCAATGAGATATAGTTTTCTTCAATAGTATAGAAAGTGATTACAAAAGAGATTTCTGGTGACATTGTCATGCATGGATATAGGCTTTGTTTGAAAGAGTCTTTTTAAAATTGCTTTTTCGATAAACGCTTATAGGAAACTTAAAAAGGCTTTTAGGAAAAGTTAGTTTATGTCCGCTTCTTTTAAATTATCTTTTTTTTTTTCTATTGCAATTTAGTTATAAGCTATTTAAAAGTATTTTTTGTTCCAAAAATACTTTAGAAAAGTTCTTCCAAATCGGGTCATAGTGTCCTTACATAATATAAAAGAAATGAGTCAATTTGATTATGGTGAAGTTGTACAACACATATGCGGGTTCCTTTATTAATTTTTAGTTTTTTTTTCTAGAGATTAGAAAACTCCATTTATAAAATATATCATGTTAATGGCATCATAAATTATTTAAAAAATATGTAAGACCAATTGGCGACCCTCTCTAAAGGTCACAAGACATAGTGCTTACAACAAAAGCTATAAGGCCATACAAAAAGATAGAAAAGCAACAATCATAATTTTCTTATTTATTATATTGGCGAAGAAATTTGAGTCCTTTCCACTTGAAAAGGAAGAAGATGTGTCAAACCACCGGAGTCAATGCTCCTTAGTAGGAAATTAAGGCAATTTTTATTAATATTATTATGAGTATAAGAAGATTGTATACATAAAGAAGCGAAGAAAGTGCCATGTGAGCTAAAATCTGAGGATTTGGGTCACTGTGCCACATTGTCTTTAGTAACAGAACTACAAAAGCAATTAAGGCTAGAGAGTTAGCACAGTGAATGAAGGATACTGCAAAGTGCGAAGTGTTCAATTCAATTCAATTCACTCTTCTTCTTCTTGTTTGTTTCTCTCGTCATGACTCTATGTTGTCGCTTCCTCCATCATCTCTTCATCCAGATGAATAGACTAATCGTCCCAACCGCTTCTGATGTAGATATTAATTTCAATAGCTATATATATATATATATATATTCAATTATCTCAAGAGCACTTGGAAGCAAAACTAGTCAGAGATTTATATATATCTGAGACCTAATTAATCAATCATTCAAAAAATGATTTAAGAAAATTAATTTGTAACAATAAGATATAACGGCAACATCCCTATATATCTATTTCACTTGCTACTTGTAGCTGTGAAAGCATATATATGCAAGAGTTGGCATATATTCACATCTGATATTGATTATACTCAATGACCCAAATATCGAGTTGAATTATTATTATCTTACAAAATATATACATCAAGAGGTAATTAAGACCCTAATAGGGTTGTTACAAATTGGTATAGACCACTACCATTACTTTTTTAACTATGTATAAGTAGATGAAGGTACTTGAGCAATGCTCAATTATTGTGGAACGTGTAGAGGGACAAATACCTAAAGATGTATTTGGTAGATTGTATCATACTTAGGTAGCTCAAAAGATTTGAGCTCCTTAATCATTGTGGAGCTTGGGCAAGCATATATATATAACTTATAGAAGCATATATTTTCTTGACAAAACTTCCTTATGCACGGTTAGTACGACTAGTCCTGTCGAGCGTAACAACCAAGAACTAACCTCGAATAATGACACTAGTCGAGAACTAGACAAATTTTCAAACAACAAAGGTTGTAGCCCAGAATAAATGATATTTTCTTCTGAACGACATTTAAGATAGTCAAACCCCTATCCTCGTAGGTGTGCAAGGGGTGTAATACCACCCGAACTGCAATTTCTATTAACAATAAAACATTAAAATTTGTAATTTTTTTTTCTAGAAAATTCTCATATTTTTTAGCTACTAAACTCATCCTCAATTATCAAAATTGAAAAGTTCATGTCAGTCTCAAAATTGGAAAGATAAAAAAGGGCAGTGTGGGCTCGGTACAGGCCATACTACTATACTATTGAAAATAAGCTTGAAAATTGATTGATTCGAATGATTGGACTAACTTTAGATTGACTTATGTGGAACATGAAGCCTGCATACGTTATGAATGTAGCGGCACTGCTTAAGCAAAGAAATATCTGCCATTCTGCCCTACAAAACAAATATTTGATATAAGATAAATAAAACCTGGTTTATTTAGATTACTTGTATATTATGAATATACTCTATGTTGATCATAGAAATCATTGATGGGAAGATATGGTGTATATATATATTTTTTTTCCTTGTATTATGCTTGCAATCTAGAAGCTTAATTATTTTCGGGCCACATGATTAATGTTTTAATTGCTGTATTAACATATGAAATTAATTATAGCCCATAAGTAATGATTTTATAATAATAATTATTGTCAACTAATAATTATTAATATGAAATCATTACTTATGGGCTATTATTATCAACTAATCTCAATGGTTCGACGCTTTGAGGCATGATGGCACTGTGCAAGTTCGAGTCTCAGCTTTGCCAGATTTTCAAACATCTGACGGCACGGTAGAGTCCTGGGTGTGAGTTCGGGTTCATGAGTCGTCTAGTGCGTGCGGTGTCGGGTAGTTAGGTCGAAGTTCATTAGTGTGGTATAGTCGAGTCCAAAAGGGCCGGATTTCCACGACAGGGTTGGATTTAGAGAATAAATTATTTTTTCTAAAAAAATAATATTATTATCAACTTATTAATTTATTAATTAATTATAAAAGTACCCTAATTAAATGCGTTTCCAAAGTTATTGAAGTCACATAACATCATTCTAATATAGCTTTCATGCATTATTCAAATCTATTTATACTAGATGATTAGATGTGACTGTATCACCCATCTCAATGTATTTAAATAGATCATGATAAGATAGTTACAAATGTAATTTTTTTATTTTTATATGTAATTTCTTTTAATTAAAGTATAAATCTCTATTTCAAATACCAATTATCTTATTCTATATTTTTGTCGCAATATATTACTCTATATTGAAAAAAAAAACAAATAATAACTATATAATTACTTTAGTATTTTAACTTTTAACTTTATTATTCTAACTTTGAATATTAATTTGCTGTTCAAATTGTGCCGCCACCATTAACGTCAACCGTTATAACCTCTTCCCCAACTGCTCAATCTTCCAGTTTTAAGTTTTAATGGATGAAATCGAGATGGGCAATAAGCAAATTCAACTCTCACAATGTTTCCTCTTCAATCTCTTCCTTCATTTCAAAAAATCATCTTCTACAAACTGTAATTTCTCATTGTTCTTTGACCCATGTAGACATAAGCAGCCTCCTTTCCATCTGCGGAAAGGAAGGCTTTTCCCACCTTGGAGCTTCCCTCCACGCCTTAATCATCAAAGATTTTCACTATATTGATCCAAATTCTCAACCCAATTCCCGAAACGTTCTTGCTGTTTGGAATTCCCTCGTTTCCATGTACTCGAAATGTGGAGAATTATCCAAAGCAGCTAAAGTGTTTGATGAAATGCCTCTGAGAGACACCATCTCGTGGAATTCAATGATATCAGGTTTTTTAAGGACTGAGAATTTCGATATGGGCCTTTTGCTTTTCAAACGAATGCATGGTTTGGGGAAAGTTGTGTTCGATCAAGCAACCATAACTACGATTTTATCTGCTTGCAATGAACCGGAGCTACTTTACGTGTGCAAGATGATGCATTCCTTGGCATTTTCATGTGGGTATGAGAAGGAAATATCTGTGGGGAATGCTTTGATATCTAATTACTTTAAATGTGGGTGTTGCGCTTCAGGAAAGGTAGTGTTTGATGAGATGGTTGAGCGCAATGTGATCACTTGGACTGCAGTGATTTCGGGTCTTGCTCAAAGTGGCTTTTGTGAGGAGAGTTTGCGTTTGTTTTTGGAAATGCGCGGTGCATCGGTGGATGATCCTAATTCTTTGACTTACTCAAGCTCACTCTTAGCCTGTTCTGGTTTGGGAGCCTTAGAAGAGGGTCGTCAAATTCATGGGCTCGTCTTGAAATCTGGATTTCAATCAGATTTATGCATTGAGAGTGCATTAATGGATGTGTATTCTAAATGCGGATGCATGGAAGATGCATGTCACATCTTTGACTCTGCCGAGGAACTTGATGAGGTTTCCATGACTGTGATTCTTGTGGGTTTTGCTCAAAATGGTTTGGAACAAGAAGCAATCCAAATTTTTGCCAAGATGGTGAAGGCTGATTGCATTATTGACTCCAATGTGATTTCAGCTGTTCTTGGTGCATCTGGTGCTGACATGTCTTTATCTCTTGGCAAGCAAATTCACTCATTAGTGATCAAGAAAAGCTTTAGTTCCAATCCCTTTGTAAGTAACGGACTCGTTAACATGTACTCCAAATGTGGGGACTTGGAGGAGTCCATTAAAGTCTTTAATCGAATCTCTCAAAGGAACTTGGTCTCATGGAATTCCATGATTGCGGCTTATGCCCGTCATGGGCATGGCTATGAAGCACTTAAATTGTACAAATATATGAGTTCGGAAGGCGTAGAGCCAATCGACGTCACTTTCTTATCACTTCTTCATGCTTGTAGCCACATTGGATCCATTGAAAAGGGGATGGAGTTCTTAGAAACTATGACCAAGGTTTACAGTATTATTCCAAGAGTGGAACATTATGCTTGTGTAGTCGACATGTTGGGTCGAGCCGGATATCTTAAACAAGCGAAGGACTTTATTGAGGGATTACCACTAGACCCTGGTATTCAAGTCTGGCAAGCCTTGCTTGGTGCTTGTAGCATTCACGGGGATTCTCAAATAGGGAAATATGCTGCGGATAAGTTGATTTCAGCTGCGCCCGAAAGCCCTACGCCTTATATTCTTATGTCCAACATATATTCTTCCGAAGGAAGATGGGAAGAGAGGGCAAAGGCTATCAAGAAAATGAAGGAGATTGGGATGAAGAAGGAGACAGGAATGAGTTGGATTGAGATTGAAAAGGAGCTCCATAGCTTTGTTGTTGAGGATAGACTTCATCCACATGCTGAGAAAACTTATGTAATTTTGGAGGAGTTGTTTAATCTTATGAAAGATGAAGGTTATGTGCCAAACCGAAAGTATGTGTTGTATGATCTTGGATCATAATGACAAGAGTTTAGCGTTTATGGTTTAGGGTTCTAATACAAAAATAAGGTCGTTGTTCGGGTATGAATATTTATTTCAATCATCTAATTAATCAACTTGAAAAATCAAGATGTGTATTGATGGAATTTTTATTTGGCATTTTGATAGTGAAGAACGTGGAAGGATTGTTGTCATTGGAGAGGAAGCTATTTTATTGATTAAGAAACATTTAGCTTTGCAAAACTATTCGGCCATTTAAACTAAAATCTCAAAATGGGCCTTGATTTCCAAATAATAATCAGTAATAATAGTTCAAGCCAAACAATTATATCTCCAAGAAAATGAGAGACGAGGAAAAACAAAAACAGGTTTTTCAAAACATTTTTTTGAAAAATAAAACAAATCATACAGATTTTTGCATTATTCTAAAACAAGCTTGTTTGATCTAGGTCACCTAAATTAATTCACTTACTCTGGTATACTTTATTTTTATTTTATTTCTTATTTAAGCATTTTTGTTTAATATTATGAGGGCAATATCTATCTGTCAAGAATTTTATTGTGGAATAAATAAAAAATAAAAAATATTCTACATATTTTTGACATTATCAAGTTCCAATTAAAGTTTAACCCGTGGTCACAATATAAAGGTTTCATACAGAGCAAATATGCACCACCCCCACCTATACAATGAAGATAAAAGTGTATATTGAGACTTGAACTCGAAACCTCGTGTCAACAGACATTCATATGCCCTTTTCCACTTTTGTTTTTTTTAACACAAGCAAAATTATTAAGAAATAGAAAGAAAGTAACACGTGGCCGTTTTTGACTGATCACTGGACAAAGTTCAGGACATAAGAAAACAAGACAATTAATCCAACGGCCCTGATTATCATAACAAGTGGGACCAACAAAAGCTGACACATCAAACGACAAAAGGAGAGCGCCATAACGAAAACACGTTCCAATCATAGATCAGAGCGCTCTCTATATATATATATATATATAACCCCCACCACCATGGCTCAGTATGCAGGTTCGTACCACTTTATCACGTTCTCTCTCCTCCAGTGGTCCACACCCACCCACCCCCTTATCTGACACTCTACATGTGGCACATGCCAGGACGCTTCCCCAGCCGAACCTCACATCACAACCGTCATCTATTCTCCCATCCAACGGCTATGATTTCAAGTTGAGCTTCTGATCCTGTACTGACTCACCCATCCTGACAATTAACAGGTGGCTCCTTCCTGAGTCTGGGCCCACCACTTCTCAGTCAAACATCTTTTTAATCACAGCTCATCTTCGATTATTTTTATTTTATTTAAAATCCGATGGCTGATATTAACAGCCATATTACTGCAACAAACCAGGCAATCAACCCACGTGACTCTCCACGTGGTCTCTGTGGTCCCCACTCTCTCTGTTCCCCCCTAAATTCCCGGGGTCAGCACAGCAGTAAAATGGGGGGTCTTAAAATGCGCCCAGTGCGCAGTACGACCTCCCTCGACGCGCCAAGCCCTAGAAATTTGTGGTCCCAAAAGAATTTAAACATGGTTAATAGACTAAAAGGTCCTATTCTTATAGCTCATAAAAAAAAAAAAAACATTCATATAATTAACTTAGAATAGGCTTTGTTGAGCTCAATAAGTGAGAGGTCAAAGTGCCACCTTTCTTCAAAGTTGGATGGTTGTGATTACTGGGTCATGTAGATGTAGAGGGTAGGTGGCAAAGCCTTTGTTTTTTGTTAGGATAAAGTGTATACACACAATCATTCCTCATGTATTATGATTCTCTGTACACTTACATATTTCTTTAATACCTAGTTGTCTGTCTAGAATAGATTATGGCTACTATAATCAAATCTTAATGCACTTTCTTAAGAAGAAGAGCATGATATCTACCACTTGTTAATTCCTTCAATAGACATGAATACCCCCATCTTCATTGTCACATTTTCTAGGACTTGGACAACCTAATGGAGCTGTTCAAAGGGTAACATGGTCATGTTGCAGATTGTGTTTTGGACAACTTGATCTAGTTGGGCAGTGAGAAGTCACATGGCAGGAAATTTCTCTTCATGTGATCAGATGCTTGGGAATACTCCCCATAATCTCATTAATTTTGTAATTAAGCAATGTGGTCAAGCTTTTCAAAAATCTTATCTCTTTTTTACTAAACTCTGTTATATATAAGAATCCCATTAAATTAAATGACCCTTAAAAGGGAGTCATCTGAAGATAAATGTGTCTTTTAAAGTCTTAAGTGCCTTATTGTATTTATATTATAAAGTTAATAAAAATTATGAGAAAAAAAAATAATACTCAATATAATAGGCTTATGTAGTTATTGGATCTAGGAAAGTAACGATGTATGCAGTCTTATCTCTCTGTACACAAGAGATTATTTTTTGAATTTAAACAAGTGACCTTGTATCATCAAAATGTATATTTAAAAAAAAAAAAAAAAAACATAGAGATTTCTGGGTCTCTTTAAATTTTCAAATATATGCATGGATCAGTGTGCTTGTAGAGTTGGATGCTTTTTTTTTGCAGAAACTTTAATATCCAAAACAGACATAATCTGCAACCAATAAGAAACCCTAAATTAATTTATAGCATTTTTTGTTTTCATACCTTTTCAAATAAGAGTAACAGCTCATGATTTTGATTGGTGAGTAAGTTTTCAATTCATTCAGGGGGTTTCATGTTGTACAGTCTTTGAAAGGTGCTTGAGAGGTTGAAACAACTTCAAATAAAAGGTTGGAATTATAGGGGAGTCAATTTAAAGTACAGTTGTACCAGTACCAAAAACAACATAAAAGTTGGAATATAAGGACAAGGAAAGCTAAATAATTATTCTAACGATATATATGTTTAATCATTTCGTTAATTAAGTTGTCTAAATTAAATTAACTTCAAGAAGCTTTTGTCTTTTGCTTCCTATGGGCTTCATGTGCTGTCCCCATATTCTAAAACACAATCTTAATTCAATTGTTTTGGATTCACCAGACCAGTTTGCTTTAATAATCTCACCTGCCCTTCAATTTACTCATAAAAAAAAAAAAGAGAGATAAAAAAGAATCCAAAAGTGCTACTATTCACTTTATAAAACACAAACTCATGCATGCTTAGAAACACCCTTCTTCTTCTTCTCCTCCTAGAACAAAAAACACTACCACACCATGGTCTTCCTAGAGGCTGCTCAAGCAATGTCAATGGAGCCGGCGGCGGCATCATCGAGCCCTCGGATCTCTTTCTCGGCTGAGTTTCTTGATGATGACAACTTCATCTCTATAACGCCAAATCCCGAGATCCAAAAACTCGTCGAGATGGAGAGAGATAAAGCGCGAAATCCCGACTTCGAGTTTCTCTCTAATAATGATTCTTCTACTGGTTCTATGTTAACAGCTGATGAGCTCTTCTTTGAGGGAAAGCTTCTTCCCTATTGGGAAATAGAGAAACTCAACAGAATGACTATAAAGCCCAAAGAAGAAGCAGTAATAGTAGATGGAGAAGAGAAAGAAGACGCAAGAAAGGAAGAGAGCAATAAAATGAGTTGGTTTATTGATGAAGACCCATCTCCTAGACCTCCAAAATGCACTGTTTTATGGAAAGAGTTATTAAGGTTGAAGAAACAGCGCGCTTCTTCGGTATTATCGCCTTCTTCTTCTTCTTCTTCTTCTTCGTCGAGCTCTCTAATGGAGATTGAAGGGTCATCTTGGAGTAGGGAGAAGCATGTGAAGAGGATAAAGAAAGGATTGGAGAGAACAAGATCAGCTAGTATTAGAATACGGCCTGTGGTAAATGTGCCTATTTACACAACACAAGGGAAAAGTAGTGTTTTGCCTCCTTTGTTTTCACTTAGAAAAGGAAATGTAGAAAGGTAAATTTAAGGGTGATGATCATGAGCTGATCAATTATTTATTCTGTTGGATGCTTTGTAGGATTGTTCAGAATGTCCTTTTTTTTTCTGGGTTTTAGTTTTCATACCTTAGGGACTTTTCTCTTCCTTTTTTTTTTTTTTAATTGTTGGTGTGATGGATGTGATGCATTGTAAGTAAAGATGAATTTTCTTTTCTTTGGTGATATGTAACAAATGCTCATCATTTTCTCTGGTTTCTTTTTTCTTGATATCAGGGTTATAACATAGTTTGAAAAGCATATGATTCAAGAATTTAGTACTGGGTAGTTGGGAAAAATCCATAAGATGATATGGATGGTTGAAATTGACCAAATTATCATGTTGGTTTATGACTTAAGGTCAAGATGGTTAGACCAGCTTTGACCTCCTGAAAGTGAACCATTTCTAATTTTCTATGGCTTTTCACAGAATTCAGACTTTCCAAAGAATAAAGCTAGTAACAGTAGTTCCTTTGTGATATATCAATCAATTAATTTACCAATCAAGAACTTCGATTCGATTCTCATAATATATCAAGAATTTGAATGTCAATTTCTCAAAATTCAAGCTTAGGTTAAACAAATGAAGGTCTTAGACTCACATACTACTAAGCTAGCTTTCCTTCTTCTTCCTTTTCTTTTTATTTATTTATTTTTAATTCTGTAGTGTCCTGAAGAATCTTCAGGGCTGCAGTGATTCAAATTTAAAAAACTTTTCCAAGCCAAACTCTGTTACCTACTGAAAATTAGTCAACTAGCCAATCAATTGTTTGTTTCATCAGACTAATCCCACAGAGCATTTGTTGTCCCCAGTCCCTAGAAGACCCAACATGAGGTGGTGGCCCCAAGAGGAAACAGAATTTTATGGCTTTTTGTGAAAGTTTTTTATTAGATTGATTATGTATTATTAAGGGCAGTATAACAATTTTACTTGTTTAAACAGCTATATCTATACAAGCTGTATTTCTTTTTTGTTTTTTATCTGTATATTAGTCTCTCAGAGTTATCAATGGAAACCATAGCTTTGTTAACATTCTTAAATTCTCCTTTTGTGTCATTTACAGTTTGATGAACACCACACCTACACTCATTTATGGGCCATGAACCTTACAATCACACCATGAACATGGATGTTAACAGGTCAGATGCCAGTATATAAGACCTGGAACAGATAGATACTAATCAGGTCAGGAAGATGGCCCAGATTCCTTCAATAAAATGATCTCAATAATTTTATTAAGGGCCAACAAGTAATTAACATTTAGTTGGTGTGCATGAGAGGTCCATTCATATGATATGAGAGCTAAGTTGTCATATCATATGGAAATCTGAAAATGATAATGATCTTCTCATTGAGAAAGCCCAGTTTTAATTCAAAAACTAGTAGATTTTTAAGGATGATTTCCTCTGTAACCAGAACTTCTTCACATATTGGCTTATCGTATTGAAAAAACGATTCAAATCCCATGAGTCTATATGTTCATTACACAATGCTTGCGTAGGGGATTAAACTCAATTGGTCGACCAGTTTAAGCTTCGAGAACAAAATCTAAATTCCTTTACGAAGTGGACATATATTTCAATTTTTCAAACACAGTTATGGTACAGATACATTAAAATAAAATAAATAAATATACACCAAAATGGGAAAAATTACAGAAGATAATTCCACCTTCTAAAACATCCTTTTTAATCTTGTCTTATAACACATCTCAGTTCTGATAAGAAGAGAGAAAATTGAACTATGCACAACCATGTCACCCCTCTAGAGAATTAAATACTCCAAATTGCACCAAAGAGTTCTTATAGATGAACCTTTAAGTCACTTCCTTTGAGGCGTGAAATTCCTTTCTGCAATAAGTAAACATAAAGCTAACTGAGTAGATTGTTGGTGTCATTTGTTATTTAACTTATTTTAACATTCAAGAACATATTTTACCTCAAAAAAAAACTATGTGGCTGAAGAAGGTGGCTGAAATGAGAAGTGGTTTCCAGGAGAAATCCTAAAACATGGATCAAATTAATCAATTGCTGGAAATAGAAAGAAAAAAAAATGTGGGCATCAAGACTTGAAGATGTTCATACTTACTGAAGGTTTAATCCAGGTTTTTCTCTGAGGCTTTTTGGAACTGCACCAGTCAGGTTGTTATTTTGCACGAAACTGGAATAATGAGAAAGCAGAATTATAAGAATCCAACTACCAAATTTCCAAATACCATCATCAATAAGAAATCAATAGGATGAACAGGAATGGAATTCAACTCTTGCTCAATTGAGCAGGAATGGAATTCAACTCCTACATAATTCCTTTCTCATTTAGGTCATTTATAAGAAATGACACATAAGTAAATAACCTAAGGACATTCAATTATTACAATCCCAAAGTGAACAGATCATCATATTTTCAAGCATGTAGAGTCATTCTTGTAACCCAATGCAATAAACAACAGTACGGGCAGTGGACGAGCTCACTAATATTTTGGCAGTCTTCAAATACCAATTTGAAGATAGAATCCTGAGTAACTCTCCGTGTACTGAAATTGCAGTCATCTAATACTAAGGATGTTACAACATATAGTTTGTGATATAAAAAATAGGTTGAAATAAAATTTACTTGAGCCTGGATATTTTATGAAGACAATAAAAATTATTTTATCATAGCAGCAAGGATGGTGTATCAAAATGTTGGAACTAGATATTTCACAGATCTCCCTACGTCAATTCGTTTTCACATATCTCCCTCATCAGAAGAACAATAACAGATACAGAAAACACAGAAAAATGTGTAACTATGAGCATGCAGAACAAGATGAGAGAAGGCTGTATTGCATGAAGTCAATACTTACAGTTCACGCAGTGTGTTAATGGCTCCAAGTGACACAGGAATCTCTCCGCTTAAATTATTGTTCTCCAAATGCCTTGATGAAAGATAAAAACAAATTAGAAAAAGGAAAACAAGCAAACTCAAGGCATCCAAGTTATGTGGTCCTACTGGTACCAACATAAAACAATATAAATTTTGCATTCACATGGCAGAAAATGAGGTAAAAAAAAAAGGAAACAATGTATTTTAAGTAAATCCCATTAAAAAAATTTGTTGATTGAGGATTTATCAATGTTAAATTTGCTAGATCATTTAAATAGAGGTTTGCAAGCTACTATATTAGTTGTGAAAAGATGCACAAAGAACTAAGGCAACAGAAAATGGAAACCAAACTTACAATGTCACTAGCCTCCTTAAGGAACTGAGATCAGGAATCAACCCTGACAAATTATTGTTCCCAAGCCAACTGCCACAATAGCATAAAACGTTATTCATAAAATTAGTTAACATTAGATATTCTGTCATTGAAGAGAAATTATTTTGGAAAACCTACATATCTGTCAGTGCAGTCAAATTGGCAATGCTCGCTGAGATAGATCCCGAAAGACCCATACTTGACAGGTCTCTGGAAAATAGAAAAACATAAAAGATACAAATAAGAAAGAAGGAAAAAAAAAAAAGAGGGGGAAGAAGAAGTACTAAAAAGTTATGTTCATTCAAAAGAGATGTGGGTGTAAAGGAGGACTATTTTATGATCTCAAGTACAAACTCACAAAGCAACAACTCGTATCCTAGGTCCGTCAGAGCATGTAACTCCACTCCATGAGTAATTATGAGGTCGACAAGGATCACCATTCCAATCAAGTGGTGGATTTTGTAGACTTCTCTTCACTCTCTCTAAAGCAATTACTGCAATGTAAATAAGAATCTCATGTTAAAGATCAATATCAGATAATTTCTACTTAGATTAAAAGACAAAAAGTTGTTGTTTTGCCCTAAGATACCCTAAACCCATCGCAGAGGATGCCTGCCAATAAACACATACACTCAAATAGCTACATGATGTGCTAGATCTTCATTAGCTATATTTTTTCTCATTCCTTTCCATTGAAAAAAAAAATGTAAAACAACTTAATAGAATATGTAAGTATCTTAGTTCATACCTAGATCACTTCAAATGGAACATCACCATACTTAGCCGTCTAATGGGCACACGTGCTACTAGAGTGTCATATTGCATCGTAATGTATGGAACTCTCCCAACCATTTATATCAATTTTTACCTTGCGTTTTGGGCATCCATCTTTTACATCTTGATTAGATAATTGCAACGAAAAAATTGGTGAAATCTTCAGGACATAAGTCATTAAATTAGATTAAATGATCCAGGAGAAGGCTGGAAGAGTTCCACAGAAAATTATACCAGCTATTTTTTAAGAGATATGTAAAGGTCATGAGTAATCAAACCATCTCGGGTGGCAGTTCTTCCTCCAAGGAGCAGTGCGTTGAAAATTTCTCCACCATTGATCACAGGACCAATATCAGATCCAGCAGCTGGGACTAGAGTTATATTCATAAAACCAGAGAGAGGCCAACGGGTAGCAAAAACAGCAACACCAGCTGGAGTCACATTCAGATTGCGGTAGTACTCTACCCCATTGACAATGACACTGAATACCCTTGATGTTTCCAGTGAGAAATCACGATTATCAGCAAAATATAGAGCAATGTAGTAAACGGAGTTTGGAAGAGGCACCAAAGGCCACCGTAGCACCATAGGTTTTGCTTGGTCAGTCGTCAACCCAGTATCAAATATCTTTGAAGGGGGTAGATTCCAGAAACCGGAAACGGTGAGATTTCTGACACTTTCTGTGATAGGATTTCCATCCACAAACGGCTCCCAATTACGATCAAATGGATCATCAGGATATCTGGTGTTGCACATCCACAAACAAACAACAGTCGGATTCAACAAAATTGAGAAAAAGAAAATGCAACGTCGCACACAATCGTGGTTTTTTTTTTTTTCCCAATTGTTACTGTTAGGAACCCCCATATTGGAAATACTCAACAAAAACCCATCAGTAATCAGCTTCTACTTCTCAGTTAATTGGGTTCTTTTATAAATCTCCTGTTCATTTTCCATGTTATTGTGTTCTTTTTTCAGGGAAACATCAAAATGGAAAATCTGTACCTCAATAACAAATAAAGATACAGGAATTTCCAATTTTTGTAGCATATACTAAATCAAGCAAAGTGCAGATCAAACAAAAGATAATTCAATGAACAAATTAACAAGTGACAGATGAAAGTATTGAACCATATAACCACGATCCTGCTGCTGCATCTAAATTTCCTTAACATACCCTTCATCCTAACAGCTAAGCTATTCAAATCCCTGATATACGCTATAAAGTGTATTTCATTAGGTCTTACGTTCTTCAGGTTTTCATAAGAAAGCCATCTGAGAAATGATACTCAAGTAAGAGTCATATTAGGTCTCAAGTAAATTGAATTAAAAAAAGGGATACCTTAAACAGAATGAGAGCTATCACAATATGAGCATCCTAGACGTTGACCAAATACCTAAAACCTAGGTTTTCTGCACAATTACCATATTATGTTTGATTTTAACATGAATTCAACAAACCAGACCAAATGAGCTAGATCATTTCATAAACATAACCATTAAAATGACATGAAAATTCACATTAATCACAATAACTATTAATAAACCCTAACCCTAGAATCAAACAACTTACTTGACAATGGACCCCTCGTATCCGAAAATGTTTCTCGCGACCAAGCTCAAACCATACTTCTGAAAATCTGTCGAATTATAAAGCGCACCCCCCATAATCATGATCTCCAAAGCAGAAATAAATGGGTCCGAATCCGTATACTTATTCGACGCCACGCAAACGCTCATACTCTTCCCTCTCGCAACGAACACTCCTTCATAGTACGACGACAGTCCTCTCGCATTCTCCTCCGTCGTATTAACAACACTCCACACAGTCCCATCGACAATTTGATCAAAAACCGGCGGCGAATCCCGCCCGTTCACTCCGCCGTAGTAATAAGTGGTTCGAACAAGGTACTTGGCGTTTCGATACACCGGAAGAACATAACAGAATTTCCGAGGAGTAGTAATAGTACTGCCGCCGAGAGGAAAGGATCGAACGGTGGAGAGGATCGGGACGAGATCGGAAGCGTTTTTTAGGGTTTTGGGTGTCCCGGCGGAGACATAATCGGTGTCGGGAAGCCATGTTCTGCCGTCGATCACGGACGAAACTGCGGCGCCGCAGTTGATTAGAAGACCTGAACGGATCAAATAAAACCAAAAAAATCCCAAAAATTGAATCAAAACAAAACAAAAACAAAAATAAAAATAAAAACTCCAATTTTTCAGAATCAGAAAAACCTTAAGAGAAGAATTCAAGTTGGGAATTGATGGAAAAACCTTTGGGAGGTGGAGATTGGGCGGCTGAAGAGAAGATGACGATGAAGAAGAAGAAGAAGAAGAAGAAGAAGAAGAAGAGAGAAGACATGGTATAGCAGAAAAGATTGAGAGAAGGAAAGATTGGGGAGAAATGGTAGTTGAAATGGTCGGAGGAGGAGGAGTTAAGGAAGGAATCAAAGGAGGAGGAGATGATGGAGAAGGTGAAGTCAGAGGAAGGGAAGGAACCGTGACGTTAGAGAGAGAGAGAGAGAGAAGTAGGTTGGAAAAACAAAAAGAAAAACGCGGGAAAAACCAAGTCAAGATGAATGGTGGCAGTTAGGGACTTTCTTTTTATAAAAAAAAAAAAGAAAAGAAAAGAAAAATGAAGCTGTTATTGTGGAATGCATAAATAACTAACCCAACTTAATTTTGTTTATTATTACAGGGAAAATTGGTTTTTTTTCGGCCCATCTTTGGTAAAGGGTAAGTTTTGGAATAATGGAAAGCGTTTATAGTGAGTGAGACTTTTTTCTTTTTCTTTTTTTGACTTCTTATATATTTTATTATTTTTCATCTTCTCTACTTTTAAATTTCTTGTATTTATAATTTTCTTATTTCATCTTCCTAATTTTTAATATTTTGTTTTTCTCTGTTTCTATCTTTTTTTTTAATAGTTTGAAATACATTTATTTATCTTTTTCAACTCACAAAGATTATTAATACTTATTATTAGTGGGTTTAACTTTAAATATATTTAATTAACACACTGTTGACATTCTCCTGAGAGTTGTTGAATTGTCTCGAATCATGTATCAATACGTGATTCGAGCTGATTTAATAACTTTCAGAGGTAATATAACAAAGTGTGTTTATAAAACATTTTTCATTAATCTCATATTTATTATTTGATCTCTGGAGCTAAAACTTCATACTTTCTTGTTTTTATACCGATTTTTCGGTACTTAGGAGGTGTCCTCTTCCCTTTTAGTGTAAAACTAATTCTTTCAAATTTGATAATTTACAGGGGTAATGACACATCTCTCATTAAAAATAGACGAGGGCTAGCTCAAATTTGTGATAAATTTATCAACCGTAACTCATAATTCGCTCTCCAAATCAACAAAACAATCACTTGTTCGTTAAAACTTTGTACTTTCACATTAGTAAGAGGTCTTCACGTTGGGAGAAAAAACTTTATACGGCTGTTAGAAGACAGAGAGCTGCTCATATTAATCAAAATTTATTTTATATGTAAGAATAATTTGGATTCCACGTACATGCCAAGCACTAATGCTTATATCCAAACTTCTTATATCAAACGTTGAATTTAGTTTTCACTTTTTCATATTTAATCATCGCTTGTTTCAATGATAACTTCTCTACATTAGACACTTGTCAACACAAACACAATTATCATTATATTATATATATGGAATCAGATTATCTTCCATAATATCACAAATAATGGCTTAATGATAATAGCATTTCATGCTTATGACGTTAATTAATAATTTAGTGTGTGGGCATGCCTTATTGTTCGCATTTCTATTTTATTAATAATTAACAAATATTTTTAAAAAATATATAATTGTTGAAATCATTAACAATCTACATAAACATACATGATGATAAAAGGGTAACGTATGTTAAAAATGGGGCTAAATTACCGGCTAGTTAGAATTTTTAACATCAATTATTGGTGGGTTCAATTGATTAGTCTCACAATGATTGTGTGCTCTTTCTGTCATTTAAGACACGTAAAAAGCCTTACCTCCTCACACGAGCAAAAGACATTTTTTTAAGGACAAAAATAAAATCTAAATAAAATCTCCTAAGACTTGTTTTTATGGGTAAAGACAGGTGTCTAATTGATTAGTCACGCATTGATTATGTGTTATTTCAAGCTAAGATGCGTAATAAGTCTCACTTCCACGTACTAAAAAGAGACGTTTTTTTAAGAAAAAAAATAAAATCTCTTAGGATTTATCTTTATGCACTTTCAAGCCAAGACATGTGTCATATGGCATGTGTTGCATGGACGTCCACAGGTTCGATGACCTAATTTAAAGATCAGCCAAACTTAAGGGTCAGTAGCAGAGACAATATCTTACGATGTGTGAAATATGCCATAATGAGCTTCAACATCAATTATTATAACCAGGATCATTTAAAAGCTTAAAAATCAATGCATCATTTTTAAAAGAATAATATTCAAATATGACAAAAAAAAAAAACACTCTTAAGTTATCTAAATTTAACTCTAGAATTATCTAAGAATGTGCTTGTATCAAAACTAGCAGAGAAGATACATGAATTGTGCAAATACTGCTCATCTAGAAAATGAGTCTCTGCTTATGTTTTATAGAGAGTTACAACCATTGGATGTGCAGGACACTTATCCTCTATCTAGCTAACATGTGGAAAGGTAACCATGTGATCTCACATGAGGTAGCAAACAGGAATAACAAACTCTGACATAATATGATAACATGTAATACAAACTCAACGAACTTCCACATGACTGTGAGAGATGATTCAGTGTGTCTCTCTTACATCCCCCCTCAAACGAGTGGGGAGTTCTACAACCCCGAGTTTGAAACGAAGATAGGAGAAGCGTGTCACGCTTGGGTTGCACCGCAGTGCCCCTACCCAGGGTGATGAGTACCCCAATCTACAGGGCGTACTCCAGCCATTATGATCCCATAATATTATCTCCTCCTAGTACACAACACACCGCAGCGTCTAGTACCCCCGAGATCATTTATTCACACTATTCACTCATGAATAGTGTAGGGCCTCCCCCAGATTCGAACTCACAACCTCATAAGGTTTGATTTAGCAATCTGAGTAGCCACTGAGCTAATTGCTGTGTACTGGGATGTGACAATATTTTGAAATCATAATGGTTGGAGTATGCCATGCGGGGGTACTCATTACCCTGGGTAGGAGGCACTGTGTGCAACCCAGGAGTGACAAAAAGGCCTTATGTATACTCAGATTGCGAAATCAAACCTTATGAGGTTGTGAGTTCGAATCTGGGGGAGGCCCTGCACTATTTATGATGAATAGTATGGACAAATGATCCCGGGGGTACTAGACATTGTTGAGTGGGATGTGTACTGGGATGTGACAATATTATGTGGTATATAATAGCTGGGGTACGCTCAGTATGAGGTGCCCATCATACCTCCGGTATGGGGTGTGACAAAGCGTGTGCTAGAAAAAGGCTTAGTGAGACTGTTTGCAAGCTTATCGCAAGAGGGTACATAGTTGATGGCTAGTTCTAAGCGTAGCACTTTGTCCCAAATGAAGTGGACATCGAGCGCAATGTGCTTGGTGCGTGCATGGAAAACGGGGTTAGAAGTAAGAGCTCCAACACTGATGTTGTTGCACCACACTACTGGGCAAGGAGTGACTGGATAATGTATCTCAGAGATAGGAGATTTCAACCAAGAAATTTCAACAACAACCTGAGCTAATGCTCAATATTTTTGACTCGGTGTTGGAACGAGCAGCCACATGTTTTTTCGATTGCCAGGACACTAGAGAATCCCCAAAGAACACACAATATGCTCCTATTGACTTTCGATCCTCTAGTGAAGATGCCCAATCAGAGTCGGAGTATGCAACCAACTGTATTTGATCATTTGACTTAATGTGAAGAGCAAGGTTATCAACTCCCTTAATATACCTGAGAATGTGCTTGAGAGCTTGCCAATGCACCAATTTTGGAATTTGTTGAAATTGACTCAGACGATTGATGATGAATGAGAGGTCAAGCCAAGTGTATGTGAGGTATTAAAGTCCCCCAAGAAGACTGCGAAACGGAGTGGGATCCGAGAATGCTTTACTGTCAGATGAGGAGAGATCCTTGCCTACAACACATGAAGTGTTGACAGGTTTAAATGAGGGCATCCCTGCTTGTTGTATTAATGTGTTAATGTAAGATGATTGACTGAGAAAGAAGCCACTAGAATCACAATGATCTTCAATGCCCAAGAAGTAGTGAAGGTCACTGAGGTCGTTCAAAGCAAAAGAGTTGCCCAACTCACGAACAAAGTAATGCACAGTGGATCTGAAATTACAAGTCATAAACGAGAACATACACCATAGAAGAACCATTATTAAAGATGAACAAAAAGAGTCAGCCCGTGAATTGACAAAGTTCCAGGATAACAATTTGGTTCGAAGATGATCAAACCATGCCTGAGGGGCTCGCTTCAACCCGTATAGAGCATGATAGAGGTGGCACACATGATGAGGTTTAGAAGGGTCCACAACAAACCCTTCAGGTTGAGGCCTAAATACTATTTTAGTCAAGCTGCCATGGAGAAATGTGTTGTTTATGTCTAACTATCGCATCGACCAGTTATAAGCAACTGCAAGATATAAAACCACTCAAATGGTTGAAGCTTTGACGACTAGGTTGTATGTCTCAAAAAAATCAATACCGGGCTATTGATGGAAGCCCTTAGCAACCAAACGGATCTTGTACAGGTGAATGGAACCATCGAAGTTTCACTTGATTTTGAATACCCACTTGTTGTCCACTAAATTCTAATTTGCAGCATGTGGAACTAGTGACCATATATGATTGGAAAGCAAGGCATTATACTCTTGTTTCATAGTTAAAAGCCATTTATTTGATAATAAAGCAGATTTAACTGATTTTGTCTCAATCTTAATGTCACTAGTAGTATAATTGGCAATAGTAGGCTTTAAAAAACTTAGGCTTAAATATTCCACTTTTGGCTCTTGTAATCATTGGGTGAGAGGGAATAGGTAATTGAGGGATTGATGTGGATTGAGGTGGAGAAAGTGTATCATGTGGCGGGGAGGTAGGTGAAATTGATGGTGAGGAAGGACAGGGAACCGGAGGTGTAGAGGCTAGAGAATTATTTGGAAGGGAGATTAAAGTGTGAGGAGGAGTAACAGGACTGGTAGACATAGATGAGAGAAAAAGTGCCAGATAAGGGAATTCGACTTCATTAAACAACACATGTCGTGAGATGAATAATCTACCAGTTGGACATAGGCATTTGTAACCCTTATGTTCTGAGTTGTACCCGACGAAAATGCACTTGTGAGATCGAAACTGAAATTTAGGCTTGTTGTAGGGGCGTAAACAAGGAAAACAAGTGCATCCAAACACTTTTAACATGGAGTAATCATGCAACTTTTTAAACACTATTTGATAGGGAGACACCCCATCTAAAATTGGAGTTGGCAACCTATTGATAATAAAGACAACAACAAGGCAAGCATCCCACCAAAAAGAGATAGGTAATTGGGCATGTGGTAAAAGGGTAAGGCACATTTCAGTGATGTGACAGTGTTTTCGTTCAACCCTCCCATGTTGTTCATGTGTGTGTGGGCAAGGATGACGAAATGCAATGCCATGTTGCGATAAGAAAGAAGAAAATGATCGGTACTCCCATCCCCAATTGGTTTGAAGACATTTTATCTTTGTAGAGAATTGGTTTTCAACTAGTTGTTTGAATTTAATAAAAGTGGGCAGTGCATCAGATTTTGCTCGTAGGGGGTAAACCTAGGTGAATCGTGAGAAATCATCCACAAGATGCATATAATACCGGTATCCATCATTAGACTAAACATGTGTTGGACCCCATAAATCTGAAAATATCAATTGAAGCATAGATGATGTCTGAGATGCAGATTTATGAAATGGTAGAGCGTGAGATTTGCCCATTTGACATGCCGAGCAAAATTGTAATGTTTTATTCCCATGAACTATTTTATTACAATTTTTAAGAACAATAAACAAAACATGTTGAAAAGGATGTCCCAATCTCAAATGCCAAATATCTAAAAAAGAATGAACTGCAGGAGTATTTGTAGCCTATGAAACAATCATGTGAGAAGTGTATGAATGAGGCAAGCTAGGAATGGAACATGAAGCGAACCGATAGAGTCCGTCCTAAGCATTCCTCGAAGTAGAATCTCCTTGATTTGAGAATTTGTAACACCTCGTATATTTGAGTCAAACACATATGTTGACTTATACGTATATCAAAATATATAATACGCGGATTTTATACACAATAGCCAAATATACTACGCATATATTAAAATACATGCTATGTCTAAGGGGTATAAACAAATAAATCAAATTATTAAATGAATAATATAAGTTTAATTAGTTGAATGAGTTTGGTTACTTAAATATGTGAAATGAGGTGATGATTAATGATTTAATGAATAGTATAATTTAATGATTTAATGAATAATATGATTTAATCAATGAAAGTTAAATATTAAGATGGGGAGGAGTTATTAAAGTAATTGAATAGTATGAATTAAAGTTAAATGAATGAATTAAATTAAGATGGGGAAGTTAGTTTGTTAAATTGCATGGGGAGCGTGGGATCTAAAAATATATATATATCTCACTTACCTTTCTTTCACTCATACTTATTAAGAAGAAAAAAAAAAAGAAGAAGAGAAAAACAGAGCCGAATCGGGATCCGCAGTAAGTGATTTTTACTTTATTTCTTCGTGAAATTGATAATTAAGCTAGATACAGCGATTCTCTCGGAGTAATATTTGCTATGGGAGCAGTTTTACGGTGTTTTTGAAATTGGGGTTTTGACTCGACTTGAATAAAAATTTGTTCGAAAGGTTGAAAAACACTTCCTACACTGTAGAAGCCCTGAATATGTGGTTAGATTTCATTTATTTATTCATTTAAAATTTTTATGGCTGTTAAAAGTTAAATTTGATATTGAAGATTTTTTGAACTCTATTAAAACCCGATGAAACTCCAATTTAAGATTGTAGAAAGATAGATCTATCAATTTCGAACATTTCGATGATGAGATCATGATTTTTAAATATGATTTGATATTTCTAGTAACTAAATATATGGTTTTGGTGAGTAAAATTTACTTTCGTGATTTCCGCGATCGTGTAAAACTTTAGTAAAATACCTGTTGAAGGTAGTAGAATGGTGGTAGGACTGATTTTACACCTGTCGATGTGGACAGAATAATTTTAAGAATGTTCTATATTTTTAATAAAATTGATATATGTTCCAGTAGAAAAATAAAACTGAGAACTAGTGAAAATATGAATTGAAAATCTATTTTTACTGTTCTTTCTTATGGAAACATCTAAATTGACCACAGAAACGAGATAGTAGCGTTTTCAACTCCTTCTGAGTTCTAAGTTGAGCTGAAACCTAAATTCATGAAATGTGTATAATATTTTTTAGATTGTTAAAGTAAGAATTAGTGATGAATGAGCAAGACTTGGATCAAATGAAATGTATTTGAATGAATAATACAAGTAGATATAATTAAGTGAAATAGATTCAAATTATACATGAATTGCAAATGTTTATTGGTGTGTTAGTGATGTTGAATGGTGTTTAGTAGTTTATAATGATTAAGTGTGCTTGAATTTCATGTGTTGCATAGGAATTAAAAATTAAATGTGTTAGCGAATAAGCTTGAGGGAATATTAATGCTGAAAAGGTGCAATGAGTTTAGTCATGGTCATGGTGATCCCTTGTGCTGAATATTACTGGGTTCATTGACATAGAAATAACATATAATTACTATGAGTATATTTCTTGATTTTGGTTTTTGTATGACATTGTATTGATATAAAATGTTTAACTGTAGGCATGTTATGTATATAAATGCATTTTATTTTATTAATCATTCATAAATGATTTTGGCATTGGCGTATGCGAGACATGTGAAGACAGACCACATATAATATCATTTCGTTAGGAATTAGTTTCGGATGAATGTTATGCGTAATCTCATTGTCAGTAGGACTGTCCTAACAAGGATTTTAGAATCCTTGAAATGATTGTGAATTGGGTAATGGGAGGTTCGAGCGTAAGCTCCTTATCGATGCATAATAAGGAGTTCATATTCGCTCCATTACTAGAAGGAGGGAGATTGTGAATTTCGTTAAAAAGGATGCATTGTTTTATTGAACAAACATAAAATTTATATTGCTGGCATGTATGATATTTTTGTTGAATGATGCATATATGTTAAATAAATGTTTTGAATGACTTTAAATGTCATGTTTTCCTAAATACATACGATTGTCATATCAAGAGATATATTCACTGAGCTTGTTGATTGCACACTCAATTTCTTTCAATATTTTAGGTACAGAATCAAAAGGAAAAAGAAAGACTAGAGAGTGACTGACACGTGATCTACATTCGCCTTTGTTTATGTATGTATGCGTGGAGAATATAAGTTATATATATTTTTATTTTGACATGTTTAAATATTACATTACTATGTATATAATATCATCTAGGTGGGTTGTGTAAGAATATGAATTATAATGAAATATTTTGATTATACAATACTTGTGATGATGGAATGAGATGATCACGTATATCTTTTATATATATATATGGATCACATAATTCAAGTATATCTTATGTCTTTTATCATAAGACATATAGACTAATTAGATTCACTCTATCTTTAAATCAAAGCTAGTTTGGCGATAGGATGTTCCCCCCTGTTATAAAGAGATGTTATTCTTGAGGAGGCACCTCCGTTTTTTTTTTTATTCTTAATGAAAGTTGTCTCCTTTAAAAAAAAAGTAATTTTTTTCTCTTTATTTTTTATTTGCATATAAACAGTATTAGATATATTTTATTTTAATTATTTGAGGTTTTCATTTCAATCTTTTAATCACTGCATGAATTAATACGAGGAAAAAATCGGAAAGTAAATATTATGACATTAAGTTTGTTTAGGGTAATTCTAAATATATTTACAAAAAATATTTTTTATACTTATTTGTTATTTATTATTATTAAAAAATTTTAAAGCATGTGAATACATAAAGTATTTTTTGTAGGTACATTTAAAAATTTTCTAAGTGTTTATTACAATATTCATAAATATATATAAAAATATTTAACTTTAAACTTGATTTTAAGATACAAATAAACAGATGATCATCATCCCCTTTATAGAAGAAAACCTTGCTATGTTTCACCCCCCAATATTATATTCTCTCTTTCGTGTGGAAGCCGAAAGCAAAATCGATAACGTGTCAATTACTTACAACAACAACCTCTTTTTCCTCTCTTAAATCACAATGCTTGCGTGGCCACTTATAATACAAAGCCTCCCCACCTCATCTCTCAGACTCTCCCTTCACCTACGCGCCTTCATTTTCTTTTCTATATTTTTGAAAACATTTAAAACCCAACTCACTCTAAACCAACGGGCGGGATGCATTATTGGCTGATCCTATCGATCGTACGTACGCGACGTGGAAAATCATGGTTCGCTCACTTGCTACGATCCGGTAATCGTCGTTTCTGTTCTGATCCTCGCGCGCACGTATGTGTTGTTAATTACACTTTCCTTAAAACTGCTAATTAAACATGTGCACCACAAGGCTGATCGGTATTGTTCATTTTTATAAGGCTATTAACGTAATTTAACGTTGAGGAATTAAAAAAGAAAGAAAAAAAAAAAGAGGCGGACGCTTAAAACACAAACCACCTCTCGCGCCATTGATCTTGGCGCATTTTTTTCTCATCAGCAATTACAACGAAATCATCTCCCGCCAAGTGTCAATCAACCTACCCGGGTCCCACCCAACAAAGCTTCTCCCCAGCCGTTAAATCCATAATTAATCACTAAATCTGATTACATCCTCTGTACAAACGTACTCTTCCTTTATCAAACAGTACCTGTGCTTACATCGCGACACGTATACAGAAGCTCAGGCGCATGCGTAAGTTACCCCCCCCCAAAAAAAAGAGAGGAAATAATGCGGCCAGTACAAAACCGACACAATTTTTTTTTTCCTTCAAAATTATAAAAAAAAAGAGACGCTGTTATTCCGAAAATACCCTTCTCTTCTCTTCTCTTCTGCTGGAGCTCATCAAAACCCATCATTTCCCCTTCAATCTCCTCCGTCTCTCTCTGCTTCGAAACTCCATGGAACAACAGCACCAGCAGCTGAGGCGGTTCGAAGTGTTGCACAGCCTGCAAGAGAGGAAAGGGCAAAAGCGGAAACTGGAGGAAGAAGTAGTGGATGAAGAGGAACGAGAGAGCTCTGTGGCGGCTGCCTCTTCTTCTTCTCCCGACGCTCACCAGGTGCTATCGTGCCAGGTGGGTGCGCAGGTTAACATCCTCAACACCTCCTTCTCATGGAAAGAGTCCGATCGCGCCGCCGCCAAGCGCGCGACTCACGTTCTCGCCGAACTCGCCAAGAACGGTACCCTCCGATTCTCCGATCTCTTCGTTTAGTTCACAATTCACGCGATTTCTTGGGTTTATGATGGTTGCAGTTGTTGAATTTCTTGGGATCTATTTTTTTATTATTTATTATTTTTTTTGTTTCAGAGGATGTTGTGAATGTTATTGTTGATGGCGGAGCGGTGCCGGCGCTGGTGCGGCATCTTCAGGCGCCGCCGCCGTCGAGAGAGAGTGAGAACGGTCAGAAGCCGTTCGAGCATGAGGTCGAGAAAGGGAGCGCTTTTGCTCTTGGACTTCTTGCCGTTAAGGTAGTTCTTTTTTTACTTGAAGCCCTATGTATTGGTGCAAATTGTTTGTGTTAAGGTTTTGTTGGATCTATGCTGCTGAAGGAAAATTTGAGTTCAGAAACTGTGAACTTTTGTTTACTTTTAGGTATTAATTGTTTGGTTACCGATTTAGAGTTTTAGTAGAAGAGTGTAGGCACGCTCACACAGATGCGTGTGCAGTCTCCCTTTGTTTTAGGATCATGAAAAACACCTAGAAATGTCAAATTTAGAAGTAGAGTAAATTGATTTGTGCTGCAGATTGTGAGTGATGCATAGGTTTGGGGAGACCAGTTATGGTTGCAATTCTTGTAAGTCTAGATTCAATTAAGATTTAAGTGCAGAGCATTTCTGGTACTTAACATGAATTCTAATCTGTTTCGGCTTTCGTAGCAAAGTGAACACTAAATTATCACTGAAATGTTATAATCCATTATGCAAGTCTAATGATCCATGTGATTCTTACTAAGATTAAAAGATGTATTTTGTTTGTATATCGTTAATTTTGTGTATCTCACACTTTTTATTTATTGTGCTAAACAAAGAATGTATAATTTTGAATAGAACATTTAGACATGACTTGTGTTGATTTTTTAATGGGGGATTATTTATTTAAAGAAAACCTATTTTTCCATCCAAATATTCATTGCCTAATGAAGTATGTTTTATGAGAAGATTTATTATAAAGTAACCATTTCTATTTTTAATTTGCAAAAAAATGATTAGGTTAAATTTTTTTGAATGGATTTGGTAAAACTGATCTTTACAAAATGTTATTCCATTTTAGAATGTTTGAATAGATTGATTCCTTCTATTTTGGTCTTTTCTTTTAGAGATCCAACTTCTATTAGTCTATTATAAGTGGAGGTTGTGCTTAAAAGGCTGTAGAGTTACCAAATGCACCCCGAGTTTGTGAAGGTTGGGATACTATGTAGGATTGAGGTGATTTTGAGGATTGGATCATGAATCTTATCATTTTATAAACTACAAATAATTAATTTCAATATCAATTTTAGGCATCAAATACATATAAATAATAATCTCAATGCACCAAAGCATTTGAAAGATGCAACTTTGTAGTTCAAATGGTAGTCATAATGTCCATTTTGTGTGAGGGCTAGCAAGGTGGAAGTGTCTCATCAACAATACGCAGATGATACCCTCTTTTGTCTACAAGGATCCGAAAGGAATGTTTTAGAAGGAATTCGGATTCTATAGTGCTTTTGCAAAAGGCTGAAGTTTAATATGTCCAAGAGCCAAATGGCAAGAATTAACATGGACCAGGATGTCATCCTTCGCTTGGCCAACAAAGTGGGGTGCTCCATTGGGTCACGACCATTAAAGTATTTGGGTCTTACATTGGATGGAAATCCTTTTTCCAACACTTTTTGGGATTTAGTGATTGCCAAATTCTCTAAGAGACTTATTGGTTTGAAGAGGAGTTTTTTTTCAAGAGGAGGAAAGTGAGCCCTTGTTCGATCTGTCTTGCTTGCTCTTCCCTCATATTTTATGTCCCTATTCAAAATCCCAATGGGCGTTGCAAAACTACTTGAGAAAAAATTAGGTCTTATTTTTGAAAGTGGTGGATAAAGGCTCCAACAGTCACCTTGTTAGTTGGAATATGATCCAAAGACCTTTGGATAAAATGGTGGAGAGGGTGTTTTTTTTGCTTATGTCTCTATCATTTTATTATTTTTATTTATTTTTATAAATCTTTGACAAAGTTGAAATGAAGGGATAGAATTCTTCAGGAGAAGATTTCCATGGCGGATTTGAAAAGCTTGACGATGGAGGAGGACGAAAGATGATGTGGTCGTTTTGGAATTTTCTAAAAAATTAACCTCTACCTGAATTGGAGGATATATACCAAACACTCTAAAACTTGCCAACCTTTATTTTGATTAGAGGTTTGAAATAGAGTTACCATACGGGCCCTATATGTTGTTCTTTCCTTCTTCTCTTTTTTTCTTATTTAATGTCATTTTTGTCCCCTCACTTAAGTGAATTGTTGCCTATTAGTCATTATCTTCTTTCATTCTTTCTCATCTTTTCATTGGAGAATCCACATAGTAATATTTCAAAATCTAAAGTGTCTGGACACATATCCCATACCTATGTTGTATGATGAAATGTTGAACATGGGTACATTGGGCTAAACACTAAAGTAAAGAGTCAGGGTAATACAACTTGATATTATAACTTATGTATGGGACATTTCAGTTTGGAGATTTGATAGTTATACACTTGAGCATATGTTGTCAATTCTATTTTATACTTAATATGTAACTATGACAGTCATTCCTCTTTGCTATTATTTTGCATCTTTTACTCCATTGAATATTTAAGTCCAGAGTGAGTGCATAGTTAATATAATATATATTTACTTTTATTTTATTTTTAAAATTTTTTTGCTAATATGTAGTAGTTATGCCATTTAGTGCCAGCTGTCACCATAAGTGCTGTCTAGGCCTTTAATTGCTTTGGTTTGTGAACTTGGAGCATGAATTACCTCTGGTTTGGTTTTGCATTTGGTTAAAACCAGATTAAACTGCAAGTTTATGATACCGCTTTACTACACTACATCATAATATAATTCATAATTCATATCAAATATAATGCAAATAAAAATAATATAATCTCAAGCCATCCTATCTATGTTCCTTACTGTATAACTTTCATTGGGGATACCGTGTTAGCCAAGTCATATAGACATACACATACTGACTGAGAGTTTCTGTTATCTGGAAGTTATCTAAGTATGCAGACAACCATAATTAGAAAACTAAGGCTTCTATCCTTGTGAGGTATGCAATAGTTTCTCACTTTGCACGCTTCATTCTTGATGTTGAACTTGCTTTATATGGAACTTGTAAACAACAGTCATTAAAATTTTGTTCATACTGTGGTTGTGACCTGTGTTTTTTGGTTAAAACTGATTAGCTAGTTATTGTCTTTGTTGTTAACAGCCAGAGCATCAGCAACTAATTGTTGACGAGGGTGCATTATCTCATCTTGTGGGTTTGTTGAAGAGGCATAGAGATGGTTCCAACTCACGTGCAGTCAACAGCGTCGTTCGGAGAGCGGCTGATGCTATCACAAACCTTGCCCACGAGAATAGCAGTATTAAAACCCGTGTCAGGTTTGCTTGAATGCTTATTTTACAATTATGTTGTGTATCTAGGGGTCATTGCCTATTGTTATTTGTGTTGCTGGCTTTCTCAGGATTGAAGGGGGGATTCCGCCACTTGTTGAGATGCTTGTATCTACTGATCCAAAGGTGCAGAGAGCAGCTGCTGGAGCCCTGCGAACTTTGGCTTTTAAAAATGATGAAAACAAGAATCAGGTTGGACTTATTTTGTCACGTGGTATAATCAGAAAGTTTCTTTCATCAACTATTGGTTGTATTGATTTTGTAAAAATGCAGATTGTGGAGTGCAACGCTCTTCCTACTCTCATTCTAATGCTTAGATCTGAGGATGCTGCTATACATTATGAAGCAGTAGGTTCTTATTACTGAATAAAAGTTTATAATTGACTCATGGATTAGATCAATGCTAAAGCTGGCATTATAGTCTTCATTATCCATAATATCATATGATTTTTCATGAATTCATCAGGTTGGCGTGATCGGGAATCTGGTCCACTCTTCACCTCACATAAAGAAGGAGGTGCTCCAGGCTGGAGCTTTACAGCCTGTTATTGGATTACTCAGGTTTTATTAAATTTTGAACTTTTATAATTTTCCCTATCATCTTTAATTTTAGGTGCTGGTTTGTAAATGTACTTCAAAACTCTACAAAAAGTATAGGCTACTAAAATTTTCACTTTCTGATAAGTATTTGACAATCTCCACCTCAAGCATACCCCCGTGTGAGTGCGCCCGCCAACACACACACTCACAAAAAAAATAAAAAAAGGAAGATAGAGAAGCCAAAACTCGTGGATTATCATGGTAGAGCTCAAATCTCTACCTTGAATAGATGTTCATTTTAGAGTTGAAGTAAAGGATAAATGCGGTTATCAAACAAGTTAATTCAAAGTTTTGGCATTTCAACTACAAGTTGTCCAAGAACAACCAAAAGTTCCGTTTTGATGTCCTTAATTTCATGTGTTTCTTCACAGTTCCTGCTGTTCAGAGAGCCAAAGGGAGGCGGCCTTGTTACTTGGACAATTTGCTGCTACAGATTCAGATTGCAAGGTGAATTTTTGCTATGTATTCCTCCCGTCATTCTTGAACTGGATTACAAATTTGTAGTTCTGGGTAATCTATTTGTTACTTCTCTTGCACTAGTAATGTATTTGTCCCATCTTAACATTTGTTTGTTGCAGGTGCACATTGTACAGAGAGGGGCTGTTCGTCCTTTAATTGAGATGCTTCAATCCTCCGATGTCCAGCTCAGGGAGATGTCAGCCTTTGCACTGGGGAGGTTGGCTCAGGTTTTGAATTCTTAAACTATCTTATTTATCCTTTTTAACTTGGATATGCAATTAGGACTTGCTGCCTTCATTTATTTTTTCTCCTTTTCTCTTTCACACAAGTGCATACACAAAGACGAAAAGGGAAAAAAACAGCGACTAGCTGGTTTATCTTTATGAGACTCTTTTGGATTACTTGATGGATTGAGACATTGAACTTTGAACTCTCTTTTTGTACTTAAAAAAAATCTTGTTATTTATTGGTGGTGCGTATGTTTGCTTGAGTTTGTTGATTTTGGAAGTCTGGAAAAGTAAATTGTATTTAAGTGCCTTCTTCTCTCTGACAAAGAATCTGGCTTTCAGGACTCACACAACCAAGCAGGCATTGCTCATAATGGTGGTCTAGTTCCACTATTGAAGCTTCTTGACTCTAAAAATGGGTCTCTGCAGCATAATGCTGCATTTGCCCTTTATGGCCTTGCTGACAATGAGGTATGGTTAAGTTTCAATGCACATATCGAACTTCAAGGGGCGATTGCTCCGATAACTATGCAGTTTAATTGCGGTCCACTTTAAAATAACTATTGCTTTTTCCTCCCTCCCTGTAGGATAATGTTTCTGATTTTATCAAGGTTGGAGGTGTTCACAAGCTGCAGGAAGGAGAATTTATTGTTCAAGTAGGCCTGTTTCTGATCTATTCTTTTCAGTTGGCTCCATTTTAGGTCGTTGTGGCCAAGCATTTTTCATGCACATGCTATAAATAAAATTTCAGGCAACAAAAGATTGTGTAGCAAAGACAGTGAAGAGATTAGAGGAGAAGATCCATGGAAGAGTGAGTGTTTTCTTATGTCGTTCACTCTATTTTATCTGACTTATCTTTGCATTTTTTCTTCAGTTCACCTTTCCTTCCAGAAGCACTTTTTGGCATGAAATATCCTGCCTAATAAATGAATTTTGTTTAATGACTTTGGTCCTGATAGGTATTAAACCATCTCTTATACTTGATGCGTGTGGCTGAAAAAGTTGTTCAACGACGAGTTGCATTGGCTCTTGCACATCTTTGTTCCCCTGATGATCAGAGAACAATTTTCATTGATAACAATGGTAACAAATTTTATCATTAATATCTACGTATTTTGTCATACAGAAATGCGCACACACACACATTATATTGACGGCTCCATCACACATCTGTTTGAGATAAAGTTTCTAATTATTTTAATCATGTTATGCCCCCAGGATTGGAGCTGCTTTTGGCACTTCTTGGTTGTTCTAATGTAAAGCAACAACATGATGGTGCAGTGGCCCTTTACAAGTTGGCTAACAAAGCATCGTCACTTTCTCCTATCGATGCAGCTCCTCCATCTCCAACACCACAGGTTTGCTTCTTCTGAAATCTTATTAGATTATTGTTTATACTTTATATTAAACTCAGCATTGCAAAACATGATGAAGATATTGTTTCATGGTCTGAAGAATTGGCGAGTCTGAAATCTTATTAAATTATTGTTAAGACAGGGTTGACAATAGTTGGATGATACTCATCTCAGCGATCATGGTTGTCATGTGTGGGCCTTTTTGGTGTACCTTGGTGTATATGATTAATATAGCTATAGTATACTGACTGACTATTAAAATTCTTATAAATTCTTATCCCTTTTTTTTGTACTGTCGTTAATGTCTACTCCATTTTATTCAGGGATTCTAGAGGGCTTAGGAAGTCGATTCCTTATCTCCATTGATTGTCATCACTGTTGTTTAGACTTCGGATGGACATCAAGGATTCAGGGTTCAACAAGGGGATATGGAGGTGTTTCATATTTCGGCAAAATCTTTGATACCAACATTGATGTAGGAAACCTTGGTTTGAAAAGTTTTGTTGTGTTGTAAAATAAGGTTTAAGGTTGGAGTTTATGGTAGGACATATTTTAGTCAGATGAGAAATTTAGAATTAGAACTAGAAGGATGTTTTATGTATGTAGTGCTAGAAGTATAGGTACAAATTTAGAATTTTAGAGTCTAAGAAGATAGACATAATATCTGGAGTTGCACCTCTTAACTTGGCTAGATTTATGGAGTCTCACTAAAGAAGAGTCACTTGAAATCACATCAATCAATTAACCTATAATTCAGTGTTGTCAAGGCGGTAAACCTTAATTAGGCGAAGCAGGGCCTAGACGGGATATAAAATATTTATTTAGAGGTCCTTGAAAATTTTATTTATTTATTCATTGGTCCCTCACTCCATATATATATATATATATATATATATATATATATATATATATATTAAATTATATGTAATTATTAATTTAATTCAGAAGTCGAAGTGGAAGAAGAGAGGATTTCACAGGTTTTAACAAAAAAAAATTTCAAAAAAAAACCCTTCTAAAAAAAAATTTGCTTAGATCTTCCCAAACCGCCTAGACCACCGTCTAGGCGGTGCCACTACCTAAGGGGCCTAGGCGCCGCCTTGACAACATTGCTATAATTGATGTAGGTTCCTTGGAATCACTCTTACAGTTGGAGAAAACATGTGACCAAGTCGCAAAGCAAGATTATCTTTGAATCACCCAAGGATTCGTAGGATTCTCTGTAGAGAATGCATTTACCAGACTACTAGTTGCTTTAGGAGTTGCTTAATTTACCATCAGAGATCTCCATTTCTACCAATCTACAACTTAGTTCTCCGTTTCTACCAATCTACAATTTGTGGTTTACCATTTTGGAGCTAATCAATTTGCAGATGTCAAATACAAAAAGCATTATGCATTTTTCCGTTTTGTAGAGCATTGTGACTCATACGCTTAACTTTGGAAATGAGTGGTAGCAAATTGGCATTCACCTTGTTCATTTTGGGTAACATTGTTAATGAATCTGCCTTATTTCATTTCCTCAGCTTCAAGGGTGGGACATGGGAAACCTGCATGGTCATTCCTATTTAAAATTTGCTTAATCCCTTGATCCTGTTTAATTGCTCTTCCAAATTTTTTACTCTTTTTTTTCCTCTCTCTCTCTCTCTCTCTCTCTCAAGGTTTATTTGCACTGTATATGGAATAGCCAATAAAGTTAATGTGTGGCCAGGTGATCATGGGTTGAAGTCGTGGAAACAACCTCTCCCAAAGCAGGGTAAGGTTGTGTACCATTGACCCAAAAGTGGTTCGACCCTTCCCAAGGACCCGGCATAGCTGAGAGCTTTGTGCATTGGGCTGCCTTTTTTTTTATAGAATAGCCAAAAAAGGGCGTCCTGTCTGATGGTCTGTTAGAGAATTCTTCCATTGATGTATTCCACTGTTTTTAGAAATCAACTTTGCTAAAATTTGTTTTTCTTTCTTTTTTACTTGATTATTGGCTGTCTATGACAATAAACTAATGAAGAACACCAATTCTTGTGGCAGGTTTATTTGGGTGAACAATATGTAAACAATGTAACACTGTCTGATGTTACCTTTTTAGTTGAAGGTAATTTATTTCCTCTGGAGTACCTTAATTTCTTGTAAACCTACATTTAGAGGTCTCAGAGTATTGGTCAACTTGAGACTTCTAATGAGTAATTTTTTTTTTTTTTTCCTTTTTAGTTTCTTTTCTAAAGGTGATACTCAATCTCTCTCTCTTTTCTCTCTCTCTCTCTCTCTCTCTCTCTCTTTCAGGTAGACGGTTCTATGCCCACAGAATTGCTCTCCTTGCGTCTTCGGATGCGTTCCGTGCAATGTTTGATGGTGGTTACAGGGTTAGCACACTTTATCTTGACCACTTAATTTTATATGACCATGCTATGATTTTGTCACATAAAGATAAAGCCATCCTGTAAAAATAGCATGTGCTTATTATGAAGTAGCTTTAGTAGTTTCATTGCGGTTGTAAGTACTGCCTGTTAGTCTTCTAACCTTCCCCTACCGTGCTGAGCTGGCATCACATTTTTTTTTTTTTTTGAAATGAAACAATGTGTGGTAGCAGACTATCCTAGGTTGCATAAATTTATGAGTTTATCATGGTTGTGCTGCAGGAAAAAGATGCAAGAGACATAGAGATCCCCAACATTAGATGGGAGGTTTTTGAGTTGATGATGAGGTATGCCATTTTAACTAGTTTAGGATTTTTCTTAAAGTGTTTTATGACTTTTGAAATCACTGGATTCAGATTTATGATTCTGTACATCAAAATATGCATGCGGCAGAAAGACAAACAAATCATTGTTCATTCTTTTCAGACCCTCCCTCTCTTTTTCTTTTAGTTAAGATGCCCAAGAAGCACTTAACTTGTGCTTACGAATATTTTGATGTCAATTTGCCACTTCAGTCCTATCCTCTGTTCAAGACTATTAAGCTTTGGTGATTTAGTTTTGGTCTTATGGGCAATCTACCTCTAATTTTGGAAAGTTGTGAGAAATTTACAGAGAAAGAAGGTAGTTTGTGTTGTCCCTCATTTCTTTGTATGTTTTGAATCTTTTGATCATACATTTCTGTTGTTTCAACTTAAGTGAGTTTTTATTTTTTCCTAAAAATGTCATCTGCTTAATTACTGTCTAGAAATTTTCACATAGCACGATTTGACGCTGTGTCTTCTACAAACAGATTCATATACACAGGATCAGTGGATGTTACTTTAGATATAGCACAGGATCTCCTTAGAGCTGCTGATCAGTACCTCTTAGAGGGACTTAAGCGTCTTTGTGAGTATGCCATTGCTCAGGTAAGCAAATAAAGTTTTATTTTGCCCTTCTTTTTTTTTTTTTTCCTTTTTTCTTCTTCTGCTATTTATTTTGTGACAGGCCTCTAATTATCTTTGATTTACTTGATTCAGGATATATCTCTGGAAAATGTGTCGAGCATGTATGAACTGTCTGAGGCCTTCCATGCTATGTCATTACGACATACCTGCATCTTGTTTATTCTGGAGCAGTTTGATAAGTTGAGTGACAGAGCAGGGTATGTTATATTACTCTCATTATAGATTCATTATAACTGCAATTGCATGATGTGCTGTATCACGTTCATTTTACATTCTTTGTAACTGGCCAAGGAAAAAACCCTATGATGCTTAGACTTCCACATCCTCATCCCCTGCACCAAAGGGACAAAAAGAAAAAGAAAAATGAGGGTATTTGTGGGAATTCGTTGTGTCCTTACCCATCAGGATGTTTATTATCTTTGAAAATTACTGCGTTCCATCTGACATCATGATTTATCCAAAATATTTAAGGTTTTTTCTTTTTATTGCATTTGCAACCTGCCTGCTTCAGATATAGATTCTCATTTTTTGTCATTTTGTCATGCTGTTAAAAATTCAGTTACTTTCCTGGAATCATTCGCATTTACTGTTCAAAAAATTTGCAGGTCTTCTCATCTGATTCAGCGTATAATACCAGAAATTCGCAATTACTTCGGCAAAGCACTAACTAAGCCAGTCCAACGTACTCTCCGGCTATAAGGTGCTCTTTACCAGAAATTTGTGGCTGTTGTTGCCAAGACTGACTAAGGCCTACCAATGTACCTCACGCCTTTAGCTGCTCTGATCTGACCCATGATGTCTCTAACCACACCAAGGGAAGATGATGCAGGTTGTATATTCTCGCCGTTGCTGCTATCACTGTTTCGCCCACGTTGATCATCATATTTGTGTTCTTCACTCCATCGTGTTATTCTTGTTCCTTATTACCCATTCTCATTTAGTTCTCATGTTTTGTTCTCCACTTTGAAGTGAAGTTGTTGGGGAGGGGAACTTAACCAAAGTTGATGAAATTTGATTTGTGGGTCAGATTCAACTCCAGGGCCTTGGACAATCCCCATTGCCTTGTCTAGAAATTGTGATAGTTTTTAGGTCAGACTCTAGTATGAATGATCAATTTGTTGAGGTTGCAGTATTTAGGTCAGACAGGTATCAACTCCTTTCAGTCCTAGACATCTTTCTTTTTTCTCTTGATTTGAAAGGAGATAATGGTGCCAAAATGACTTATAAAGTGGCTGCAGGCTATATAGTCTTGTTTACATTGGTTTATGGTTATATTTCGTTATTCTACATTTAAGCTATACATAAAGAAAATGACTTTAACGGCCCGAGATAAATAAGATTATTTTTATGAAATAAGATTGAATAGGATTAAGAATAGGGTGATTTTGTGTTTGGTGGTATATTTAAGATTGTAATAAAAAAGTAATTAAATATTTTTTGTTAAACTTAATTTTTTAAAAAATTACATTAAACCTATAAAAATAAAACATAAACAAAACCAAATGGTTTTGCAAAAGTCAGTTACGTTTTGCATATATATATATATATATAAAGAAAAATGCAGCAGGAAGATGAAAAAAAGAAAAGAAAAAGAAGGGAGGGATAAAACGATAAGATGGGATTATATTTATTCTATTTTATTTCAGTTTCAAACATGGGATGTGGATTATATTTAGTTTAATGTTAAGAGTAGTAGAGGTTTAAAACCAATATTTATGATGACAGTTAATCTAAATTTCTTTTTGCAAATGTTGATTAAATCGTAAATAAAGCAATATTTTTAGGGAGATCAGATTTAACATTATAAGAATTGAGTGGTGTTTAATGCTGTTTATCCTACTGACTAACTTGAACCTTATTGGTTGAGTTAAATTTTTATATTAAATTGGGTTGAATTATGAATTAGCAACCCAATTAAGTTTGAATTGAATCAAGATTTTATAAATTAACCCAATTAACCTGAACTCATTAAAAATATTAAGTATTTTTTTAGTTAGCATTTTTATTAGTCACTTATTGTTATTGAATCACATTATAATAAAAATAAAAATATTTTTTAAAATTTATATTTATATTCATATTTGACATATTTATATTTGATTTAAAAATTAATTTAGAAAATAAAAATGTAAAATCAATACATTAAAATAAACCAACTTAATTAACCCAACTTGTACCAATCGGGTTGGGTTTTGAGGTTCTATTATTGGGTTGGGTTGATTTAAGATTTTTACAATCCAACTTAATTGAGTTGAGTTGAAATTTAATCTCGACTTGATCCAACTCAATCTGTGAGTACCGACAGTGGTGTTCTACCACATTGCTATGACAAATTATCTATTATTACAGATGTTAGGGGTAAAATTAATATTGAAATTTTTTAACATAAATTTTATTAATCTTTAAATTAGATTATGTTTAAGTTTGTAAGATAATATAACCAAAAAAAAAAGTAAGATAAAGATTTGTTAATAATTAACCAAGAAAGAAATTCCTTATACAGACCAATCTGCAAATCTAATTAAGATTTTGTTAATAATTAACCAATCAAATAACCAAAAAAAATAAAATAATTTTAACAACACAATTAATTCATAAATCCCTCTTCCCACTTTCCAGTGCAACCCATTCCCTTCACTTCTTCCCATGGATTCAAACCACCACCACCCAGAAGAAATCATCTGCGACCTGCGCCCACTCATCATCATCTACAAAGACGGCCACACAGAAAAACCCATGGAAACACCACCAGTTCCTCCATCCCCACTAGACCCCATAACCAATGTTTCATCCAAAGACAACTTAATCTCACCTCTCACTGGCCTCTCCACAAGAATCTTCCTTCCCAAAATCCCAAAAAACCATCGCCAAAAGCTCCCAATTCTAGTATACTTCCATGGTGGAGCCTTCTGCTTTGAAAACGTAACAACAGCTTTACACCAACGCTACTTAAACACCTTAGCCTCTTGCACAAAAACTCTCCTAGTAGGCATCAACTTTAGAAATGCACCAAACCCACCCCTCCCCACAGCTTACAATGATTGCTGGGAAGCCTTAAAATGGGTCGCAAATCACTCCAAACCCGAAAACCGGATCACCGACCCGGAAGAATGGTTGACCCGATACGGCGATTTCGATCAGGTTTTCTTAGGAGGTGACAGCTCCGGCGGCAACATTGTTCACAACATCGCCATGAGAGCCGGTAACAAGGCTCTTCCCCATGAAGTTCAGATCGAAGGAGCGTTTCTGGGCAACCCGTTTTTCTGGGGGAAGAAGCGGGTCGGGTCGGAACCGGAGGCAGATCCGTGGGCGGTTTCGGTGCTTGATCGGGTTTGGAGCTATGTGTGTGGTGGGTCTGGACTATCTCCAGAGAACAATGATGACCCGTGTTTGAACCCATTGGGTCCTGGGGCTCCGAGTCTTGCGGGTCTTGGGTGTGACCGGATGCTGGTTTATGCGGATGGGTTGGATATATTGAGGGATAGGGCTAGAGCTTATTATGATGGAGTGAGAGAGAGTGGTTGGAGAGGAGAGGTTGAGTGGTATGAAGAAGTCGGAGAGGATCATGGTTTTAATGTGTTTAATCCTGATTCTGATGCTGCAAAGAGAGCTTTGGACCGGTTGGGTTCGTTTATTGGTTTTAAAATGGGAGGATTATAGAAACTGAATATAGTGATTTAGAAGGGCATTGCATCCATTTTGTAAGTCCCTTGGATAAGGTCTTTGAGCCGTTTAATACACAAATGGGTGCACCGACCCGACCCAACCCGAATTTTGTCCCAATTTAATACGTGTTTTTAGTGTTTTTGTTGTTATTTTATAAGATTTTTATTTGGTTAGAAACATTATATTTATTAATACTGCTGTTGGACCATAAAATATTAAATTAAAAATATTATAAATTTATGGTTAAGTTTAAAAATAAATTTGTTAGATTCATAAATTAAATCAAAAATAAATTTATGATCAAGCCCAATACAAGGCCCAAAAGCAAGCCTATGGTAAGGCCCAAAATAAATTATAAGCTTATTATTTAAAAGTTTTTAAAATTAGGTAAATTGTTGATAAAATACTCAAAATTAGAAATAATGCAATACATGTGAATGATCAAGATTTATTTATAAATATTTAATTGTGTGGTGTGGATTGTATTTGATTTAATATAAATATCTTCCATATAAAAGATTTAAGCATAAAAAAAAATCATAAAGTAATCAAGCAAGAACTCAAAGTCATTCGCTACTTCTCGTCCTTTTTAGTGTTATTCATATTTAGATTGGTGGGCCTTGATAGTTTTGTCATCATATTTAGATTTTCTGGTAGAAAAATGGTTTGTAAATCTTAATTTTTTGGGTAAATCTTGACTTAGCTACATGAGGCTTGTTTGTTCACGAGAGGTTGTGGCTTTACCAATCATCTTGGAGAAGAATAATTATCTAATTATAATAAATATAATTTTAAATGTAACTATATATGCATATCCCTGGAATATCATTTTTTCTCCTCTATTTCAAAGGTACATTTAAGTGGTGGAGTCACCCTCTCTTGTTTTTTCTTCTCACACTACCGCTCGCCACTCAGCTCTCCCCTTTGCCTCTCTATTTTTTCTCTATTCCAACTTGTCGATCCCTCTGTATGCTGCTCTTTTCTCACCTCTACTCCTCTTTTGTTGACAACTTTCCCTTTTATGTCATTCCTTGCTGCCCAATAGAGGCGTCAAATGTTAGGGGTTTCTTTGTTTTGGTTGTTTGCCTTGTTTCTATTTTATTGCAAGGGCCTTGCATTCTTATTGTCAGATCTATACGTTGTTTTCGGTATTTAATTGATATTATTAAGCCCCTAAAGCTCATTGTTGGTCTTTGGTACTCTGAATGTTGCGAACTCATTGTTGATCTTTGATACCTTAGTTAATATTGTGTCTTAATTGTTCAAGTAATTGTCCTCTATTTGTAGAAATATTGTTTAAAAAAAAAAAAATTAGTACACAATCTCTTTGGGCATGGATGGACCGCACAATCAATTTACCTTTGAAATTTCATTGAATCATATATGAATAAGTGATTTAATGTTATCTAAAAGTGATGGGAGTACTGTAGTTTCCATTACAGTGAAATGTCTCAGTCAATTTAGTATTATTCTTTTAATTTCTATTTATCTTTTAAGAGAGTGAGGTGGTGAAAGTCACTTTAAGTGTTACACTAAAAACTTCTAATTGTCCTTTATAAAGAAAAATGTTAAAGCAGCACGTTTTAAAGCCCATTGCTACACCATTAATTATATACTAATTATCCTATAACCCATTGATACACCATTAATTGGATACTAATTATTTACTAATTAATTAATTAATTAATGTGATTCAAGAAAAAAAGTAAATTCAGTTTTTTAGCATAATCAATACATGATTTAAGGCAACTTAATAGTGTCCAAAATTAATGTAAACTTTGAATAAACCTTTGAATGTCATTTTACATTTTTCTTACATTTTCTTTACTTTAAAAAGTAAGGTCCACTATAATTCTTTTATTTTTTTATTAAAAAATAAATTATTTAAAAAAAAATTATAAAAAATTATTTTTAAAATTATTTTTTGTTTGAATTTGTATTCTGAACCAAAGGTAACCTAGATTTTTAGTATTTTTTGTAGAACAATAAAGCCATGTCTACCTCAACGACTACTTTGTAGCATGGCCTCTTTTGAAAACTTAGTGTGGACCATTTCACTAGATTTTTTTTTTCTCTAGCAATTTACACTTGATGATATTATTAAAATATCTTTATTCAAAAATTTATTGTGTGGTACTAATTAAAGTCAGAAAAGACAAAGAGGACATCATTTTAAATAAACATTTACGTCATAATTATTTTTACAAACGCTATAACCATAACGCGGGGGTGATTGATTTGCCACATGGCAGCCTGAGACTAGTTACAACTGTCGAGTATAGCTACTGTATTGGTCCTAACACGGTGCGCACGAGAATCGCATTACATTATAGAGGTGCGCTAAAATTCTAAAATTCTAAAACGAATTAAGATATATATTTAAATTTATATTTAAATTAATCATTTTTAATGATTTTATAAATTATTTATTCAAAAAAAGTGTAATATCATTAATATCAAGAAACTTACTTTTTATATGATATAAATTATAATTTAATTAATATTTAAGTTAAAAAAATATTTTTTAATACTTTTATTTAAAATATATATTTTGATGAGGTATTAAATATTTTTTTAAAATTAAAATAAATTAATATTTATTTATTTTATGTGATAATAACCATATGAAAATAAACAGTTATCTTGACAGTTACTATTTTTTTTCACCTCAACTTAATAGTGAATGACAATTAATTTTTTTACATTTGATAGTTGCATTGGAGATATTCTTATTAGGGAGAAAAAAAATCGCTGAAGAGGCGGTGGAGAGGCGGCCTCCCATATCTCCTTGGCGGTGGAGAGGCGAATAAATCGCTGCATTAATGATGGACTCATTGAGTCAATGAGCCAACTTTTCACTCTGTGATTTTCAGTAATCCATGCTCCAAGATTGGGATCTCCAGATTATGGTTTTTTCGTTGCTCCGGTAAGATATCCAACTTTGTTACGAGCGCCAATACGCATCTCCATGAGTTGAGACTATAATGAGTAATTGGTCTCATCGACGATAATTCCGGTTGGAAAAACATAATTGTCTTGGTGTACGATAATCTGTTGTGTTGGTGTTGGGATAAGTTCGGTTGAAGCGCGTGTAGTGGTAGCCATCACCACTCAAAGCTTCACAATGGACGAAGAATTCGTATTCGAACCACCGAGCGACGAAGAAAATCGGTGTTGGTTTGCGACTAGAGATCTGGCGCGGTTTTCCTCTTCTTTCCCTGCGCGATCGCTTCAAAACTGCAACGAAGAAGCAATCTTTTTCTTTCAGAATCGAGCCGAAATTCACCTTTTCGTTGATCGGGATTTTGTGAGTTCCGGAAGATCTAGATTTCTTGCGACAGAGATCTGGTGCGAAGCGATTCCGATCTTTTGACTGAGAATCGACGAGGCACTCGGCGATTCGAGTGGGTCAGAGATTCTGAGAGGCGGTTGTTCTTCTCGTTGTCTCCAACAGAAAATTTTTCGAGAAATTTCGTGCCTCCGCCGGAAAAGGTGCTTCTACGACTTGAGCCGCCGGGAGTGAAACCGTCGGATTTCGGATTTGTCTCGCCTTTCTACCATCAGATTGGATCGCCGGAGTTAGGGCATTTCGATTACGAGAACCAGTTGCGGAATTTGCAGATTCAGAGAGACGCGTACTTGATGTCCACGAATTCGTATCCGAACACGGAGATTAAGAGCGTGTATTCGAACTCAAGGATGATTACAGATCGTGTCACGACCCACTATACGTGACGTCATGACCGGCACGAGAACCTCCGAGTATACCCTCCGTCGGTACACCCGACGTCCCGTCAGCCTAAAATACATATACGAATCCCCAAAAAGAAATAAAAGTACATCATTAACAACCAACTATCATGATCATAATGAAATAAAATATTACTTCTCCAAAGTTTTACAAACATAAAATTCCAAAGTCTTCAAAATGATACAAAACCCAACGCATCCCAACTATGTGTTAAATATACTATTACTAGGTGTTATCATGTACATAATTATCAAAATACAAAACTAAATGTACAACACCTACATGAAACAAAAACAAGGGACGCTCCGCAGTCAAGCCTTCCCTTTTCCTTTTCTATCAGATCCTGAAAGAAGATGGTGAGGTGTGAGCTACAGCCAGCTCAGTGAATGTTATTTACAAGTGGCATATACGTGCATTTATAAAACATGTTAAGATCATAAAACAGTTGAAATATCATGATGACGAAATATATTACATACATGCTAACATAATGCATCAAGTCATACATAAGACGATGCATAACATTTTGTAGTCATGCTCATGCAATCCTAACACCTCCTGAGTATGGGGGTTTCAAGGCCTGGTGCGCGACACACAGCGCCCGAACACACACACAATACTCGTATTCTAATAGGGTTTATGGGGTCGTGCAGCACGTAGGATTATTTTAAACAAACCTACCCATACACAAGGCATAAAACCCTCTGCCAGGTACACAACTGGGATCGCCGCTAGACTTACGAGAATTCTCAAAAAGAGGAAATTCCAACTAGGGGCCTCAACCCAAATTGTCATCCCAATGAATTATGCTCAAATGAATTTCATGGAATATTAAAACATGCATACCATCATACATAAGTATTTAAAACATTTCTATACTACAATGCCACATATAAATAATCCAAAAGTAAAAGAACACTCACACTTGATTGGCTAAGTCTAGCCAATCCAATTGCCAAAACTCTCCAATTGACTAAACGGGTTCAAGATCAATCACAAGACCTGAAAATAACGTGGTTCACACAACTGAAAATCAGTCATAAAGTGTGTCAAAACCCCATGTTCAAACCCAATCTAAAGTCAATTAGATTCTAAATTGATTACCCCATTGAGCCAATTTCCATATTGCCCAACTTGATCATTTAGACTCAATTAAACTAAGATTGACCTAAATTGAAGGTAATAGGGTGATCCCATGATCCAACCACTAATATACATGAAATTCAATTATAATTAGGGTCAATTAGACTATACATCAAGTCAATTTCATCAATTGACTAAGTCTTGATCAAAATCCCCAATTAGGCCAATATAAAACATAAGGTCAAAATGAACTAAGTCATATCAATTTAACATAGGTACTAACATTTTAAACCCATGATTCTACTTAATTTGGGTCCAATTAAACAATCCCCAAGTCAATTTCACAAATTGACTTGCTTTGGGTGAAAACTCCCAATTTGGGCAAAATTCCCAAATTACATGCAAAATTACCAAATACTTAGCCTAGATCAAAATTAGTCAATCTTAGGGTATTCATTATGTGAACCCACTGAATTCAATCATCAAACAACTCTAATCATGTCCAATTAGACCTACATTGCATAATTTTCCAGATTTTATATCAAGAGCATCAAAAGCCCCAAATCTGGAAATTTTCATACATATGCCCTATTGCCAATTTTACACTAGGGCACCATGTTCAACCATGAATTTTACTGATCTTGCAACATGGAATCATCCACAATGGCCACTAGATCAACATAGTTGACATGCAAACATTTTGAAAAAGTCTAAGGCCATAAACTAAGTTTAGGTCATTTGAACTAAACCTTCCAATTTCTTGCTAGAAATTGGGGCTTTCACCATTAGTGTACTCCTTACACTCTCTAATCACACATATGTGATATGCAAGACTCAACTCCAACTTTGGTCTTCCACCCATCCAAGGTTCATCACAATGCATGCATCAAAATGAAACCCTCACGCTCAAAATAAAACTATCATGCAACTAATAGGGAGATTCAAGGAAGAAATGGAGGAAAAATACAAACCTTAGGTGTTCTTGAGCAAGAAATCACCAAACCCTAACTTTCCCCTCCTTTTCTCCTCTCCAGCACCTTTCCTTCTTTTCTGGCTGAGAAATTAGCAAATGAGCCTAAAATCCCGTTTTGGTTGCTTAAATAGATAAGCTTAGGCCCACAACTAAAAGTTGCCAAAATTATCAAAAAACCCAGATTTCCTGTTACAATACTTTCACTTAGATAGTCCATTTCTTACAAAATACGCACGATTTTAAAATCTTGACCGTTCAAACGTTGAATGAGTAAGTTATAAACATTCTGGTAAACTTTAGGCTCAATCCAACGGTGGAAGTGTGAGATCTATCTGTTTGATCAAAACTGCGTAAGAAAATCCCAGAATCCGTGAAACAGTGTTTTGGGCGTTATAACTCAAATTAGGTAACTCCAATTAAGATCTTGACCGTTCATAATGAAGATCTATCATATAAGAATGAGCTGACAAAATTTTAGCCCAATCAGACAATGGATCTAGGAGATCAACCATTGATGTAAGTTGTGACAGAAATAGAAAGCTCCACTGGATCCAAAACACCGTTTTTGAAATGTTTTGACGTCGAACGGGTCTCCGATGGTTCCGAAATTTCATGCGTACCCTTTATGACCTAAAATCATGCAAAGACACTCGAACTTACGTACTTCGAGCATCAAAATACATATACACATACGTATACAAATACGTATACGGGTACACTATGGGTCAAAATGACGTCACATAAAGGCACGGGTGCTACAACTCTCCCCAACTTAAGAATATTTTTGTCCTCAAAAATAAAAGCAAGAGAACTAACCTCAATCGGTAAAGAGGTCGGGGAATTTCTCCCTCATCTGGTCCTCGCGCTCCCAGGTTTGCTCTTCATTATCGTGGAATTGCCATCTGACGCGCACAAGCGGGATTTCCTTATTTCTCAATTTCTGAACCCTACGAGCCATAATCTGAATAGGCAACTCCTCATAAGTCGTATCCTCCCCAACTTGCAGATGACTCACATCAAGCACATGAGCTGGGTCGGGATAAGACTCCTTCAATGGATCTTCATTAAACTTCCTCAGCATCGATACGTGGAATACATCATGAACACCCTCGAGCTGAGAAGGTAGAGCCAACCTGTACGCTACTGGTCCAATCCTCTCAACAATCCGAAATGGCCCAATAAACCTAGGGGCAAGTTTCCCACTGACACCGAACCTCATCTGTCCTTTGAGTGGCGAGACCTTAAGCAAAACTAGATCTCTCACAGCAAACTCTAACGGCCGATGCCGGTTATCATAATAACTTTTTTGCCTGTCCTGAGCTGACTTCAGCCTCTGCCGAATCAGCTTGACTTTCTCAATCTGCTCAACAACTGCATAAGGGCCCCATAGCTGCGTATCACCCACCTCGTACCAACAAGCTGGAGATCTACAGGGTCTTCCATACAAAGCCTCATACGGTGCCATACCGATGCTAGCCTGATAACTGTTGTTGTAAGCAAATTCACACAAGGGCAAATGCTCACCCCAACCACCACCAAACTCTAAAATGCAAGACCTGAGCATATCCTCCAGCATCTGAATCACTCTCTCGGACTGACCGTCCGTCTGAGGATGAAATGTTGTACTGAGTCGGAGGCGGGTCCCAAATCGAGTCTGCAAGGCCTGCCAAAACCTCGATGTAAATCGTGGATCTCGATCCGACACGATAGACAAGGGCACTCCATGCAATCTCACGATCTCTCTCACATATAATCTGCTCAGTCTATCCACAGAGTCCCTGGCGCTCATAGGAAGGAAGTGCGCACTCTTGGTCAATCTATCGACCACAACCCAAATGGCATCAAATCTGCCCTGAGACCTCGGCAATCCCATGATGAAATCCATTGTGATGTGTTCCCATTTCCACTCGGGTATAGGCAATGGTTGCATCTGACCTCCAGGCTTCCGGTGTTCAGCCTTAACCTGCTGACACACCTCACATCTCTGCACATACTCAGCAATACTCTTCTTCATCCCGTGCCACCATACAGATCTCTTCATGTCATGGTACATCTTGGTAGCCCCTGGATGAACAGTATACTGAGATCTGTGAGCCTCTCGAAGTATCTCAGCACGCAACTCAGCATCATATGGGATCCATAGCCTCCCTCTATACCGCAAGACATCATCTGGACCAATCTGCCAATCGGCCTGGTCAACACTGTCTGCGTATCCACGGTACATGTCATAATCTGGACAATGTTCCTGTAAATATCTAACCCTCGGAATATGGGCATCCGCAAGCTGCACGTGCATCTGAGCACATATCTCAGTAAGTGGTGCGTTTGAGAGTATACTCATCATAGTCACTCTCTCAAGTAAATGCCACTGTTGGGCCATCTGAAAAGCAACCACCTGAGTCCCTGCTCGCCTACGGCTCAAAGCATCAGCCACAACATTGGCTTTGCCAGGATGATACTGCAAATAGAAATCATAATCCTTTAGTAACTCGAACCATCTCCTCTGTCGCATATTCAGCTCCTTCTGATCAAAGAGGTACTTCAAATTCTTGTGATCGGAAAACAAAGTGAACCTCTCACCATAAAGGTAATGCCTCCATAGCTTCAGTGCAAATACAATAGCGGCCAGCTCCAAATCATGCACAGGGTAGTTCTGCTCATGCATCTTAAGCTGTCTAGATGCATATGCAACCACTCGACCCTCCTGCATCAGTACACATCCCAGACCTAAGAGTGATGCATCAGTATAAATTACCAACTCTTTCCCAGGCTCTGGAAGAATCAACACTGGAGCTGTAGTCAACTTCTTTTTTAACTCACTGAAAGCTCTCTCACAGGCATCCGACCACGTGAAGGCCACGTTCTTCTGAGTCAGCTTAGTCATCGGCGCGGATATCTTGGAAAAGTCCTTCACGAACTTCCTGTAATAGCCAGCCAAACCCAGAAAGCTATGAATCTCGGTCACTGTGGTAGGTCTTGGCCAATCAATGATTGCCTCAACCTTAGCAGAATCAACAGAAATACCCTCTGCACTAACCACGTGACCCAAGAATTTCACCTCAGTCATCCAGAAATCACACTTGCTCAGCTTGGCATACAGCCTATGCTCCAACAATGTCTGCAAAGTAACTCTGAGATGACGTTCATGATCCTCTCTTGTCTTAGAATAGACTAGGATATCATCGATGAAGACTATAATGAACTGGTCAAGGTACGGCCTGAACACTCTCTGCATCAGATCCATGAACATTGTTGGTGCATTAGTCAACCCGAAAGGCATCACCAAAAACTCGTAATGTCCATACCTCGTCCGAAAGGCAGTTTTCGACACATCTTCATCTCTTATCCTCAACTGATGGTACCCAGACCTCAAGTCAATCTTCGAAAAGAACTTGGCTCCAATTAATTGATCAAACAAGTCATCAATACGAGGAAGTGGATATTTGTTCTTGACAGTCACCTTATTCAGCTGACGGTAGTCTATACACAAACGAAGACTCCCGTCCTTTTTCTTGACGAACAACACAGGTGCTCCCCAAGGTGACATGCTAGGAGAAATAAATCCCTTGTCCATCAGCTCATCAAGTTGGGCTCTGAGTTCATTCAGCTCTTTCGGTGCCATACGATACGATGGAATGGAAATGGGTTTAGTGCCGGGCATCAGCTCAATTATAAAGTCCACCTCTCGCCTAGGCGGCAAGCCAGGTAACTCATCAGGAAAAACCTCTAGGTACTCGCAGACTACAGGAATGTCTGCTAGCTGAATACTCTGATCCACATCATCCACTGGCGTCAAACCCGCCATCGTGGCAACCTCATCATCAGTGGCTAATCTACCCTGGGTAGGTGGTCTCGATGCAGTCCTGCCTCGAAAGACGAAGACTGGCTCTCCGGGTATCTGAAAGATAACCCTCTTGCCGAAGCAATCAATGTGAGCGTGATATGCCGCTAGCCAATCCATACCCAAAATGGCATCAAACTCTAGGAACTCTAAGACTCTAAGGTCAACAGACATCTCATGGTCCTCGAATCTCACAATGCATCCCACACATACCATATTAGGGTAAATTCTCTCACCGGCCGCCGTACTCAAAATCAACGGCTTACTAGTCCTAACAGTAGACAATCTCAATCTATCTACTACACCACCAGAAATAAATGACAGAGTAGAACCAGCATCAATCAAAACATACATCAAAGAATTGCAAATGCTGATTGTAACTTCTTTGAGTTGCTTGCTAGCCTCGGGATCTGCCTGCGTAACAGCTCTGGCCTGCTCTCTGGTAGGTGCAGCTGTAGATCTAAATTGACCAAAAGGCATCCTCTGTGGACATTGGTTCCTCTTATGCCCTGGAACCCCGCAACCATAACACACAATCGGCCACGGTGTTCTAGGTGCAGAAGATACAACCTGCGACCCAGTTCCGGCTATCTGCTGTCCACCAGATCTGACAAAACTCTGTTGCTGCTGCTGGGATCGATTAGAAATCTGAACACTGTGGCCCGCAGCTGGTGGTACCACTGATACTGGAGCGGAGGCTACAGATGCCTCATATCCACTGCCGCTGAATCTTGGCCTCTTATTACGTCGGCCTCTCCTGCCACTGAAATACTGTGCCTCTGACCCTGCCTGTTGAGTCTGAACTGTAGGAGCTACGGGTGCTTGGACTGCTGCAGGTAACCTCATCCGAGAATTTGCCTCTGCGGCCTCAAAATCTGCGGCCTGCCCCATAGCCTGCGCATAGGTCTGCACGCCAGCCAGTGCCAAACCCTCACAGATACGGCTTCTGAAACCATCCCGTATCCTCTGCATCCTCAGCTCATCGGTAGAAACCATCTCTGGAGCGAAGAGTGCCAACCTGTTGAACTCTTGCTCGTACTCTCTCACGGACATGTTGCCTTGGGTCAGATGTAGAAACTGGTTCCGACGTTGATCCCTCTCGGCCCGTGGATAGAACTCTACAAAGAACAACTCCTTGAATCTAGTCCAAGTCCGGACCTCGCCCTCGAGACGCTCCACCCGTTCCCACCATTTGTTAGGCTTGCCAATCAGCTTAAACCTGGCAAGCTTGACCTTATCATGCTCAAGCGCCCTCATATCACTGAATATGGTCTCCATCCGAGTCAACCATCCCTCAGCAAGCTCTAAATCAAGACCTCCCGGAAACTCAGCAGGATCTCGAAACTTGAAAGCTTTCATAACCCTCTCATAGCGGTCCTTCTCTGCCCGCTCAGCCTCAGTCTCCCCAGCTACGACATGCTGGACCCTAGCTGGTCCTGCCTGCTCTGCCTGATCCCCTACTACTGCTACCACACTACTGTGCTCTACAGCGGCTGCAACATCATCCTGCAGTGGTGGCCTAACACCCTGTGTACGGCCTAGCAACTCGAGAATCTGGGCGTGCTGCTGCTGAGTGGCCTCTAAGACCGCCTCTATACGCCTAAGGCGTTCCTCTGGGTCCATGGCTGATCCTGTTTTTTTCTTCTCTTGTAAATATCTGAAATTCACAATAAGGAAGAGCTCAATCAGGATCACAATCCAGGAAAAGTTACCCCTAAGATAACTACCCATAATCATACTCATAAAGGCAATCATAATATCATATAAGTCTTTTATTCTTTTAAGGATTTTAAACCTAAAACATTCTCTCTGATACCATAATTGTCACGACCCACTATACGTGACGTCATGACCGGCACGAGAACCTCCGAGTATACCCTCCGTCGGTACACCCGACGTCCCGTCAGCCTAAAATACATATACGAATCCCCAAAAAGAAATAAAAGTACATCATTAACAACCAACTATCATGATCATAATGAAATAAAATATTACTTCTCCAAAGTTTTACAAACATAAAATTCCAAAGTCTTCAAAATGATACAAAACCCAACGCATCCCAACTATGTGTTAAATATACTATTACTAGGTGTTATCATGTACATAATTATCAAAATACAAAACTAAATGTACAACACCTACATGAAACAAAAACAAGGGACGCTCCGCAGTCAAGCCTTCCCTTTTCCTTTTCTATCAGATCCTGAAAGAAGATGGTGAGGTGTGAGCTACAGCCAGCTCAGTGAATGTTATTTACAAGTGGCATATACGTGCATTTATAAAACATGTTAAGATCATAAAACAGTTGAAATATCATGATGACGAAATATATTACATACATGCTAACATAATGCATCAAGTCATACATAAGACGATGCATAACATTTTGTAGTCATGCTCATGCAATCCTAACACCTCCTGAGTATGGGGGTTTCAAGGCCTGGTGCGCGACACACAGCGCCCGAACACACACACAATACTCGTATTCTAATAGGGTTTATGGGGTCGTGCAGCACGTAGGATTATTTTAAACAAACCTACCCATACACAAGGCATAAAACCCTCTGCCAGGTACACAACTGGGATCGCCGCTAGACTTACGAGAATTCTCAAAAAGAGGAAATTCCAACTAGGGGCCTCAACCCAAATTGTCATCCCAATGAATTATGCTCAAATGAATTTCATGGAATATTAAAACATGCATACCATCATACATAAGTATTTAAAACATTTCTATACTACAATGCCACATATAAATAATCCAAAAGTAAAAGAACACTCACACTTGATTGGCTAAGTCTAGCCAATCCAATTGCCAAAACTCTCCAATTGACTAAACGGGTTCAAGATCAATCACAAGACCTGAAAATAACGTGGTTCACACAACTGAAAATCAGTCATAAAGTGTGTCAAAACCCCATGTTCAAACCCAATCTAAAGTCAATTAGATTCTAAATTGATTACCCCATTGAGCCAATTTCCATATTGCCCAACTTGATCATTTAGACTCAATTAAACTAAGATTGACCTAAATTGAAGGTAATAGGGTGATCCCATGATCCAACCACTAATATACATGAAATTCAATTATAATTAGGGTCAATTAGACTATACATCAAGTCAATTTCATCAATTGACTAAGTCTTGATCAAAATCCCCAATTAGGCCAATATAAAACATAAGGTCAAAATGAACTAAGTCATATCAATTTAACATAGGTACTAACATTTTAAACCCATGATTCTACTTAATTTGGGTCCAATTAAACAATCCCCAAGTCAATTTCACAAATTGACTTGCTTTGGGTGAAAACTCCCAATTTGGGCAAAATTCCCAAATTACATGCAAAATTACCAAATACTTAGCCTAGATCAAAATTAGTCAATCTTAGGGTATTCATTATGTGAACCCACTGAATTCAATCATCAAACAACTCTAATCATGTCCAATTAGACCTACATTGCATAATTTTCCAGATTTTATATCAAGAGCATCAAAAGCCCCAAATCTGGAAATTTTCATACATATGCCCTATTGCCAATTTTACACTAGGGCACCATGTTCAACCATGAATTTTACTGATCTTGCAACATGGAATCATCCACAATGGCCACTAGATCAACATAGTTGACATGCAAACATTTTGAAAAAGTCTAAGGCCATAAACTAAGTTTAGGTCATTTGAACTAAACCTTCCAATTTCTTGCTAGAAATTGGGGCTTTCACCATTAGTGTACTCCTTACACTCTCTAATCACACATATGTGATATGCAAGACTCAACTCCAACTTTGGTCTTCCACCCATCCAAGGTTCATCACAATGCATGCATCAAAATGAAACCCTCACGCTCAAAATAAAACTATCATGCAACTAATAGGGAGATTCAAGGAAGAAATGGAGGAAAAATACAAACCTTAGGTGTTCTTGAGCAAGAAATCACCAAACCCTAACTTTCCCCTCCTTTTCTCCTCTCCAGCACCTTTCCTTCTTTTCTGGCTGAGAAATTAGCAAATGAGCCTAAAATCCCGTTTTGGTTGCTTAAATAGATAAGCTTAGGCCCACAACTAAAAGTTGCCAAAATTATCAAAAAACCCAGATTTCCTGTTACAATACTTTCACTTAGATAGTCCATTTCTTACAAAATACGCACGATTTTAAAATCTTGACCGTTCAAACGTTGAATGAGTAAGTTATAAACATTCTGGTAAACTTTAGGCTCAATCCAACGGTGGAAGTGTGAGATCTATCTGTTTGATCAAAACTGCGTAAGAAAATCCCAGAATCCGTGAAACAGTGTTTTGGGCGTTATAACTCAAATTAGGTAACTCCAATTAAGATCTTGACCGTTCATAATGAAGATCTATCATATAAGAATGAGCTGACAAAATTTTAGCCCAACCAGGCAATGGATCTAGGAGATCAACCATTGATGTAAGTTGTGACAGAAATAGAAAGCTCCACTGGATCCAAAACACCGTTTTTGAAATGTTTTGACGTCGAACGGGTCTCCGATGGTTCCGAAATTTCATGCGTACCCTTTATGACCTAAAATCATGCAAAGACACTCGAACTTACGTACTTCGAGCATCAAAATACATATACACATACGTATACAAATACCTATACGGGTACACTATGGGTCAAAATGACGTCACCTAAAGGCACGGGTGCTACAGATCGCGTGTCAAAAGGATCGGTAATATGTAAGGAATGCGCGAGTGCGACGGAAAAACCAGTTCCTTTTCACTCTTGTGTGTACGACGATACTGTTTCGGAGGGGTTTCAGAGTTTCGGAGGTTCGAAGTTTCGGAGGTTCGGAAAGAAAAGCTTCGAGATTTTGCTTTTGCAGCAATGGCGGACAAAGACTACAACGAGATGGATATGGAATACGAGGATGAACCACCAGAGCCTGGCTTTGGTTCATTCGGACATCGGGATCTCGGGCATTATGGACATCGGGATCTCGGGCATTATGAACAGCTTCATCAATGACATCTTCGAGCAAGAGTCGTCGAAACCTTGCTCTAATACCATGAAAGACAATAGGGTTTCTGTAGAAATTTCAAATATATGTATTTTTCTCTAAAATCGAGGCAATATATAGACAATTACATCCTAAAATTAGGTCTTAAATGTAGAAACAAATATATTACTTTCTATGCAGACAAAATCTCATCTCTATTAAATAAATATTTAATTTGTAACACCATGTATATTTAATTAAATACATACGTTGACGTACACGTATATCAAGATGTATACTACACGTATTTTATATGTAAGAGCTACCTATACGCTTGAGAATATACATATTTTATACGTAGGAGCCAAATATACGTGTGTGTGATTGAGTGTATAAAAAGATAAAATAAAATAAAATAATGAACAGTAAGACTGTTCATCAAATAGTATAATGAATAGTAGTCAGAAGTGAATAGTAAGTTACTGTTTATCAAATAGTATAATGAGTAGTATTCAGAAAATACTGTTTACTTAGGGATACTGTTCATTGTGAAAAGTATTCATATTATAAAAAAAAAACTATCTAACTTAACCGACGTCCAGAGAAGGAAAGAGAAGACGCAGAGAGGAGAAGAGAAGAAGAAAAAGAGGCACACGTGATTCGCGCGAAATCTGGACTTCTGGTAAGTGATTTCCAGTCTATTCCTTCGTGAAATTACTATATAAGCTAGATGTAACGATTCTAGCGGACTAATTTTAGGGTTTAGCGTTTAGGGTTTATTCACCAACGTGAATAAAAACCTGCTAGGAAGGTAGAAAAACACTCCCTGGACTGTCGGGACTCCGAATCTGTGGTTAGATTCGATTTCATGCGTTTTGAAGACCGTTTGATAATTTTAATACAATATACATCTTTCGGATAAATAGTGATAAATAGTGAATAGTGAACAGTGCATAATAAATAGTGAATAGTTAATAGTGAAAGTGAATAGTAATCAGTGATCAGTGATATAAATAGTATGTGCACAGTGATGTGACCAGTGATGTGAACCCAATGAAACCCCAGTTTAAGTTTATAGAATCGTGAAGAACTGCATTCCGGACGTTAGAACATGATATTTGGATATGCTTTGATCGTTTTAGTAACTACGTAGATGGTGTCGTGAAAAGATAATTTGAACATTTATTTTCACTATTCTTTCTTGTGGAAATATCTAGATTGACCACAGAAATGATTTAGTAGGTTCTTCAACGGCTTATGAGTCCTAACTGGATTTATTCACGATTTAGTAGGTTCTAGCGGGTTTTTATTCACGTTGGGGTCAAAACCCTCAATTGGTGAAAACGCCGTAAAATGGCTCCAACAGCTAAAATTAGTCCGCTAGAATCGTTACATCTAGCTTAAATAGTAATTTCACAAAGGAATAGACTGGAAATCACTTACCAGAAGTCCAGATTTCGCGCGAATCACGCGTGCCTCTTTTTCTTCTTCTCTTCTCCTCTCTGCGTCTTCTCTTTCCCTCTCTGGACGTCGGTTAAGTTAGATAGTTTTTTTTTTTATAATATGAATACTGTTCACAATGAACAGTACCCCTAAGTAAACAGTATTTTCTGAATACTATTCATTATACTATTTGATAAACAGTAACTTACTATTCACTTATGATTCATAATACTATTTGATAAACAGTCTTACTGTTTATTATTTTATTTTATTTTATCTTTTTATACACTCAATCACACACACGTATATTTAGCTCATACGTATAAAATACGTGTATTCTCAAGCGTATAGGTAGCTCTTACATATAAAATACGTGTAGTATATATCTCGATATACGTGTACGTCAACGTATGTATTTAATTAAATATACGGGGTGTTACAATCTCCCCAACTTAAGGAATTTCGTCCTCGAAATTTAAAATCCAAGACTATTCCTCAAGTGATACTCAATCCCAGAAAACTGCTCCCGCATTTTATATGTCAGCTCCCATGTTTGCTCTTCTTGATACGTAGTATCCTCCCCAACTTAGAGTTAAGTTACAGCCATACAATCTATGAAAGCTGAATGACATTTCCTTAACATCAATAGATAGACACTGTTCCGAACACTTCTCAACTATAGTAGAGCAAATCGGTAAGCCAATAGACCTATCCTATCAAGGATCTCTAATGGTCCAACAACTTGCGGTGCGAGCTTTCCTTTCATCCCAAATCTCAGTTGGCCTTTCTGTGGTAAGACCCTTAATAAAACTGAGTCAGCCACAATACATTTCAAGGCCTATATACAAACCCTGTGTCTTTAATAATATCTTGTGGCACCAATAACAATAACTCCACTTCAAATCAACAAGTTGGAGATCTATAAGGCTTATTATGAAACCTTTAGAGGGTCATCATTATGCTATTATAACTATTTATACACATACGTTTACACACATAAAATATTCCTTCCAACGTTCACCAAAATTCAAGTGTACCAGACCCGAGCATGCTCGCAAGCAACAAAGTTACTCTCTCAGTCTGTCAATCAGTCTGAGAGTACATATCACACTGAGAAGGAGATGAGTACCAAAACGAGTCTGTATCATATATCAGATCTCGACACAATCTTCGGATCTTAATCCGACATGAAAAATATCTGAGTACTTCTATCAAATCTCCATATCTCACACATATACAATCTGCTCAGTCTATCAATAGAATTCTGGTGTTCCTTGGAAGAATACGCAGACTTATCAGTCCATTAATGGTTATCCAACTGGTATCATTTCTATCCATAACCCATAAGATACCATTTGAATCTCATATTCATTTAACACACTCTATATTACCAAGTTCATACTCTTTTATACTGATATCATACTCGTCTCATAAATCTTACTCTCTGAATATGAGTATCAATCAACTGAATATGCATTCGAGCACAAATATCAACACATGGAGTAATAGAGAGTACACTCATAACTATAACTCTCACTCATAAACAATCTCCATTTATGGCTAACTGATAGATACTACTCCAGTTTTAGCCTGGTTTCTGCTCAATGCCTCATCAAATCAAACTAACGATCACCAAATTTTTATTCACTCTTAGGATAGTTATTCGCGTGCTCTACCACATATCTGGAGACACACGTAATTAACCTATCCTTTTGTATCACTACAAAATTCAGATCTGGACGTGATATTCATCAATCACAATTACTTCCCGATTCTGAAACTAGTAATCACATTTAATACTGTGAGAGCTTCCCCATGCACAACGGTCCACACATTATATAACATTCGTCTGGTGTAGTTTCGTGAGTGGAGAAGTCAACTTTAAGGATCCTTCCACGCACTTTTTATATAACATACAACTAATACAGTTATATGATCACTTTGATCTTCGCAGCATCCTTAACAATCCTATTTAACCTGGTCATGTGATCCAAAAATTCTCATCTTAATTATATTCAAAACTCACATTCATCGAGCTTGGCACTTAATCGGTGTTCGCTCAATGACTACAAGATAATTCCGAGGTGTTATTCATGCTCCTCTCATTTTCTTGGGACAATTTCATATATCATCATCAAAGACTATGTAATACTCAAGATATGGTTCATATTCCCACTGCATCAATCCTATAAACGTGATTGACACATTAATCAAGGTTACCAAAATTTCATAAATCCATATCTTGTCTTAACACAGTCTGCATTACATCCTTTTTTCGAATTCTTAACTGATGGTGCCTAGATCTCAAAATGATCTTAAAAAAAATTGGTTCCATTTAGTTAATCGACTTCGACCATCTATCCATGGTAAAGGATATTTCATATTTATTGTTACGTTGCTCAATTAACAGTAATTCATACTTAAACTATACCTTCTTTCCATCTTATCACAAATGCTCTCCAAGGTGGCATATCAAAGATAATAAATCTTTTGCTCATTAACACATTGATCTACACCTTAAATCTTCACAATTCCTCAGGTACTCTTTATATGAAGGAATAAAGATACATGTTATACTAGCATCAGTTTTATATGCTATCAATCTCCTGTCCAGGTAGCAATAATACTATGAGGGTCATCAAGTAATTATGGACTTTAGAATATGAAATTTTTGGAATTTGATGCTTTGTTGGGTATGATTGGTTGGTTGGCCACCTCTCATGTCAGGTGGAGCGTCTCTCCGAAAAGAATTAACATTGAATAAGTGGAAAACCCTCATTTTGAATCTCGAGAAGTTTATACCCTCAAAATCTTGTATCTAAGATAAGATATTTATTGACGAGGGAATGGAGCATATGGCTAGTACAAAGCCATTTAAAGTAATGTAATAAGGCATGCAGTTGATTAACATTCATGTGGTGAGCTGGTATATTGGAGTATTCTCTAATAAATTATTTTGGAGACCGTTTGACAATTTTAATACAATGTACATCTTTCGGATGAATAGTGATAAATAGTGCATAGTGAACAGTGAATAGTAAATAGTGAATAGTACACAACGCATAGTGAATAATGATCAGTGATCAGTGATGTGAATAGTATGTGCACAGTGATGTGAACCCAATGAAACCCGGTTTAAGTTTATAGAATCGTGAAGAACTGCATTCTGGACGTTAGAACATGATATTTGGATATGCTTTGATCGTTTTAGTAACTACGTAGATGGTGTCGTGAAAAGATGATTTGGACATCTATTTTCACTATTCTTTCTTGTGGAAATATCTAGATTGACCACAGAAACGATTTAGTAGGTTCTTCAACGGCTTATGAGTCATAACTGGATTTATTATTCTTGTTTTGAAGTGAGTTGAGACATTAAAGATGTAAATAGATATGAATACATGCAATGAATTTGTAACAGGTTAAATTAGTGAGATTTAACTTGGAGCTGGACTCGATAGCGACGATGATTGAGTTTAAGTGGAACGTGTTGTACTGTGAGTATACTTTTCTTGATTTGGTTCTTGTATGGCATTGTACGCATATAAAATGTTTGATTGTATGCATGTTATATTTATATATAATGCATTGAGTTTTATGGATCATGCAAACTGATTTTAGTAATTGGAGTTTGTAATGATGAGGCTTTGTGATTCCTCATTGTCATTTCGTTAGGAATTAGACCCAGATGAGGTTTTGCGAGTCCTCATTGTCAGTAAGTCTGTCCTAACAAGGGTTGGGATCCTTGAAATGACTGTGAATTGGGTAATGAGAGGTTGTGGCTACCTTGTAACGACCATACAAGGGTTAGACCCGCTCTCTTGCCTTGCGGAAGAGGGAGATTGTGCATTATGTTATTGAAAACTCATGAAATTTATGATGTTGACATGTACAATATATTCGTTGAATGATGCATGTGTTGAATAAGCGTTTGAAATGATTTTAGATGTCATATTTCTCTAAATATATATAATTGTCATCTCAAGAACTATATTCACTGAGCTGTTGTTTGCTCACTCATTTCCTCCAATATTTCAGGTATAGAGTCGAAGGGAAAAAAACCTTGTCTGGTATGTGTATGTATGCTTGGAGGAAATAACTTATATTCTTGTTATTTTGATATGTATAATTATCACACACTATATATATGTAATATCACCTAGATGGGTTGTGTGGTACTATTATATAATGCTTGGGATGATGAAATGAGAGAATCATAGATATTGATCAGGTGAGAATTTAATTTGTGGAATGAATGGAATGATTATAAAGATTTATATTGGATTTGATTTGATTTGTGGTATATTAGAAAAAAAAATTTACTGTACATTTTGGGAAGATTTGTGAGAGTACGTGAAGGCCGACAGTGTATTATATACTGTATATGGGTATGTACTGTGTATAATACGCTGTGCCGGTCATGACGTCAGCCTACATCAGGGGCATCGTGATATAATTTCTTTAAAAAAAAAAATGTCACCAGTGAAATGAGCAGCTATTTGCATATGACTAATGATGGGATATCTAAGAATGGTAAAAATATGTCGAAATTTCTATTTTTTCACTTCTTCCATTTTAAATAGTGTAATGGTAAAAAAAGAAGAAGTTTTAAATAGTGTAAGCATACCGACAGCATTGGCTACATCAATTTGTTTCTTCCACTTAAACTAAATTAACAATTACATTACAAAATAGTTATATATTTTTTAAGCATTTTTCCAACTTTGTTTTTGCTCAGTATATTTGCATATTTTTAAATACAATTATTTTTAAGTCTAGATGAAGGAGAGTTGCATAAGATAGTTACAAATGACTAAAACTTCAACAAACATAAATACGCCTACACACACTCTAATAATAAATCTACTTCAACCCTATTCATCGTATGGCCATTTTGTCAAACTTTCAAAACCATCCTCTAAAACTTATAATTATCATCTATTTTAAAAAACTAGCCGTGGGCTAACTTGATAATTTAAATAATCTTTATCTCCCTTATATATATATATTTGTTAAAGTTTTGTTTCATTTCCATAAAATAGATCTCCAAATAGGAGTACATCTCGTCAATAAAAAAGCCACATACTAAAGATTAATGCAAGCATGAGTATAAATACTTACATAAAAATAGGTAAAACCCCCACATTAATGCAAGCATGAGTATAAATATTTACATGAAAATGGGTAAAACCCCCACAATAAAAAGAAAGATCAACAAAATAATGGATAAAACTTGACAACCAAAGGATAAAAACCCTCACAATAAAAAAATAGTAATACAACGAGAAGAAGCACCATCTTTATTTACTATGATTGGTAAGCTGGCTAATAGAAAAATAAATTCATGGACAACTTAAGAGTTCGTGCCAGCTTTCGTGAATCAACTAATCCTCAAGAGCAAGCCCTAACGAAAAAAGAGGGTCGTGGTTTTCCTTAATAAGTGTGTAAGTGCCTTATATGTAGTTTATGTCGCAAATATGTTTTCTTCGTGCAAAGGCAATATCCATCCCACCAAATGAAGATACTTAAACTTTATTTTGATGGGTCATAAGTACAAACTCTAGCCACTTTATCATCTACGATAGTGTTTATATATAACTTTTCTACTTCTTTGTGGATAGCACCCAAATGGGAACTAAGCCATTCTACAACCAACTATTCAACATTGACAAGCCAATTATTTTAGCGACCAGCATTTATGGACAAAAATGGAGTGTCAACAATCAAAATTGCGTGCATTCTTATTATTTTGCAATATTATTTATCTTTAGAAAACGAACTTTTTGTCTGACCCATTTTAATGAATGACGGAAATTATTAAAAACAAACAATTTATTATTATTATTTCCCTTTTTCTATCTATAAATGGGGTTACCTGTGCCATTCCATTTCTGAATGCACTAGAACTCAGCTCACACAAACATCTTCTTCTTCATCACCGGCATCAATGGCGTCCTCCGGCGACGAAGTCGTCTACGAGCTCCTCCCTCGCCTCCGAATCTACAAATCCGGCCGCGTCGAACGCCTTCAAGGCTCACCAATCGTCCCTCCTTCTCCCGATGACCCACAAACCGGCGTCTCCTCCAAAGACATCTTAATCTCGCCGGAATCCGGCATCTCCTCCAGACTCTACCTACCAAAACTCACCTCCTCCTCCGATCACAGGCGAAAACTCCCCGTCCTCCTCTACTTCCACGGCGGCGCCTTCTGCATCGAATCCGCCTTCTCCTTCCTCTTCCACCGCTACCTCAACCTCATCGTCTCTCACTCCAACGTCCTCGCCGTCTCCGTCGAGTACCGATTAGCTCCCGAGCATCCGATTCCGGTCGCCTTCGACGACGCCTGGGAAGCTCTGCAGTGGCTCTTCAGCCCTAACTCCGATGACTGGCTACTAAACCACGCGGATCTCAACCGCGTCTTCGTCGCCGGAGACAGCTCCGGCGGCAACATCGCGCACAACGTCGCCATGCGCGTCGGCGCGGAGCGGCAGCATCAGAAGTCGCCGGAGAATGCGATCAAGATCCGAGGCGCGGTATTGTCGTTCCCGTACTTTTGGGGATCGGAGCGAATCGGATCGGAGGAAGGCGGGCCGGACGTGGATTTGGCGACAAAGCTTTGGGAGTTGGCGTCGCCGGGATCTGCGAACGGTGTGGATGATCCGTTGATTAATCCGTTTGCGCCGGAGGCGCCGAGCTTGGCCGTATTGGGGTGTGATAGCGTCTTGGTGGTGGTTTCCGGCCGCGATACGTTGCAGTGGAGAGGTAGGGTTTATGTGAGTGAGCTTAAGAAGAGTGGTTGGAAGGGAGAGGTGGCGTTGGTGGATATTGAAGGAGAGCCTCATTGTTTTCAGATTTTTAATCCAGATACTGAGAATGCTAAGGTTGTGTTTCAGCGTTTTGCTCAGTTTTTGAATCAGTGAAAGTTTGTGCGTGTGAATGCTAAGGTTGTGTGTGTGTGTGGGTGAAGAGATTAATGGACGTAAATCTTGGGGTATATATATGATGTAATGCATGTAACATCGAGGAAAAGTGAGGTTTTAATATAACGTGCGTTTGTGTTTGTGTTATTGTTCCTTTTGATTAAAATGAGAGATTTTGTGTCGTGAAATGTAGGGGTGAAATTGAATTCCGTCAGTTGGATTTTTGTCCTCTATCCCACCCGATCCCGATCGGATGAGGTTGGTTGGGCGGTGCAAGATGAGGTTGGTTGGGTAGTAGTAAATCTAGCTAGTTGACCTAATGTCGGATCGGGTTGGCCTTTATTAAATAGTTTAATTTTTTTTAAAGCTTAATAATTATTATTTAAGTTTATATTAGTAATAAAATATATTAGATTATCATGTATTTAACTTATTAAATTACTATTTAAATTTTAAAAGATGAGATTTTTTTCTTTTTGAAAAAACTCATATATGTAAAAATTAAGTTATTTTAAAACTTGACTTATGGAAATGATGATAAACTCATATATATATATATATAAATTTTAAGATGTCGGGTTTGGTGGGGTTGCTAAAAAAATAATTCGATTAATTTGACATATCAATCAAATCTGACCCAATTTGACCTGAAATGACCGAGTTTGGTCGGGTTGTTTACACCTTTACTGAAATACTTTTATGACCTAAAATAATATTCATTATGGTGTAATACGCGGTGGGTATTTTTTTTTAGAAGCGTGAAAACGATACAAATACATACTCAAATTTATATTTAAACTGACGAAATAATATATTATATTATTAAAAAATCATTTAATTACTATACATCACATTTGTATAAGTATTGTTTTAGATATAGTTTTTAGGTTATAAAAATATTTTTCTTTTCTTTTACTTTTGTGTCCATCGTGCAGTTATAAAAACTATTTTTTAAACGAATTATATATAGAGTAGGTAGATATATCCTACTAGAGAATCATTAAAATGCTCTATATAAGAACTAAATCTATAATAAAAGTTTTATTTACAGGTTACATTCAAGAAATGGCTGTTAAATGACGGTGTAAATGGTGTTCTTTTTCTGCCAAAGGAGTTTCTATTTGTCCCCAAAAGAAAAAAAAAAAAAAAATCACTCATAATTCACCAAATATCAACGTGGTGTGATTTGAGAATTAACGTTTAGATCGTTTCAACATTTCTCTTTAATAAATAATGAGTAGTGCTTTATTAGCATTTCTATATAACGTTACCTTTAATTCATTATTGAAATACTTATACAAGCGCACGTGATGCTACAATTTTAATAATATTGTGTAATTAAAAGAAATCTTTATTGGTTATAATTTTTAAATATTGTGGCTCAAGTCTAAATAAATGAGATTTCTCATTGTTTATTAATAATCCCAATAAATGAGTGAGATCCAGAAAAAAAAAAAATTTGGTCATAATCCCAATAAATGAGTGAGATCCAGAAAAAAAATAAAATTTAGTCATTGAAAACTTTGTGAAAGATAGTAAAATTTAGAACTTATAGGAGTAATATCATTTGAGTTCTAGTTTTATGTTTTTTTTCTTTACTAAAGTTTTATATTTGTGTACTAGTAAATAAGTACTTAAAGTATTTAATTTTTTTAAAATATTTATTAATTAATAATAAATTACTTTTACTTGTAATTTTTTTCTTAATTTTAAAGTTTTTACGTCCATCAGCGAATGGTGGGGGTTTCTTTTTATTGTTATTTTTCTTATTGAACGTGTGAGATTGAAATTTTTTTAGTGTTTTTTCCCGACATCCACTTCAGCCCATCTTCCCCCGCAACACAAACCAACACACGCTCACACCCTATAGCCCCGCCAAGCTCAGCGCACCGGCTGCAAACGGGTTACTCCAAGGATCATCGACGCCAACATCCGAATTTGGTGACACCAACGACCAGATCCGCTGCGCCAACCCATCCCTCTCTTCATCCTCACCCCCAGTTCGGCTCGAGGCTCATAAGTAAGGGTGGGCCCTGTTTTTACCCTGTGTTTCGGATTCTGTTTTTTTGTATTTAAAAACTTAAAAAAATAAAAATAGAGAAATACGTTTGATTAGCCATTTTAAAAAATTGTTTAAAAAAAAAACAATTTTAAAAGATTGTACTTTCAAAAATGATAAAAAGTTGCCAGTGTGGTTTTTTTTTTTTGCCTGTGGTTTGCAATGCATAAACCTGAACTTTCTCTCAAGAAAATAAGTTAGTGTTTTAAAACGTGGTTTTCTACGTTTTCTGTTTTTGAAATTTAATCCTTATTTTCAAATCAAAAATATTTTAACCGCCTAAAAATTATATTTAAAAATTATATCAAATGCGTCTCGGCTCGCATAATGACGTTGTCTTCGCCCAAAAAGACTCTATCGAAAACTGTGTGATTTAGCAACTATAGTTTGGAGTAAAGGTGAAATCGGGTCGGATTAAATCGAATTTTTGCCCCCTAACCCATCTTACTAGATGAGGTCAGGTGGTAACGAATTGGACCCGATGCCACCCGACCTCGGGTCGGTTAGATTGGCCTTCATTCAATAATTTAATTTTTTAAAAACTTAATAACTACTATTTAACCTTATATTAGTAATAAAATATATTAAATTATTAAGTATTTAATTTATTAAATTATTATTTAAATTTTAAAAAATAAGATTTTTATTTTTTAAGAGAACTCATATTTTTTTTTTTTTTTTAAGAGGACGAAGATGGACCATATATATATATATATAAATTTTAAAAAATCGGCTCGAATTTAATTGGGTTGCTTAAAAATTAATTCGACCACACCCACCCGATATATCAATTAAATCCTATCTGATCCGATGGGATTGCTTGCACCCTTAATTCGGAGTTATCATAGTGCAATTTCGTCGGGACTCAGAATTGGAAGAGTGGGAGAAGAGCCATTGTAGAGCTTCCTCCCAGTCGTCGTCATAAGCGGCGGGGATTGGTTGTTCAGAGGCTAATCGCTACTCAAGCGAAATAGCGAGGACGTTGCATGGGGAAGTCATTAAATTGAGATAGCGGTGGTCGGAGAAGGAGAAGACGGATTCGATGCAGAAACGCCCGCCGTGGAAGTAGAGGAGAGCGGGGAGCTTCTGCTTTTGTTTGTGGGTCGTGCGGAGACGGTGGAGCCATTTCTGAACCCATGAGTCGCTGTACGTGACCATCTTTGTATACTCGAATGTAGGGAAGCTCGCAAGCAATTTCTTCGGTGGCGGTGGGTGGTTTTGTTGCAGGAATCCATCGGCAATAATAAGCCGAGGAAGACCAAATGATTGTGATATTTGTGAGAGAGAGCTAATAAAAAGGGTTCATCTGCCCGTCTGCCCACTAGTCAAGTTATTCACTTATCCAACCTTCTCGGTAAACTCAGCAAAATTAAAAGGAAGATGTAATAAAGACACCAATTGTCTTCATCGTTGTTATATCCTATTTAATTTTTTATTTTGAGAGAAAAATGTTAATCTAATTATAATATAATATAATTTTAAATATAACTATATATATATATATATATATATATATATATATATATATTTATTATATATTTTTAAATATATAATGCACACATATTTAATAAAATATATATATAATTGTACTTAGAGTTTTATTTATTGTAATTAAATTAGTATGTTTTTTAAATTAGTTATTAATAAATTATTCGAGATAACGATATATACTAATAATGTACATTATAAACATATCTTTTCGATGTCTGTAGCATACTACTCAAATTAAAAATATGGTAATGCTAAACAATCAATAAAGAGCCAAATTATTAAAAAAATATTAATCTACTTACAAAAAAGTATAACTGACACAATTATTGAATAGATATGTGTTACATATCTTAATGTGTAATAAATAATATAATAAATATGTATTTTTAGTCACACGTTAAATTTTTAAAGTTAAATTAATATTTCTTAATTACTAAATAATAATGTTATATTACATTAATTATCAAATAAAAACCTAATAATATATATCAAGTTATCATTAATATTTTTTTGTAGCCTTATTTTACATGTGAAAAATAAAAGAAAGATAAAAAAAAGAAGCCAATTATATAAAATAAAAAATATATAAATACTAATAACAAGACTTAAACAAGTGACTTCTCACAAAATTCAGACTACTTTACCCAAAAAAAAAAAAAAAAAAAAAAAAAAAAAAAAAAAACTTTATTATTAAAAGCTAACACTATATCCCACAAACCTCTCAGTTAACAAAAAATTTGTGGTCTGAGCATGCAGTGAAGAGATAAAGGGTGATGATGGAAAGCTCGTTCTTCTCCACAGCCACAGGAGCCGCGCGCTTCATGTGCTTTTCAAAAACCATTCCAACAACTCCAAAGGCGACTCTGTTTCCGTCTAAGAAATCCGAGAATCCAATTTTGTTCTCTTCGCCGCCTTCAATCTCTCCATTCACCGTGTGCTGCAAACGGAACGAAGCGGAAGACGATGAACAACTCTCGATTTCCTCGGCTTTCCACATTCTCGGCGTCGATCGGAGCTGCTCCTACGCCGAACTAAAAGCCGCTTTCCGATCTAGAGTATCCAAAACTGATGATTCCCAATTATTTCAATTGATTCTTAGAAATGTAAGTGTGTCAATTTTGGAAGTTCATTAATTTATTAATGAAAAAAACTGTTTGGGTTTTTGTTAGGTCAAGGAGTTCCATCCTGATCTTCAGAAGGATGCGAGCGAGTCGGATTTGATGATTCGTCGCGTCATTTCGGCTTATGAGGTGATGCTAGTGGAACAGATCATCGCCATGATTCGATGTATATTAATTTTTCTTGTTTGATTGATGAGCGTATATATATATATTGTTTGAATTTTGTTTTTGGGAGCTTTAAATCAATTTGTAGGACTTAGAACTTATGCCTGTTGATTTTGCGTTCAGTTGTTGTCGGAGAACGTTCCATTCGGTGCTTCTGAGGGGTAAGTATGTATCGTTTAAGATATTGATCTACTCGTTTGTGTAATCTGAAGGAGCTTTTTTACAAGTGTGCCTAGTTCGTTGATTTTCAAATTTCACATCTTCTCTGTTTTTGTTGTTTTGGATTTGAATATGTTTATAGGGAATGTTTGGATCCTTTTGATGAACCAGAATGCGAAGCGTTGGACCTCATTGTGGATGAGACTGTTTGTGTTGGCAAAGGTACTACTCATGCTTGAGTTCTGTTTTTGTCCTAAACTTGTAGCAATTTCTGCTAGAATGTCACTTGAGATCTTGCAACAATCTTGACTATCACTTTTGGGGTTCTTTATGAAATATCTATCCTTTTGATAATAGTAGTCATTCAAATTATCTTCCTGAGGCCTCTTCTTCTCTTTCATTTAGGAATGCAATATTTACTTACTGTTGAAGCTGTTTTTAGTTAAAACATCTCAAGTCCTAGATTTTGTAGAAAGCCTTCTCAATGCTTTGTTCAAACCTTTTGGCATGACTAGCCAAATCGGAATATGTCAGAAAGCAAACTCTGATCTTGAGGTGAAACTTGAAGAAGTCGGAGCTTAATTTTAGTTATTGGAATGGTACTGGAAAATTGTGCATTTCAAATATTTTGATTGAAACTTGAAAGAAGAGCAAGGAAAGATATTTCTCATTTGGTTCAACCCAAAACCAACAATGATTGCCAGTATCCTGATATTCTGAATGTGTTTGCTAGCTGCTAGGATTTCATTGAAGAGATTCCCCCCTTCTTTATTGTTTCATGTTATACGGCATTATGAGGACTCACCCGCGTTAACTTAAGTCGACGAAAGGTAGTGTGTGCACTTGGGGGGTTGATTTGATGGTTTGGCACTGTGTAACTTTGGGGTCATAAACTCATAGGTTCAAGTGTGACCACTTACCTATGAAAAAAAAGTCAGTCCATTAGTGAAAGGTACACAAGGCATGAGACTGCAGATTGGTGAGCCTATATGAGGATTCCTAAACGATTGGCAAATGAGTATCCAAGTATAGACTTCCATACTTCAAGTTATGGTATATTTCATTTTAAATTTTACCTAATATGTGAGATTTTGTTCTTGGAGGATGAAATTCAGCTACAAAAACTCATTCATATTATTACATAGATTAGTCATGATCACGAACAGTAATTTTTAGTTTGAATATGCAAGAAGCACTTTTCTTGATATTGGGTCTTAACTTTTTTTACTAAAAGCACACCAACTGATCTCAACCGGTAATTTTTTTTAACTTTCTTCTTCCTTGATACTTCTTCATTAACAGGTTGTCCATATTCATGTGTAAAAAGAGCACCTCATGCATTTTCTTTTGCTGCTTCAACTGTTACTGCACGTGCAACTTCTCAAGGTCAGAATCCACAAGGTTCTTTTCGTGGTCATGTGTGGATGTGCTAAGTCTTTTATCAACAATTATCGTTCAAGTAATTTTGGCCCTTGAAGTATTAAGTGATTATTCTTGGTAGAAAACAACCTTCAAGTTACTAAGTATTTGATGACATCCATAAATGGTGACAAATCCAAAAGTTAGGATTCCAGCTTGCTTGCTTTGTGAAGATCATCGAGTAACCTACCAAAGTGCATGCACAGAGGTGGAACAAACTATCTATACATTTTTTTTTCTAGGACATTGATTGGCATATTCTTTCAAATTCAATATTTAAGTTTTTATCCAAATTACACGATTTCTGAACTTTTCGGTCTGTCACCGGCTAACATATGGATTAGAGCCTTTCCCTCATTGCCTGAAGGTGCATTTACATGGTTAATTAGAAATGTCAGTTAAAGAAGTTTAAGCCTTAACAGTCTTCTAGATTACTACATTCATTGATCATGAGGAAAAGGTTACCTGCCTAGATATGCTTTAGCAGAGACATCCTCTAAGGCATATGTTCTGTATTACCTGTCATCTTTATTCATTTTTAACTTTGATGCAATTGAATAGGACATGGTGACGATTACGAAGTCCAACTTGCGGTTGGCCAGTGCCCACGAAGTTGTATCCATTACGTTACACCTTCTCAACGAGTTATTCTGGAGGAACTACTTGACAGGTATTAATCCCCTGAATTTCTCTGCAAATATTTATCCTTAAAGTTTCTCCTGGGACATTTTTTATTTCTTGTTTATATTTTGCAGTATCTTGAGCTTTCCCTATAATAGTTCTGCTGAGGCAGACTACTTCTACTCCCTCATTTCTAAAGCAAAGTTTGAAAACAACCGGTATCAGAAGCCCAAAAGGCAGCCCAAAGCTTCCACTCAAAGTGTTGATTGGTTTTGAACAAACGAAGTTGTCTACAGCTAATATCCACAATAGAAATGTATCATTTGCAGCAATCTCTGATATATGCTACTGATGCGTCATTAGTACCAAAATCTGATGCATGATGCTGCAATAACACCGTGACTGCCAAAGATTTGTACATACTACCTTTTCAATGACTAGAAATAGACTCTTATAAATTGTTATATTTTCAGGCCTTGGAATGCTACTTCCTAGTGCTGTTGAGTGAATGGTACTCCGATGGCCAAAGGATGACTAGACTTTGGTAGGCAAATTATATATCTTTAAAGAACAATGTGATAAAGTTATACTGTATTTTTTCTTGTGTGTGTGTCATATGGAGCATATTATGTGATTTTATTTTTTTGATTCGGTATCTTCATTTACTACTTATCTGGTATAAAAGAAGGTTGCATTTCCTGAAAAATATGACAAAGGGCTTGAAAATGTACTTATTAAATTAATGTGAGTAATTTTAAATTAGAGTAATGCTACTGTTCTACAATGGCCAGCTTTAGTGACCCACTAAAATAACACTCTACCTTACACATTTTTATAAAAAAAATAAAGCAATTTTAGAATTCTTTCTTTAGAAAATAAATAAATAAAGATCACGTTCAAAAAAGATTTTATTTCATTTACTCCAAAAACTCTTTAATTATCTTTCCTCATTTGAAGCGAATAATACTTCCTGTTTCAAAATCAGAAGAAGGAACCCACCTGTTCAAAACAAGGCTCCCAAAAAAACTAGCCGTTGCATAGATCCATCAATCCAACGGTTCACATCGATTTGTATTTCAAAATCGAATCGAAGCGAGAAAACCCTATATGACCGTTTGAATTAATCCGAGACAAGAAACTCTTCTCTCTCTCTCTCTCTCTCTCTCTCTCTCTCTCTCGCTCTAGCCTCAGGCCAGTTTGTGCTAGAGCTCTGAAATTCTTCCCGATTCTTCTCATCAAATCTTCGAATTTCGAATTGCTGCTACAAAAAACAAAGAAGAATGGAAGGTGCGTTAACAAAATCACACATCTTTGTTCTTCATTTTCTTCAATTTTTCTTTACTTTAGCTTGAATTGAAATTGGTAGATTTCTGGTTTTTAGGGTTTTGTTTCTTTAAATTCGAGTCTGGTAACTGATTCAGATTAAACCCTGAAAACCCTTTTCATTCTTGAGCAACAGATTTCTTTTCTTTCATTTTGTTTATTTTTTTGATCATTTGGCTTCTTGTTGAACCAAAGGATCTGAGATGTTTGGATATGTTGCAGATCAAGGAAACCAAAATCCCCATTTGAAAACTGACGGCACTGAATCTTCAGACAAAGAGAAGAAAGATGTTGGACCCATTTTGCAGAAAATTAACTCTTTGGCCGACAAAATTCAGGTAAGATTTGCCAATGTAACCCATTAAATAGATTAAGTTTCATCCAGTTATTGTGAGATACTTACGGCTATGGGAGTTTTTCAGGTTTTAAAGAAGGATCACAAGGCTATTTCTTTAGAAGTAAAGGGCATAATGGCCGAAACGTTTCCGGGTTCCGATAATGTGGCTGCTCTTCAACTTCTGAGTATGTAAACTGTGCTGAATCATGTTCAATTTTCTTTCTTAATCATGTTCTTGGTACTATTTATGAGTTGTTGGGATTGTGTAGGTACTGAACACGAGTCGCTGAAGAAGAAGTATCTTGAAGAGAGTTTGGAACGCAAGCGGCTTTACAATGAGATAATTGAGCTCAAAGGAAATATAAGAGTGTTCTGCAGATGTAGGCCTCTGAGCCAGGACGAAATTGCAAGCGGTTCTACTTCTGTTGTGGAATTTGATTCTTCCCAGGAAACTGAGCTACAAATTGTGTCTTCTGATTCTTCCAAAAAACAGTTCAAATTTGATCATGTTTTTCGTCCTCAGGACAATCAAGGTAAGCAAAAATCTGTGTGTGTGTGTTTGATTGTAGGGTATCTGGGCCTTGGAAGATTTTGCTTGTAAACCATTTTTCCTGTTTGGTTTTCATTTCTTTAAGTATATTTTTTTAGTAATTTTCCTTATAGATTTTTTTTTGGGTTAGTATATCGATTCTTCTGTTGATTTTGTTTATGAAAATTAGGAACTGTTAATTTGTTTCTCTGAAGAAACTGAATTCTTCTTCAGTTTCTATGCTGATGCCCCTAAAACCATAACTGTTAATTTCTTGTTTTCACAAACGGCAGAGGCTGTTTTTGCTCAAACTTCTCCGGTTGTGATATCGGTTTTGGATGGGTTCAATGTCTGCATATTCGCATATGGGCAGACGGGTACAGGAAAGACATTTACAATGGAAGGAACCCCAGAGAACAGGGGAGTTAATTATAGGACCTTGGAAGAGCTGTTCCGGATTTCCATGGAGCGTAGCAGTACATTCAAATATGAATTGTTTGTGAGCATGTTGGAAGTTTACAATGAGAAGATTCGAGATCTTCTTGGGGAAAATTCCAATGAACCTGCAAAAAAGTAAGTATATTACCTACTACTTAATTCTCTAATCTGATGTGAAGAGGAAAATGCAAGTGTTAATGGGTTGGTGGGTGATTGTGGAAATTTGTGAAGATTGGAGATAAAACAAGCTGCAGAAGGAACACAAGAAGTCCCAGGCCTAACTGAAGCTCGCGTGCACAGCACAGATGAGGTGTGGGATTTGCTGAAGACTGGGAGCGGCATCAGAGCTGTGGGATCGACCAATGCTAATGAGCTTAGCAGCCGCTCTCACTGGTAAATTTACAGTTCCTACGTATAATTCTGTTCAGCCGCTCTCACTACTAACTTTTATCTAAAATTGTTGTTTTGATCAGCAAAGTAGAGATGATTTTGAGGATTGGATTTTTGAGTCTTAACATTTTAATGTTAATTATATGTATTTGATGAAGTTTTCCCTCTTAGATTAATGAACAAAACATACTTTGATGCAGCTTGTTGCGGGTGACTGTGATAGGAGAAAGTTTGGTTAATGGACAAAGAACAAAGAGTCACCTATGGCTGGTGGACTTGGCAGGAAGCGAGCGAGTCGGGAAAACTGAAGCTGAGGGTGAAAGGCTTAAGGAGTCTCAGTTTATTAATAAGTCTCTCTCAGCACTTGGTGACGTCATTTCAGCTCTAGCATCCAAGACATCCCACATACCTTATAGGAACTCTAAGCTCACCCATCTTCTGCAGAGCTCTCTTGGTAAGTGGTGTTCTTGTTTCAAGTTTTAGTTCAAGAAAATTCAACAGGATTATAGTACTGTACCCATTTGATGTTGCTGTTCTTTTTCTTTTTAAGTGAATCAAAAATATGATTTGGAACAAATTTTAATTACAGGTGGGGATTGCAAGACTTTGATGTTTGTTCAGATTAGCCCAAGTTCGGCTGACTTAGTAGAGACCCTATGCTCCTTGAACTTTGCGAGCAGAGTTCGGGGGATTGAGCAGGGCCCTGCCCGTAAACAAGCTGACCATTCTGAACTTTACAAGTACAAACAGATGGTAATTCCTCGTATTTATCTCTATTGTATGTTAGATTGCTAGGTTATGTTTCTTGAATTGAATTGACACAGTTTTGTTACTAAATCACTACTAACAGGCAGAGAAATTAAGGCATGACGAAAAGGAAACTAGGAAATTACAAGATAGCTTGCAGTCTTTGCAATTAAGATTTGCTGCCCGAGAACAATTCTGCAAAAGCTTGCTAGACAAAGTAATAACAGTCTCTACACAAATAATTCCTCTTTCATTTTTTCATGAATTTCATAACTACTCATTTAGTCTTTCAAAAATATTCTAACAGGTCCGCGATCTAGAGAGCCAGCTAGCAGACGAAAGAAAATCCAGACTCCAAAATGAAAATAGAGCTGCCGCTTCCTCTGCTGCATCTGCTAAATCAATGGCATTGCCATCGATACGGGAAGTACATAGGGGCCCAACTGAGAAGAAGCCACCACTTGGGCCTTCAAGATTAAGGGCACCATTGAGAGGCATTGCCAACTTCTTGCCTCCTCCATCACCTGTCCCATACCATAAAACTGGAAAAAAATTGCGTAATACCTTGGTAGATAAAGAGAACTTCTTGGGGATGGCAAGGAACAACAATAACAGAAATAGCTCTTCTGTGCTTAGCTTTGCATCAAGAATGGACAAAGAAAATATTTATGAACCTGCTTCTAAGACGAACACGAAAGCTTTAATGAGACCAAGACGGGTTTCTATTGCGACGAGACCTTCAACAGTGACAACAGAACAGATTCACCAGCCCAAGAGAAGGGTCTCTATTGCTTCCTTCCGTAATGAGTCAAATTCTGTATCAAATATGACTCCACTTAACACTACCAAAGTTCGATTGAGCAGTGGTGCAGTTATGGCTAGGCGATCATTTGCAAGGGATCCGAGAAGGATATCAAGGCTTTTCTCACCATTACCAGATTTGAGATCAGCGGGAGAGGCAACTCCGGTGGCCGTCAAGAGCAAGTTCATGGGCAGTCCAGTTCTGAAGCCACCATCTGGAGTCGCGTTGCAAAGGCGGCATTTTGTTTGGAGCCCACTCAAGCAGAAGGCATGGAAGAATGATAGGAAATCTACTAGATTTGCTTAGAATTGTCAGTAGTAGATGTAACATAACATATTTATGAACCTGCTTCTAAGACGAACACGAAAGCTTTAATGAGACCAAGACGGGTTTCTATTGCGACGAGACCTTCAACAGTGACAACAGAACAGATTCACCAGCCCAAGAGAAGGGTCTCTATTGCTTCCTTCCGTAATGAGTCAAATTCTGTATCAAATATGACTCCACTTAACACTACCAAAGTTCGATTGAGCAGTGGTGCAGTTATGGCTAGGCGATCATTTGCAAGGGATCCGAGAAGGATATCAAGGCTTTTCTCACCATTACCAGATTTGAGATCAGCGGGAGAGGCAACTCCGGTGGCCGTCAAGAGCAAGTTCATGGGCAGTCCAGTTCTGAAGCCACCATCTGGAGTCGCGTTGCAAAGGCGGCATTTTGTTTGGAGCCCACTCAAGCAGAAGGCATGGAAGAATGATAGGAAATCTACTAGATTTGCTTAGAATTGTCAGTAGTAGATGTAACATAACATATTTCAGTTTCTCTGCATCATTCACATATACTTTGCATCAAGAGATCCTCCATTAACCTTGAAAGAAGCAGTTCAAAAGCTACTTGCTTTACCTTTCCATTTTTTGTTTCCTTTTGTATCAGCTTGTTCAGTGGGATGTGTTGAAAAGAAAAGCAAAAGCCATGAAAGTTGAAGTCTCTTTCGTGTCATTTTTCACTGTAAATTCCAATTTTATTACTCTTTAAATCATCTTCCAAATATTCAACTTCTCATCTATCTCTCTTATCCTAATTAACTCAATAAAATATTTCCATTAACATATAGAATCTTAGTAATTTTTCAAAGAATAGTGTTAGAAATACTTGGAAGTGATATGCAATAAAAACCTGGGCCACTTTCATAGTCGTTGGATTGCTAACATCTGCACACTACTACACATACAAACGCCTGTAATCTAATGTGTTAAGTTGTCGCTTGTGTTTTTATTGCATATCACTCACATGTCTTTTTCTTACTTCAACTATTATAATGCAAAAAAGTTTAAGAATTCCCAGTAATCATTTTTGCTATTTTTTCATTAATATCCTTTAAAGACGGTATTGTTGCTGTTTAATTTTAAAATATAAAGTGGAAATTGATTTTTTGTTTTAAATTTGCCCTCTTTGTTTATATCATTTTATTTTTATCGAACTTATTTTTTATTTTTCGCATGCAAAAATAACCTGTGTGCTCATACTAATAATGTATGCACTGTATATACCAATTACATAATAGAAGAAAAACTATAAATTAATAAAATAAAAAATATTATTATTATTATTTCAATCTAACTAAACAGAATATTGTTATATTAATATTTTATTTATTGCTATTTAAAAAACATATTTTATATTTACACCCAAAAGGCTTAAAAAAAACGTACATTTAGGGAAAAGGGTAATAAGGCTCAGATCAACCCGTTTTACGTTTACCCGTATCGGGCTAGTTATCATTTTTGTTATTTTTTCATAAATATCCTTTAAAGACGTTATTGTTGCTGTTTAATTTTAAAATATAAAGTGGAAATTGATTGTTTTTAAAAAAAAATTTGCCCTCTTTGTTTATATCATTTTGCTTTTATTGCAAAAATAATCTGTACGCTCGTACTAATAATGTATGCACTGTATATACCAAGAAGAAAAACTATAAAATAATAAAATAAAAAATATTATTATTATTATTTCAATCTAACTAAACATAATATTGTTATATTAGTATTTTTATTTATTGCTATTTAAGAAACATATTTTATATTTACACCCAAAAGGCTTAAAAAAAAAACGTACATTTAAAGAAACGGGTAATAAGGCTCGGATCAACCCGTTTTACGTTTACCAGTATCTAAAACGGGCTAGTAATCAGTTTTACTCTTTTTTCATAAATATCTTTTATAGACGTTATTGTTGCTGTTTAATTTTAAAATATAAAGTGGAAATTAATTTTTTTTTTTAAATTTGCCCTCTTTGTTTATGTCATTTTACTTTTATCGAACTTATTTTTTATTTTTCACGTACAAAAATAACCTGTGAGCTCATACTAATAATGTATATACTGTATATACCAATTACACAATAGAAGAAAAACTATAAAACTATAAAATAATAAAATAAAAAATATTATTATTATTATTTCAATCTAACTAAACAGAATATTGTTATATTATTAATATTTTATTTATTGCTATTTAAGAAACATATTTTATATTTACACCCAAAAGGCTTAAAAAAAACGTACATTTAGAAAAATGGGTAATAAGGCTCGGATCAACCCGTTTTACGTTTACCCGGCTAGTAATCATTTTTACTCTTTTTTCATAAATATCATTTACAGACGTTATTGTTGCTGTTTAATTTTAAAATATAAAGTGGAAATTGATTTTTTTTTTTAAATTTACCCTCTTTGTTTATGTCATTTTACTTTTATCGAACTTCTTTTTTATTTTTCACATGCAAAAATAACCAAATAATAAAACTATAAAATAATAAAATAAAAAACAGAATATTGTTATATTAATATTTTATTTATTGCTATTTAAGAAACATATTTTATATTTACATCCAAAAGCTTAAAAAAAACCTACATTTAGTAAAACGGGTACCCGTTTTACCTTTACCCAAATCTGAAACGGGCTAGGGTTTCGTTTTTATAAGTTTCTAGGGCTTTGAGAACAAGAGATTTAAAAACTCCAAGGGCACAGCTGCTGCATCGTCGTTCAACACCAACAACAGCTAGCAGGCATGGTGCTCAAGTACGTTATCCTCTTCCCTTCACTTTGATCGATTTGTTGTTGTTGTTATTGTGATTTCTCTGTACAATCCTGTTCGATATATGAATCTCCAAATCTAGAGAAAAAATTTGTTATTTCCTCTACAGTGTTCCGTTTATTTCTTAATGGGTCAGTATTGTTGTTCATGTTCGATCTTGATGTGTTTTGCTTGATTGAAGCTAAGAATCTCAATTCTAGGGAAATAATGTGTATTTATTATCTGGGTTTTGTTCGATTCGGTCGGATGGCTTCGTTTTATGTTCAAAATCATGGTTCATGAGGAATATTATGGTTAGGGTTTTTTTTCTAAATCTCTAAATCTCTAAATCAGGGCTTCTTATTCAGTTTCTCGGTATATAAACTTACGTCGTTGTTAGAGTTTCAGATTGATGGGTATTGGGTAGTTTGGTTTGTTTGAATCAGTTTGGGCGGAGAGGATGTGGTCTAAACATTGGGTTTGGGCTTGAACTTTTTTTGTAATCTTAATTGTTCTTTGAATGTGGTTCGGTTCTAGTGTCTCTATTCTGTGGAACCCATTTTATTCAGCTTGGATCTATTGTGTGGTTTTAGGAGTCTTGTTTTTAAGGATGGGAGGCTTGAGATATGTGGTGGATTGTTGTTTTTGAGGGATCATGTTCACATCGGAGTTTTTCCTAGATCGTGTCCATTCCTTATGTTTGATAAAATTATTAAGGAATGTTTATGGCTAGTTTTTTTTTTTTTACTTTTTTGAACTATGATGCCCAGTGCCTCTAGACGCTCTTCGAGATTTATCTTGGAATATAGTAATGACTCCTGTATTATATAGAACACTTACACTTGTACTGTACATTTTTGTTTTAAAATTTCCGTTTGCCATCATTAACGTTGGTAACTCTTAATATAGTGAAAGAATTGTATGCTAAGCAAGTTTGAGTATATTCTGCAAGGCTAGAAGTTTTTGTTTATAAGTCTATTTGGCTCTATGTGCCTGTAGCCATATTGTGTAGGAGCCAAGGAGCTCTATTTTTTTCCCTCTCATATAGATGTTCAGGTGTAAATGTGATCCTTTTAGTTCTGCGTTGCGTTGGAAATTAATATTTTTAGATTATGAGTGAATAGATTATGAATAGAACTCTATTTTCTTTTTTAATCCAAAATTCAGTTTTATTTTTCCAAGACTAAGAAAGTGTTTCTCAGAATTTTTTTTTAGAACATGGAATATATGTTGCACTTTTGAATATGATAATTATGGTTGTTCTTCGTAGTTTGTCAAACTGCTGCATGCTTCACTCCTATTGTTATACAAGTTATTAGTAACTTATTTTTTTACTTGCGTTCTTAATTGAAATATCGCTTGGGTTCTGTTTTCTCTTCAGGACTGAACTCTGCCGCTTCAGCGGTGCCAAGATATACCCTGGTAAGGGTATTAGATTTGTACGTGCGGATTCTCAGGTACATTCTGTTTCCGATGATCATCTTTCCTTGATTAGAACAACTATGTTTGATATGTTAGATTACAACTTTTATCATTTTCTCATCATTCCTGTTGGTGAAAAAAGGTATTTACAGTATTTTTGGATTATCCTAATTAAAGTTGTTTGATGGATTGCTATAGGTCTTTCTGTTTGCCAACTCAAAATGCAAGAGGTACTTCCACAACCGACTCAAGCCTTCAAAGCTTACATGGACAGCCATGTATAGGAAGCAACATAAGAAGGTGGCTTTCTTTCTAAAACTACAATGTCTTGATTTATGCTTTTTCATCTTCCACTCGTATACAGAATCAGCATTCTCATATCTTTTTACACAATCACAGGATTTAGCTCAAGAGGCTGTAAAGAAGAGACGCCGCGCCACAAAGAAGCCTTACTCTAGGTCCATTGTGGGTGCCACCTTGGAGGTGATCCAAAAGAGAAGAACCGAGAAACCTGAAGTCCGAGATGCTGCTCGTGAGGCTGCTCTCCGGTATATACTCCTTATCTTTCCTTGTTTTTTGGGCACTTTCCAAAGTGCATTCAGCTTTCTTAGGCATTGTGAGATTTTCTCTTTGTTGCTTACTTTTACATGTAATTGTTACTGCAGTGAAGTAAAGGAGAGGATCAAGAAAACTAAGGATGAGAAAAAAGCAAAGAAAGCTGAGGTGACGGCTAAGAAGGGCAGCCAGGGTAAGGGTAATGTGTCCAAGGGTGCAGCACCAAAGGGCCCCAAACTAGGTGGTGGTGGTGGAAAGCGCTGAGCTTCCACAGCTCTCATTTCTTTTCTTGGTGTTGCGATAGTAGAGTAAAAAATATTAGAGTTATTTTTGCTTGTTTTGACAGTGTTGTAGTGGGGGTTATTTGGCTTTATCAGTCAGCCATGGTTTTATTTCAGACATTACATTTCTTCCCTAATGTTGCTAGAAAAGTTGAATGGATTTTTATCAGTTTGCTACTTTGCTAGTACGCTTTGTGCTTTTGTCTGAAAAGGAGTGGACAACTAATACTTGGCTGTGTGTGTTCGTTGAGGATAGATAATATATTTACCTGAAGGATGGTTTCATTCAACACCACCCTTGTAAAACTATATGAGATTTGCACAAAAAAGCTTACAAATAGCAGGATGGCTTGAAGGATTTTCAATTTATATTAACAACAGTAATATCCATATGAATCTTAATTACAATCAATTGAGTTATTCAAGTTTAAGTGTTATATTTTCTTTTGTCAGATAAAGTTTTCATTCTTCTAAATTATTAACATTTTAAGCTTTAGGCCAAGCTCCCATGAGTTGTGGTCCCATTAGAAACTACTTTGTACGGTATAATATTTATAGTATAAATTTATAATAACATTATTATTAGTACAATGATAATAATAATAAACTACTTCAATGTGGCAGCAAGAGCAAGACACAATGTGACATGCAGGAAAAACTCTTGCTGTAGTTGTGGATGGCTTTTGAAATGAAACTTCCATCCGTCAAAAGTGGTATTACATAGAAATTAGAAGATGAGCTGAAGCTAGAAGGCATGCATATGCATCTCAAAAGACAATAATATCACAATATCAACCTCCAGGAGTAGTGGAAGGAAATGAAAAACAGTAGTCTTTCAAATGGTGTTCTCCTTGTTGCAGATGCAAGGAAGTCTTAGGCAAACCCAAGGAAAAATAGCTGGTTTGTTGGGTCTTTGTGAACATGTGATGACACAAGACACGATCATAACAGCTCACTCTGTTCCCCAACCAACCCATCAAATTTAAATTACAAAATCATGTCTGCAATAATGCCCAATCAACCAACTTATATGTATATATAGAAGACCTACCCCCACATTATAATACATTTATTTAGACAGAACCACAGCTGAACCTTTGAATCTTTGCCCCACCCTTTGATTCACCCTTGTTTTGCCATCCTCCTTTAACCCACAAACCTGTATTGGCCGTTCGATTGGCGGGTAGGCTCCGGAAGCTTCTTTCTCCATCTGCAAACAGTGTTTCCTGAAAGCATCTACAGTGACATGGAGTCTGAAATCTAAACTGAACAAGAATTCCATCTCCAACCTGTTCATCTCTGCTGTGCTCACACCTCCCACTTTGGCATAATATGCATTGTTGAAGAATCTGCCCAAGTTCAAAAAAGTAAATTGTTTTACTTTTGTTTACATTCATTTAGAACCAAACAAACAAGAATTCAAAATATGAATGACTCAAAGATGTGAAAATGATTTCAAGCAATTAACTTCCTACAAAGTTACGTGTATGGTCTTTGCAACTTCACCTATTTCTTTGTAAAATTAATCTATATAGAGTTCATAATGGGGTATATGTTTAAGCTTAGTGCTAAATAATTTTAGTTTATACTTACAAAGCTGTTACATTGACGACACATTCTCACAAATGCATCTACAAACACATATCAAAATACTTAATAAATGGAATGAATGTGTCTGATGTATGCCCATGCTCCCATATCCAACTTGTACAGGGAAATATCACCTGTATCAAGGTCGGCCATTTTTCTAAGAATTAGAACTGTTTTATTATGGGTTTCTAGAGTTTGCACATGTGCATTGCACATGATCTTTATTACCAATCGATTAAAATAAAAGAGAATTTGTATAAAAAGAATATGTATATTTTTGTGTTTCACTATGATTGAAATGGGTAAAGTTCTATAAAATTTGGGATAGGGTAGGTGGAGTAAAAAAGGAGGAAACTAGAAGGGTAAGATAGGAAAATTTGGAATTTACAAAAGCCTAAAATGTAAGAGACGCGTGTAAAAGTGAAAAGATGAGGAAATTTGAGGGTAAAAAAGAGACGCGATTCAATCTGTTCCCAACCAACAAGTCCTATTATAAATTACCACTTATTATCACCAATAAATAAAATCCTACTAAATCTAATTGATTCAAGCCCTGTCAAAATTCCGCCAAATGAATAATTGCTAACTAATTAATAAACAAAATGTTCAAAACATGCCTAGATTTGATGATAATTCAAACAAATAATAATCACTTAGCTACATGAGTATAGAAGTGGAACTTACGCATCATCGATAAACTTTGCCGCTACCATCACACTTGTTACCAAAAGCCGATGAACGTTGAGAGAAGTGAGATAAACATCACCTCGTTGAAGGTATCTGTCCATGTAAATATGTGCAATGACAAAGCAAGAAGGACTACAGCTACAATACTTAAAGATGCGTTCAAGATATTGCCGAATGCTTAGGGTGGGAGCTCTGAGGCCATGGAAGATAGTAATTGTGCCTTTCTTGTTTGTTGTGTCATTCATCTTTTCATTCTTTTGGACAGATCTCTCAACAAGCGAAGAGAAAAGAGACAATACTCGTGGTGTCTCTTGAATTCCTTTTCTCAATTCATTCAGCCCCAAAGCTAGATAAATCTCTGAGCCTCCTGGATCAGACTCTAGTGCCAAAGGCATCATTTTTGAACTCATCTGTAATTGCAAATGGTCAAACAAAAGGTTTGGTCTCAACCATTTTTTGATGAATGATATAGCAGAAGAGAACATAAAGAGAAACAGAGAGTGGCCTCATCAAGCCACAGTTAATTAAGAAATTATATGAAGAAAGGAATCCTATTTGTGCATAATTCGAGAATAAAAGGTTTTGATTGACTTTTACGCCTTCTTCAGTGATGAAATCTGGCAACAAATGTAACTAAGTTAATGTTTATTCTTTCATTCAGAAATGTTTCTGGAGAAAGCATCTTTACAATGTTTTGGGTGCAATATTCCACCGAACTAAAAGCACCCAGAATAATTCTCTTGTTACCAATAAAACAAGAAAGCATATGCATTCCTCTCTCAGCCAATACTCCAATTTTTTCATTCATTATTATTTTCAAGGTTTGTTCTTTGCCATTTTAGTTATTCTTCCCCCTTGAGAATAAGCAAGTCCAAGGTATGCACATGGATTTATGCAAGCCATTCTTAAGATTTAACAATCCTAACCATGTAAGGAACACCATATAATTGAAATGAGATGTGAAGAAAACAAAATTGCTAAGGTAAATAATACGTGGAAATCAAGAAAAACAGCGTTTTGTGAGCTTAAAAGTCGCACCAATTAGAGCAAAACTTAGTAAAATTTGGAAGGTGGATTTCTACTATTAGTGCCAAATCTGAAAGTATTCTCCCTGTACCGAACTTCCATTCATTGTGAAGCATGTCACGTTCAATAGGATTCGAATCCCGCAGTTTATACCTTTGCAGAGAAAACAAATTTAGAGATCTGATATACATATCAAAATCAGGTCCTTACAGTAATGTTCTATAATTTAGCACTTTCTATATTCTTTTTCCCAGAGCAATTTCCAATTTCCTACAAACAATCATTTGCTTGACATGTAACCAAGAAAACTCTCTAGATCCAGTTCAGAATCAACTAGAAAACATCATAAAAATAATTAATAAATCCCAAAGGAGAAGCAAAGAATTTTCAGCTTCCAACTAAATCACTGTACTAGGCAAATTATTTCCATGTTGAGTTTTGCTTGGCCCAGATATTGGAGGAGGCAGCACATATAAATTCTATTTTCTAAATAAACTCCATCATATGCCATATCTTCTCCATCATGGTTTTTGTTTATTTAACCTATTTGTTGCCTTTTTTAAACTTAAACTTGCAATAAAACCAGCAATAACAGCTCAAAAACTCCCATTTCAACTCAAATCTAACTCTCCCACAAAGCAATGCTGCAGATCAAATCTACCCAAATAGGGAAATGAAGGAAAGTTGAACAAATCAAGCTCAAGCTCACCTCAGATACAGCCAACAACACTAAAGAAGCAAAATTTAGCAAATACAAAAAACAACAGCAAGTCTAGTGATAAAAATGAGAAATCCAAACTCAATATTGAAATACCCATGAGCAAAACAGAGAAATTAACAAGAAAAGCAAATACCCATTTGGGGAAAATGCACATTAGACCAAACCCAATACTCAGAATAACTATGAACAGACCAAAATCCAAACCCAACAAAAAAAAAATGAAGGGCTTACAGCTTCTTGAGAGATCTCTCTATGCTGTGTTGATCTTTCTACATGAGCTTCAAGAACAAGGATTGAGACACCAATGAGAGTGTCATGGCCTCTCTCCTATCTTGTTGCACCACCACCATTCATGGCTTTTGCCGGTGGAGAAAGAGCTTAACCACCATCCATCCACACTTCTCTCCCTTTTATTATTTATTAAGTTATTTTATTTTAATTCTTTCCTCTTTCTTTTTTTTAATCTTTAATTCTTTATTGGCAATTTTACATTTTATTACTATTATTATTAATTTTTCCACCCCCTTATTCTTCCTCTTGACGGTGCCGTTTGCTTTTCTTTGGTGTTCCCTTCACATGGAAGCTGCTGTCGGCGGTTCGATTAGCTTAGTGGGTCCCCCAACGTGCCGGTGTTCATACTTTATTCATGCTCCCTTTTAACATTTCACCTTATTTTATTTATTTATTTTTGAATTCCCAGGCCTTCCACAACGAAAAGAAAAGATGACAAGCCCCAACATTACTTCAGATTGTTAGATTGGAGTGTACCTCTATGAAGAAGTGTTCAGCTACATCAAAAAAAATAGGAGATTAGCATAATAGAGATACAAGGAGTCACGTGCTTGTTTAATGAAGGCATGTGACAATGCTTGTTATTATAACACAATATAAAAAGATATCAGTATATAAAAAAACATAGCATTGTATTTTATTTTGGATTTGATCCATTAGTATCGGTTCATTTTTAAAATTTCTAAGTGTGAGGTGGGGCTGTTTCTCCGTGGATGTAGATCATTACGATCGAACCACGTAAGTGCTTGTCTTTTCTTCTTCTTCTTCTTCTTTTTTCTTTGTGAATCTTCTTGTTATTTCAATCTGCTTGGTGTGTGTTTGTATAAATTCTTGTGTGAGATTTGGTTCTTGAAACTGGGTTTGGTAAGGTTGTTTCACTACAAATTGGTATCAGAGTCTGATTGTGAAGGTGTACATGAATGGGAGTGACAAAGTTTGAGATTGAAAGATTTGAGGGGAAGACAGATTTTGGCATTTGGAAGCAGAGAATGTGGGCAATCTTGGTGCAACAGAAAGTGGTGAAAGCTCTTGGAGGAGAAAAGAATCTTCCATCAAATTTGTCTGAGGAAAAGAAACAAGAGATGATGGACATAGCTTATAACACGGTTCTCTTGTATCTATCTGACAAAGTTATGAGGGAGGTGAAGAATGAGAAGACAGCAGCAGGAGTATGGCTGAAATTAGAGCAACTTTATATGACCAAAACCCTCCTCACCAACCAGATTTATCTCAAGGGGAAGTTGTTTGGTTTCAAGACGCAAGAAGATAAGAGCATCCAAGACAATCTTGATGACTTCAACAAGATTGTGATTGACTTAGAGAATATTGGAATCACGGTGGAGGATGAAGATAAAGCCGTACTAATTCTAAATTCTTTACCTAAGTCTCATACCTATTTTGTGGAAACAACGAAATATGCAAAGGAGACATTGACCTTGGAAGAGGTGCAAGTGGCCTTGAAGTCCAAGGAAATTGAGACTAAGCATGAAACCGAAACAACAAATGGGGATGGATTATATGTGAGGGAAAAATCAGAAAAGAAAACCAACAAACAGCAAAAGGGGAGGTCAAGATCCAAGTCTGCTGTAAGGAAATGTTTTCATTGTCACAAGGAAGGCCATTATAAGAGGGACTGCCTAGAAAGAAAGAATAAGAAGCAAGGAAAGTCACCAAAGAGTGGAGATGCATCTGTAGCAGAGGATGGTTATGAAAGTGCAGAGGTATTGGCAATATCTGAAAAAGAATCTAATCAAGAATGGATTCTTGATTCAGTATGTTCCTTTCACATGACACCAAACAAAAATCTGTTTGTGTCTTACCAGAAAAATGAAGGTGGAAAAGTTTTTCTGGGTAACAAGGAAGTATGTAAAGTGATTGGGATAGGATCAGTGTCAATACAAATGCATGATGGAACCAAGAAAATCCTTAAAGAGGTTCGACATGTTCCTAGTCTTACGAGGAATCTAATCTCATTAGGTATGTTGGAATCCCTTGGTTTTGTATTCAGAGCAGAATATGGAAGTCTAAAGGTTATGAAAGGAGCAATGGTGCATATGAAAGGCAGCAAGAGAAATAAAACTGTATGTGCTAGATCAAGGTCATAACATGGCTGAAGTAGATGCAATGATTAAATATTTTGACAGGTCATTTCTTTGGCATCTCAGGTTAGCTCATGTTAGTGAAAGGGGTTTAAAGGATTTAAGCAAGCAAGGACTCCTTGGTGAGGATCAAATAAAGAATCTGGAATTCTGTGAACACTGTGTATTTGGGAAGGCATCAAGGATAAAGTTTACAGTAGGAAAACATTCAACAAAGGCAACCTTAGACTACATACATTCAGATTTATGGGGGGCATCTTCAACACCATCATTGTGGGAAAAGATACTTACTAACCATTATTGATGATTTCTCGAGAAAGTTATGGATTTATGTGTTGAAACAAAAGAGTGAAGCTTTTAGTAAGTTTGTTGAATGGAAAACTCTAGTGGAGAATCAAACTTGTTAGAAGGTGAAGATATTAAGGACTGAAAATGGGTTGGAGTTTTGCAACATGGAATTTGACAAATTTTGTCAAAAACATGGGATAGCAAGGCACCTTACTGTTAGGAATACACCTTAACAAAATGGTTTGGCTGAGAGAATGAATAGAACTATCATGGAAAAGGTGAGATACTTGCTTTCTCACACAGGTTTACCAAAAGCATTTTGGGCAGAGACAACAATGACAGTTTGTTATTTGATAAAGAAGAGCTCATCTACCGCCTTGAATTTTAAAACACCAGAAGAAAAGTGGAGTGGAAAACCAGTCGACTATAGTAAGTTGAAGATATTTGGTTGTCCTGCTTATGTTCACTTAAAATAGGACAAGTTGGAACCTAGAGCACTAAAAGGCTTCTTCCTAGGATACCCAGATGGAGTTAAGGGTTTAAAATCTGGGTTGTGGTGTTCAATGAGGGTGAGATGATGGAGAAATTGACAAGAAAAAAAGGTGTAGAACATGCACCTGCTGCTGCTGCTGCCGATACTGATACAGAAATGGTGGAAAATGAGGTGGAGTTGGTTGATGAAGACACTAGTGAGACACATGAAGCTACTGCTAATGAACCTGTTGTAAATGTACCTAGTTCCTCAATCAACCTCAAGACTATACATTGGCAAGGGATAGAGGAAGGAGGGTCATAAAGCCTCCTACAAGGTATGGATATGCTGATTTGATTACCTATGCTTTGACAATTTCTAAGGAGCTAAATGAACTAGATCCACAATCTTATAGAGAAGTTATAGGTAGTAAGGAAAGGATTAAATGGAAAGAAATGGATTGTGAGATGGACTCATTAATTAAGAATAAGACATGGATCCTTGTGGAAAAACCTTTAAACCAGAAACTTGTAGGAAGCAAATGAATATTCAAAAGAAAAAAAGGTATGCCAGGAGTAGAACCAGCTAGGTTTAAGGCTAGATTGGTGGCCACAGGGTTTACCCAAAGAGAGGGGATAAATTTTAATGAAGTATTCTCACCATTAGTTAAACACACTTCCATTAGGTTATTGATTTCTTTGGTAGGTAGTTTTAACATGGAATTGGAACAAATGGACGTAAAAACAACATTTTTACATGAGAGACTAGATGAAGAGATTTATATGAAACAACCTGATGGATACATACAACTTGGTCAAGAACATAAAGTATGTTTGTTAAAGAAGTCTCCATATGGTTTAAAACAGTCTCGTAGACAATGGAATAGGAGATTTGATGAATTCGTGATTTCAAATAATTTCAATCGTAGTCAGTAAAATAACTGTGTCTATTGTAGGAATGTAAAGCAAGGTGGAGCTTTGTATTTGTTACTATATGTAGATGATATGTTGTTGGCAAGTACTGACATGGATGGAATTAGAAATGTGAAGAGGCTTTTAAGTAGTGAATTTGAGATGAAAGACTTAGGGCCGGCAAAGAAGATATTGGGAATGGAAATTGTTAGAAATATAAGTAATGGAACAATTTTCTTGTCACAACATACTTATGTTAAAAGGATTTTAGATAGGTTTAGAATGTTAGATTCAAAACCTGTAAGCACGCCTTTAGGAGCACATTTTAAGCTATCCAATAAACAATCACCAAACGACGAGGAAGCAAAGGCAGCTATGGCCAATACTCCATATGCTAGTGCTGTAGGTAGCCTTATGTATCTAATGGTTTGTACAAGACCTGATTTAGCTCATGCCTTGAGTGTGGTAAGTATATTCATGGGAAATCCAGGTAGCCACCATTGGGCTACTGTTAAATGGATTTTAAGATACTTGAATGGATCTCAAGATATTGGATTAAAGTTTACCAAGATAGAAACTAAACTTGACCAAGTTAAAGGGTATGTAGATGTTGATTATGCTGGAGATTTGGATAAGAGGAGATCTCTAACAGGTTATATGTTCACATCTTGTGGAAATCTTGTAAGTTGGAAAGCTTCATTACAACAAGTTGTTGCTCTTTCTACAACAAAAGCTGAGTTTTTAGCAGCCACAGAAGCTGTAAAGGAGGCGTTGTGGCTCAAGGGAATCATGTCAGAATTAAGCGGTGTCACGATTCAAGCCGAGGTATTTTGTGATAATCAAAGTGCTATCTATCTAGTTAAAAATCCTATGTTTCATGAAAGGACTAAGCATGTTGATGTTAGGTTGTTTTTCATTCGTGACATTGTCGAGGAAGGACTGGTAGAGTTTAAGAAAGTGGACACCTCAAAAAATGTTGTAGATATGCTAACAAAGCCTGTGTCGATAACTAAGTTCAAACTATGTTTGGACTTGGTGCGAGTTGGAAACAAATTAAACCCTTCAAGTTAATTGGAGGGAGAAATGAGAACAGTCATACAACTTCTTCAATGTCAAAACAAAGTGGAGATTTGTTAGATTGGAGTGTATCTTTGTGAAGAAGTGTTCAACTACATCAGAAAAATAGGGGATTGGCATAATAGAGATACGAGGAGTACGTGCTTGTTTAATGAAGGCATGTGACAGTGCTTGTTATCAAAACACAATATAAAAAGATATCAGTATATAGAAAAATAGAGTATTGTATTTTATTTTGGATTTGATCCACTAGTACCAGTTCATTTTTAGAATTTCTAAGTGTGAGAAGAGAGAACCTCTGTAATCGGTCTGTAATTGAAATCTCCATGAATAAAGTTGAAGCTATGTGTGGTTGTTTCTCCGTGGATGTAGATCATTACAATCGAACCACGTAAGTGCTTGTCTTTTCTTCTTCTTTTTTTTTCTTTGTGAATCTTCTTGTTATTTTGATCTGCTTGGTGTGTGTTTGTATAAATTCTTGTGTGAGATCTGGTTTTTGAAATTGGGTTTGGTAAGGTTGTTTCACTACACAGAGATTATGGGAGGAACCTCCTCAAGCCACACCAAAGAATGAACAAAAGAAAAAACAAATTTGCTTAACCTATAGGCTGCAACATTCCATTATCTAGGAATGGAATTGACGTGGACATTTGGCCATGAAGTAAGATACATTTTGCATTCTTCAATTAATTCCCCCTCTTCAGTGTGTTCTCTAGCTGATGAACGAAGGCCAAATATGGTTGATGAGGAGTTGTTTTCCACAATGTCAACCTGAAGACCCACATCCAACGCTAATTCAAGGCCTTATCTGATGGCCAAAATCTCTGCAGTGTTCACAACAATGTTTTCATCAATCCTCTTTGCATTGCAGCCATTAACTGCCCCTGGGAGTTTCTAATAACTGTTGCAATTCCAATGGAATTTGACCTGGCACATGTGCTCGCGTCCACATTCAATTTTAATTTCCCATGTGGGAGAGGGTTCCAACGACCTGATATGACTGATCTTTGGAGAGCAAGGGGACGTGAAGCATTTTGAAAATCCACTCTAATTGTTTCAGCTTTGTTTAGAATACCTTCCAATGAGAGACAATGATCACTCACGCTACATTTGTTCTTTTCCCCCCAAAGGACCCAACAGATCATCACCATTTTTTCTAAAACATTCAACTCGGCTAATAAAAAAAGTTCCTTCCACTTACCTTGATTGAAGAGTAAAAGGTAATCTTAATCTTTATTGAAAGACCCATCAATCCCAAGTATTACTTGCTTTCTTGCACCTAGCCATGACGTGAACCCCGGATTCAATCTCCTCCCCACATTCTTCACAAACAGCTTGTTGGATGATCTTCTTTTTCATTAAATTTTCACATGTGGGAAGGGGATTTTGAATCAGCCTCCAACAAAGTTTTTTGACTTTTGAGGGGATGCTAAGGCTCCAAACTTTGCTCCACATGAGCTTATTGTTGTCCACTTGAGAGTTTTCAGCTTCATTCTTTTCTCTAGCTTGTAGCCAATATCCACTTTTAACGTTATACTCACCATTCTTTCCAAAATGTCACACCTGCTTGTCGAAAGGAGGGGCGCCATACACTTAGTGTAATTTTCTTTATCTCCTCAATGTTTATTGGGAGTAAGATATCTTGGAGCTTTTCCATGCATAAATTCAGCAACGTGAATGTTTTGGTTGGGCGTAGTAGGAGAGATAATTTTGAATGAGTTTGGCCTTGGAACCCACTTCTCCTGCAACTGAATTTGCGTTCCAATGCCCACCCTCCAACTAGTACCTTTCTCTAGTACCTTTTGATTTCTTGCCAGAGGTGGAGGTCTTGGGAGTCGTTGTAGAGACTGTTTAGTTTATCTCTTAATCTCATAATCTCTTTTAGGAATTTTTCCAAACTTTTGCTTCCCTCATCTAATCAACTCATTCATGCACCTGTGGATTTTTTCAGTTGTGCACGTGTCCGATCTACAATCTTCGCTGGCTGGCAACCTTAATCGGATGAGTTCATCTGCTTCCTGCTCCCCAGCCCATAGAGCTTCATAATGCAGCCTCCTGTTAGAAGAGCTCTGACCATGGTCTTTGATCAAAATGGGACAATGATCAAACCTCATGAATAGGAGATGATTGCACACCATTAACTTAAACTTTGTTTTCCATTGTAAGGAACCAAGGGCTCGGTCGAGTCTTTCCCTTTGTTTGCATTCCCAACTCTCTTGTTATTCTAAGTGAAGGACAACTCAATGAACCCCAGATTTGTGAGCTCACAATCACTAATGGTTTTCCGAAAATCATCAAGTTGTCTTGCTGGTTTGTTGCCCCCACCAATCTTCTCTTGGTTCATGAGAATTCCATTGAAATCGCCCACAACCATCCATTCCTCACATGAGACTTCCTTCCCTCTCCACTATCAACATTTCACCTTATTAATTTACAATTTTTTTGTTTTTGTTTGATATAGATCTTCTATTTATATCTAAACATATTAGTAAACTACGTAGTCTAATATTAATTTGATGTGGATCTTTATCATTGAACTCAAAAGTAAGCCTACCCGTTGTAAGAGACCCGATAAGCATTCTTATTTTTATGTTAGAGAGGTTGTTTTTTAAATCACAATAGGGCCACTGATGACTTGTTACTTTATTATTTTTTTTAAAGAAAATAAAATAAAAATAAAAAACAGGGTAATATGAATTAAAAATATAATAATTTATTTAATAATAATTTGTTTAAAAAAATGATAAAAATGTGAGATGAACCATGCATCCAATGGAATGTTGCGTATGATAGTAAGGTACTCCGCTTTAAACCTAAAGTAAGCGCATAGCCTATAATAAGGTCTTTGCTAATTAGTGGTCACCAGCAAGACAGCAATCGTAGTTTTGTTTTTTTGACTACTAGACGACGACAATCATAGTTATGAGCACCTTTTTATTGATTTTGGCTATTATATTATACGTGTTAGAAAAATATTCTCATGAAATGACAATAGTAGCCTTACTATTTTAATAATTTCCAAAAAAAAAATTGACAAATAATATTACCGAATCCTGAATTATTTTAAAAATTATATTTATGTTAATATGATGTAGGATAAATAATAAATATTCTTTTTTATTTATTTTTTCTCTTTAACCACATAAGCATAAATATATTTTTAAATGTATATTATAGGTCAATTTAGTATTCTTCTTTCTTTTGAACATAAATGACCCTTATCCGTCAATCTAAAAATTTATCACCTATAAATGGTCCATTTATATCAAAAAAATTAATCATTAAATCAATCCTAGCATCTGGGTCCATTTCATGTGGCTCAAGGATTAATTATATTGATTTGTGACGTTGAATGGATGAGCATGATTGTTGTATCATCTTAAATCCCGATGCATTGCACCTAACATACAAAGTTATAAATATTTGATTCTTTGTCAATTATATTATATATTTATAAATTCAATTAAGTAAATAATTCAGGGTAATTTTGGTATGAAAAAGTTGTTAGTTTATTACCTTATTTTTGAAAGAAACAATATCGAAGATGAGAATTTTAATATCACTCAAAATAGCAACAATACTTTTTTTTTTTAGTACCGACACAAGGATGCTGAGATTGGGCCAAAAGAAGAAATGAACCTCTCAGTAGGGCCAAGAAGGTAAACACAATGACAAGATACTAGGGGTCTACATGGGTTGAGTTAGGTCGGGGGCTAAAATCTAACTCAATCCTAACAGTTCGGGCTGATAATTTTAAAACTCAACCCAACCCAATTTGTTTTCAAACCCAATCAACCCAAACAGTTCGGGTTCAATTTGAGTTTGGTCGATTCATCGGGTTAGACATAGCCAAAATTCTTATTTATAATAAAAAAAAAATACAGCTTGTTTAGCAAAAAAAAAAAAAGCCAAAAGTTTTTAAGACACTTCATCGACACAAAAAAAAAAAGAAATAATTTAAGCAAATCCTATACCAAGAAAGTAAATTTATATAATATTAATCATTAATAAAATTAATTAAAAAACAAGATTTCTTCAAAAATTTTAACCAAAGGGCTAATCCTAATAATTTAACAATACTTCAAGATTTTTAACACACAATCAATCAATTTGGGAAGCATGCAAATAACAAATGATCAATCTATAATAGTTGAGCAATATAAAAAATTATACCTTTCCAAAAAGGTCTAGGGTTTCAACACTTACGTTCGATTTAGGTCGGGTTATTTGATTTTTTATGGGCTCAACCCATGAACCCAACTCAAATTAATCGGGTTGGACATTTTAGAATTTAACTCAATCCAAATAACTAATCTAATCCATCCCAAACCAATCCAAAAGGTTTGGTTTGGTCTGGTTGATCGGGTTAATAAACTTTCTTACGAGAGACATAAGGGGCCCAGATAGAGACTATGTGAACTAACTACTATTGTTATGTTCCTATTTTTATTAATGGAGGAAAAAGTTACACTTATTTGTAAAGGAAGAAAATCGAACTATCAATTTCAAGTGAAAGAGTTCGGATGCACTTTTTCATATAACAACTACGCCAAGATAATACAGTCTTGTATAAGTAGTATCAACCTCCATGAATTTTATAATTTAAATTATAAAAATAAGCTTTTTATAGTGAAATACTGCCTCATAATTAAGTTGATTTTTTAAAAAAACTTTTATTAAGCTATTGTTATTGTTATTTGTAAAGAAATATTTGACTACATAAAATATATTTTTGATACTGAAATTTTTTTAACAACACCAAAATAGCATAAATTGCAAATAAATTAACTTAGAACCGAATTTAATTTGTTACATTAATTGAGAGTGTAGTAATTAAGAAAGTCTGTTGGCATATCCATATCACCGAATATTTTTGCTCCAAAACGCCATCACTATCAATCCACTCTGGATTATAAAAAAAAATTGTTCTCAAGAATATTATGGCCACAAGAAAGGTACTAACATTATAAAGATCCAAGAAAATAGATAAGAGCATCATTGCTTTCTTTTCAATCCACTTCAACACCCATTTTTCTATTTTACAACTTTTAATGCATGAAGTATATATGCTATTTTTAAACAATAAGAACGTGAACAGGTAGAAATTCTATGGAAATAACTAATTACAAGTTTTTATTTTTTTCTAAAAAAAAAAAAAAAACAGAGGGAGAGAGAATATTATAGTGACTATCATTATAAACTTAGCATTGAATCTCATAAATTTTATTGTTTTTTTTTAAAAGTCACATTTTATTTATTTTTTTAATTATGGGTTTTGTATTTCTCTATTTTATTGAAGATTAAAAGTCAAAAGTTAGAAAAAGTGAAAATTTTAAGTATTTGAGATCTATTATATATTAAAAAAAAGGCAAAATATGTAAGGATGTAAACTTAATGAGTAAAAGCAAGATGAGTTAAGTGAAGAAGTGTTTTATTATATAATACACACATCCTATTAAAGTTATAGGAAATTTTTTATAGAGTTGCTATACGAGGTCAACAATGTTATATGGTACAAAATATTGGGCAATTAAAAAGTATGTTAATAAATTAAGTGTAACAAAAATATAAATGCTAAGATAGATATGTAGTAAAACTTTTAAAAATTAGCATATTTAGACAATAATAGAAATAATGTCTATTGAAAGATAAAATGAGAGAGAACTGACTAAAATAGTTTAAACACATATTACGTAGACTTTTAGATATACTAGTTTAAAAGAGTGATCTATTAGCACGAGATGATAATAATAGAGTTAAAGGTAAACCTAAAATAATATGAATGAAGATAATTAAAATAATAGAATAAAATTTCAAATTGAATGCTGATTTAACCTTCAATAGAGCAGAGTGGAAGAAGCGGATTCATGTAACCGATCTTATGTAGTTTAGAATTGACTTAGTTAAGTTATATTTCTCTATTTTAGAATTACTAATATTATCTAATAAAATGTTTTATTGAGTTGAGGAAGATGATTGATTCCCTATTGTTCGAAAGATCTTCATGAATCGGCTTGAGTTAATAAATGATACCAACTATGATCCCTTGCTTGCTTTCCACACATGGAATTTATACTTCTATACATTAATATCCAATTATTCATGGAACCAAATTTCTTTTTTTTTTTTTTTGGGTCAGGGTTGACATGGGTCATACAGATGGAACCAACACCATCATAACCAACAACTCTTCCAATATAATTTGAAAGATTTAAAACTTTCAACCTCATCAAAGTTGTCAATAACTGGTAGCTTATGTATCTCTTCTTAAATGAGGTAGAGGGTTCAAATCTCTTCAGCCTCATATGATGTGAAGAGTTGTTGTGCCCTTATTAAAAATTTATTGTGATTTTATTGTGTATACAAATATATAGGTATTTGCTTCCTATATTAATAATAAGGGTTATCCTTATTTTTTATTTAAAGATGTGAAATGATTTGTTTATATGAAATACGATCCAATGTAATATATATATATAAGAAAAAAAAGAAAAAAAAAGTGAAGCTACTTTAGCTAATTGTGATTGAATATTGAATTAAAACTAAATTATGTATTGGATAATGTCAAAGAATATTTTTAAACCCAATAACATAATAATTTTAAATTTCTATTCAATCTACCCATTATCTATAAAGCTGTCACTTTGTCAAAACAATCATAGCAGCGACAAAATTGTATCACCAAATCAAGCCGCAACCACCAACATCAGCATACACCTTGCAAAAGTATGAGTGTGTAGCACAAACCTACCTCCGCACTCCTTCAAGAAAAAGTATGGAATGAAAACATGTGGGAGTGTCATATATATATTATGAGAAACTGTAAAATGAGGATATGGAAGAGGAATTATGATCTATCATATAAAACTATACTAATTTGTTCTCTTCGATTATATTCAATAATAATCAAATATTGAAGTTTAAACTCTTGCTCTCTGTTTTGGTGTATTGAAACTGGATGGAGATGTAAGTAGATCCTATAAGTGAGCCCAAACTATAGTATTTATTATTGTTGGCTTCTCAATTATATATAAGAAAATGACTATATGTTGGCTTCTCAATTATACTAAGGGGATCTAATTAATTGCTTCCATGCATGAACATAGGATTGCTTCCTATCAGGTAAAGTATCATATGCTTCTCTATTAATAAGTAGATAGCATACAAGGAAAGCAATGTGGATATATGGTTGTCTTGGATCAACAAAATAGCCCATCCATCTCTTGGTGATACAAGTTTTGCCAAATTTTTTTTTTAATCATTTTATAATATTTACATTTTTTAACTACAAGATTTCAATATTTCTCTATTTTTATTTGAATACATCTTGTTAACATTATGAATTGTTCTGCAGAAGATGTAAGCATTACATGAGGTAGGCACATAAAGCCCCGGGGTGTCAACTGTTTGGTTAAAATTGCAAAACCAAATAGAAATGATACATTTGGTTCAGTTTGATTCAGGTTGCAGGTTGAGGATTTAAAAACCGTAAATATATTGTAATATATTTTTCTTGCATAATTACAAATATAGTTCTTGTTTATAAAATTACATATTTTTGTTATTATAGGTTTTAATATGAACTGATCAACCCAAATCGAATTAAATTGACTTTAATCAGCTTAGTGGTTTGGTCATGTGAATTTGGTTTTGGTTTAATTGAGCACTAAACCAACTTAAATCAAACTAATGACACTCCTTAAACCCCACATGGAAGAGGGCAAAAGCCCAAGGACTAGATGGTCAAGCTTTTACTATAAATGGCTCGACAATTATAGGTTCATGACAAGAGCACGAAGAACAAACAATCATGGTTGCCCTGACCTTGTGAAAGAGGAAGAGGTGTCAACCATCTCAACAAATCCTATAACATTCACATTGGACTTCATTATATTCAAAACACTTTTAAATTCACGACTCAAAGAAACAAGACAACGGGGGCAATCCCAATAATTAATAAGAACATAACATAACTTCATATCATATCAGGTTTAATTCTAAATTTATTACTCAAAAGATTCTTGAACAAGTACATCAATGTGCTAGTAATTGAAGAGATCAACTGTACCAATTTAATTATCTGGTTTTGCCCTACATGGTATATAAAAAAAGAGAGAACATTACCCTAAATAATTAGGGTTGAACTCGAGAAAAAGACCTAGGCCTAAATTTAAAATCGGATTAATAATGCACTAATATTCATGCAGTCTTATTATAAAATCACTTTTGTGTTATATACCATCATGAGTTTTTAAAATTTGAATATGATACTTCTAGTATGAAATTCTATGTTTTAAGTTTATGAATATTAAATTATTAATTATAATATAAGCTTTTTAAAATCTAGACTAAAGGAACTCGATTGATTTTTAATGGTGTTGACTTTGTACAAAGACATATATTGTTCAAATTTAAAACCAGATCAAGTTGGGGCATAATTTTAAAGTTATACAATTTCATTCCATAAAACTGAGGAGAGGAACGTCTCTTCAATTACAATATTGACAATAGAAGGTGAAGTTTCCTCTAATCAAACTTGGGAAACTAAGGAAACAAAACACATTTTACTAAGCTGAGGATCCGCATGATTCCCTTTCCTTGGGAATTGGGATGAATTTGATTACAACGTGGGCATATGATATGCATGTTCGCATAAAAAGTTGTCCAATCCGATTTTTATTTGAACAGCTAGTTTTTTATTGCCACGTTTATGTGCCTGCAAATCAAACCATATCACGAGTAAGGCGTTGGCATGTCTTTCCTCTTCCATATATTTGAAGGACAGAAGGTAGTGTGTGTGTATATATGTATAAATTAAGAATATCTTAAAGAGCATTTGATTGATTAATTTATATTGGTGTTGGCCAAGGTTATGGTCAATAGTTAATCTTAAAGAACAATTGATTGAATATTTTTTAACGCTAACACATAGCCTCCGATGGATGTTGGAATGTTTTATAATACATGTGCATTTTCAAAACATCAAAAGGAGTTCAGTTTCAGCGTCTGAAAATAGTATTGACACCCGACGCATATAAAACATTTTTTTATTAATATGTATAAAAAGAAAAATACGGGCAAGAACAAATTAGTAGAATGTCACTAATATAGACCAAATTAGTTACTCAAATTTATTATTGACCTTTTAGTTATGCCTGTACTTTGCACTGATTAAACGGCCAGTTGATTTCTAAATCTAGAAAACCATATAAATGCTTTCTTTCTGATCAGTAACAGGAACGCAAGAAAGAATATGGCAACCAGCGCCTCTCCCAAGTCCCTTCTTTATTTTAGCTGCCTTCTTCTCCAGTTATTGTTGATTGAATGTGGAAGAATTAATCCTCTTGCACCTGCACTATACGTCTGTGGTAGCTCCATTGTTGACAGTGGCAACAATAATTTTTTAGTACCACAGCCAAAGCCAATTACAGTCCTTACGGCATAGATTTTCCATTTGGTGTCGCAGATGGGAGATTCACTAATGGCCGAACACTGGCCGATTTCATCGGTATTAGAATCAAATCAACCCCCACAAATCTCATATTTTTTTGTAAGTATAATTGTTGGTGTTTCTCTTATAACTTTGTACGCTTGCAGCTCAATCGCTCGGACTACCATTTGCACCTCCATACTTGGGTCTCTCTGAGAATGAAAAACGTAGGATCACAACAGGGGTGAATTATGCGTCTGGCTCCGCTGGCATTCTTCCTGAAACTGGAAATATAATGGTACGTAAGAGATTAAATATTGCTTAATCTTTATAAAAAAAAAGCAACTTAGTGCGGGAAGCTCCTATTTACACAGGGTCCTAAAAAAAAATTAGACTATATTTAAGTTTATTTTAGCAGCCTTATCTTGTTTTGCAAAAAGCTATTTTTATAATTCAAACTTATTACCACATGGTTGCACAGAAACAACTTTTAATATACTGTTGCGTCAAGGCCCCTCCATTTTCACTGCTTAGTCTTTACTTAACGAATTTCCTAAAAAATTTAATAGTTACCAAATAATTTGTGCAGGGTAAGATCTTGTGCTTGGATGATCAAATCAAGTACTTCCAAGAAACGGTGACACGGTACTTGCCTAGGGTCTTTAAAACCCCATTCGAACTCTCTCGGTACCTTTCCAAATCCATTTTTATTATTGCAATCGGTACCAATGACTATTTTAACAACTATCTCCAACCTGCAACGTCCAATCTTAGCAAGATATTCACTCCTGAGCAATTCGGTTCATTCCTGCTAAAAGTTTTCAATCAGCGTTTATTGGTAAAGATGACTCGATCCTCATTACCATTTCATTATACATATAAGCTATAGCACCTGTGTTGCATATGAATAGATTATTACATATAGTTTTTAATTAATAGATGACATACTACTGAAAGAAACCATGAAAACTTTGCTTGGACAATCTAATTGAAGCCCTTATAATTTTGATTGTGAAAGAAGAAGGAATAATCTTAAAAGTTGATCAGGAAGTAATGAAAGAGATTAAATTAAGTCACTGGTCAAAGAAGATGTTAGGTGTAACTAATAATAAAGTAGTTACTTTGGAGGTGGGGATGTGCCATAGCTTAGTTTTTATATTATAATTAATAAGTGTTGGACCTAGAAAAAGATTTTCAATATGATTTTTGAACTGAATTTCTGAGGTTCACATGATTAAATTACCTTTATAAAGTAGTATAGGCACTGTATTGGTTAGGTATCTAAAAATCGTTTTTTCTGTTTTTATGGTACTCAAAAAGTACAATTAAAATACTTACAAAAATGATAAAATATTATTTTTAAAATTTGAAAAGATTACAAAAGTGTTTTTTAAAAATTACTCTACCAAACATTTTTTTTTTTACTATTTAAAAATTAAAAATAATTTTTAAATTATAAACCAAACACAACCTTAAAATTTGAATGTGCAACACAGAGGCGTATTATTGAGTAAAGAGGCTCCATTATGATAAGGTTGAAGTATTATATATATGTATGTATGTAAATTTAAGGATTTTCTCTTGTGCTCTCTAAAGTACTAGAATTGGAACTGATTTAAAACATTATTGACAGAAATTGTGAGAGTTGGGAGCCAGGAAGTTTGTGGTAGTAAACATTGAACCACTTTGGTGTTTGCCTTGTTTTGTAAACGATGCTAATCTCAAACCCACAAGTACTCTGTGCGTTCAGGATATAAATCAATTGGTGAACATTTTCAATAAGGGTCTTCCCAGTAAACTTCTCGAACTCGAACGATCTCTCGTGGGTTCAACATTTGTTGCATCTAGATGTGTATGGAATTGTCAATGATATGCTCCAAAACCCTTCTAAATACGGTGAGACATGCTATAAATTAAACACAATTTGATGATCTTACTAGTTAATTGCGTTTGATAATTGTTTTGTAATTGATCTTTATATATATAATTATTTGAAGAGATTAATTAAATTTTAATTTTTCAGGTTTGACATCAACAGCAACCCCGGGTTGTGCAGTTGAAATCTTAGCATCGTGCTTTCCAAATCAACGGCCATGCGAGAGCAGAAATGAACATCTTTACTGGGATGCAGTTCACATGACTCAAAAAGCACACTTTTTCCTTGCAAATGGAAGCTTCACCATCAACATGCTTTCCAATCAACATTCAAGTAGCTAGTATGAAAGCCATAGCGAGCGTATGGCCGGCTGCCAACTGGAAAGGAATGTTGATTCTTTTAATCTTAATGATCACTAAGAATGCAGTGACGTTTTATATCATGACTATTCGTGAAGACCTTCATGGCTTGACCATAATTGTTCGGCCATCCCTAGAATTGGGAATGAAGTTGCTCATCGTTTATGTTGAACGCTTTGTTGTGTGATTTTGTGTGATTTCTTCGAGCTTTGTGGCTTGTGGAAATTTTTCATATTATATAAAGGTATCGTCAATGAGGTGTTGGCGTAGTAGGTCGTCACCTCCAATATTATAAGAGTTGTGAATTTAAGTTGCGGAAGGGCAATAATTTTTTTAACTACATGTCACGACGGGGGTCTGCATAAGGTTCGTAAAAATTACGTCGGCTTGGGGTACGAGCTGGGCGAAAGAGATAGATTTTTAAACTCGACTTGGACTGATTTATGTCCTTGGGTGGTCATTGTAGTTTTACCTTATTAATGTGAGAATTAGTGAGTTCAGGAACTAAACCTGATACACTACGAAAGACAAATATTATATATTTATATGATTGTATCTTCTCTTAAAAAAAAAAAAAAAGTTATATATCTGTATTAGTGCAACACACATACTGGTACATATAAGTTGTGATGACCTTAAAATAAGAAAAAAAAAAAATTGGGACCTTACTGAAGATGGCAGATGAATAGAAAAAATGTTGCTTGGGCACAAATGTAATTATACTATCTGCCAAAGAAGATTCTTCTGGTTTTTAACCTTAACCTGCTTTTCAGTCGAAGCTGAACTGTCATGGAACCCATAAAATCCAGTTTAGCAGAAACGTGATTTGTTTTATCCCGAGAAACACTGCATCCAAACAGGGGAGTTAAAAAAGACAAAGTGTACTAGATATGTTGAGTCAGGACTGAGGAGCGGTTGAACCGGACCGCTGCTGAGCCACGTTTTGCGTGGGAGGTTCATGTGGCTCACGTTGGACCGAGGGCTCGGTCCGGTTCGGTTCACATGACAAACAGTAGTCACGAGACTCGCCGCAATCTAAAGACCAGATCAAATTCATTTAATCAATTTTTTAATTTTTGAATTTTATTTTGGTTTTTTTATACCGGCTATGTCAATTTTTGTTTATAAAAGATACTTATAATTCTTTTTGCTAAGTAGATAAATTAATATTAAAAGGCTTGATGGAACGGAGTGGAAAAAACAAATTTGTATAACAGACCCCTTAAAAAAAATAAAAAAATCTACAACCCATTTATCCCTCATTAATTAATTGAAGTTTCATTGCCTAATTTAATGTGATGTATTTTCCATTTAACAATTCAAGTTCTAACACCCTAACTAAATAATTATATGGTTTGTATTAAACCAGGAATAAATTGAAATACGTATAAATTAAGAATATCTTAAAGAACAATTGATTGATTAATTAATATCCCACTCATTAAGCATTCTAACTATAGTAACATGGCACATTAGGCCATGACTTACTTAATTGCCACAATTGTAAGATTCCTGATTTAATTTTTATAACATTTCACATTCTCAAAATAACAACTATTACAAATTAAAATAATCCTACACATGACATATTGATATGTCATCGACCAATAAGTTGTATTTTAAGAAAATCGTACATTATATATATATAAGCAAAACAAGCGCCTAAATTATATATATATGAGCAAAACGAGCGCCTAAATTTGACCCATTCCATCTTAGACGTTTGAGGCCCTCACATGATCAATTTCTATTATGGCTGGCTTGAACCGTGATACCACAATGTTACTCAAAGTCAATAAATAAAATCGTATTCAATTTCTAAACTTTGTTATTGACCTCGTGAGGGCGTAACATATCGAGTGCCTTACCCAGTGTTATTACGTGATCCTCAGCTAATCTCATCTCTTTTTTTGGAGCCCACATTTGCATTTGTGATAGATTGTATTGATATGAAGGGTTGACACGATGACGAGTTAAAGGAAAATGGTCATACAACCAACCCTATCATACACATTTTGTATTAAAATCATTATTGAAACATCTTTGATATAAAACTGATATTAAGTGTAAAATGATGCATATATAACTCAAGCAAGGTGAGATACCCTGCAATCTGACAAATTGAGGTCCTCGTCGCACATCCAAGCTGACGATACAAATACGCAAGACATGCGGCACCCCATGAGTACGTATGAATCATGTGCACGTGCATGAGCAATTGAAGATAAGCGACGGGGACCCGTGTTGATGTCTTATCGCAGAACAATGTGCACCCTAGTAGGAATAATAAAAATGCCCTCGTTGTGCACTCCACTAGGGGGTAGGAGAAGCCTGCTTGCTTGGGGGTACCAAATCGGGCTTTCAACCAGTGCTTAGCCACGGATTGCCCTTTCCCCTTCTTGACCTCTTCATCCGCATCACCGAATGAAACTCCCTGCCCTTGCACCAATAATTCGATCGCATCATTTTTGTCCATTGGTATGGTTGAAACAAATCTGCCCGTGAGAGGAATGTTGAGAAGTATCGCAACATCATCGAGGGTAATTGTCATTTCACCAAAAGGAAGGTGAAATGTGTTCATTTCTGATTGCCATCTCTCTACAAACGCAACAATCAATGTCTTGTTGGCGTGTGTGTACGAGCAACCAATCAGGGGACTCAACCTACATCCATCTATGATTTCTTTTAAGTCTTTCTTGCTTAGGGTGGCATTCCAGATCCCACTCAACCACCTGTACTCCATGATTTATGCACCTAAGTAGGGGTCGATCATGTGAACAAAAAAGAAAACCAAAACAAATATGAATGGTCAATATTAACAAGATATAACCGTCCACAACAGATTTAGTATACACTAGGGATGAAGACTTACTTCGCCAACCCATATAGCTGCAGCAATATGATTCTTGAAACTAGTAAGGACAGAGGGATCGGTAGGGCCTCCCGAAAATGAGACTGGGGCACTATCATCTTCTTCAGTGTACTGGCTCTCTTGGCCAGTGTGTTGCGTGCTTGTCTCGTCTATTTCCTCTTCTTCGTGTGCAACATCTGCAATGACCATTAAATTGGTTTTCGTACGCCTGCCTCTCCTCTCTAATTTTTTAGGTCGACTATGTGACCCACTTTGCTCACCAGAAGTAGTGTTGTCTGTCCTCGGCATATCTGTACACAATAAAATGGTTAATCACTATTTATTTAAAAATAAATAAATTCAAGCAGGGTCGGCCTCCATAGGCCGACTTGTACAAACTGGCCGACCCTAGAATGAAGGTCGTCCATTGTGACGACCTTCGTTCTTGCCTATTTTTTGCACAAAATACATCAAAAAACGCCTATACATATTGCATTTCATGAATAAAAGTGAATAGAAACAAAAATAACTATTAAACCATGCATTTCTTACCGATTCAAAAGATCAATCGTCAAAAACTGCACGAAAATGGAAAGTGGTGATTTGCTCAAAATGATGCTCCTCTACAACCAATATTCTTAACACTTAGATAAAAAAAATCAAAATAGTAGGCTTTGAAGTTAAGAACTAGGATTTTGGAAGAGTTTTGAAAGAGAAGAATTGGCAGAGAAAGGAAGAGACCTGCTAGCGTACGTTAGGGTAAAGAGAAGGGTAGTTTAAGAATTTTTGAATTTTTGACTGGGGTAGGTATAGTATATATGTTTTAGGTGGGGTTGTGATAGTAATTGGGGTGAAGATAGTCCATAAATAGGGTTTATTTAGTTGTTCTTCAAATTAACTATATTTTATAAGATAACAATTTTTAAATTAAACAAAAAAAACTTAATGAATATTATATATTCACGTGCAACACACAAATAGTATATATATAAGCACTAATAATTTTTTTGTTGCACATGAATATATGTATATATATATATATATGTATGTATGCACGTATGTAATTAAATTAAGTATTGGACCTTCGGGCCAGGTCAGGTCTTGATATATGAACTCAAACCCGCCCAATAAATTTTGAGACCGAATCGGACAAGACCCATGAGCCCTGGAACAAATTACTACCCCTACTTAGTAGTCATTGTCCTTGAAGTGGCTAAGATCATAACGAATCAAGATTTAAAACTAGCTTGGGAGAGTCGTTCACCCCAGAGGAAGAAAAATCAAATCCCAATCAACAACGGAGAAAGCATATTGTTTTCCTAGAAATAATAAAAGGAAAAAAGAAGTCGAGTTTCATCTACCCAATTAATTATAACCAACAGCCTTTGCAATGTTGTAGCCAAGTTTTTGATCCATATAACTTCATAATTTGTCAACTTTCTTGTTGCTTCACTGAAAAATGTTATGGTTAGAATCATATATATAAGAAAATGACTATATGTTGGCATCTCAATTATACTAAAGAGAACTAATTAATTGCTTCCATGCATCATACATAGGATTGCTTCCTATCAGGTAAAGCATCATATGCTTCTCTATTAATAAGTGGATAGCATGCAAGGAAAGCAATGTACATATATGGTTGTCTTGGATCAACAAAATAAGGGCATCCATCTCGTGTGGCATTGTTCTTTAAAACTCATAAGGCCGTGATACAAATTTTATACATTTTTTTTTATCATTTTATAATATTTACATTTTTTTACCACAAGATTTCAATATTTCTCTATTTTTATTAGAATACATCCTGCTAACATTGTGAATCATCCTACAGAACATGCAAGCATTACATGAGGTGGGCACATAAAGCCTAAGGGTGTCAACTGTTTGGTTAAAATTGTGAAAATCAAACAGAATTGATACATTTGGTTCAATTCGATTTGGGTCAACTGTTTGGTTAAAATTGTGAAAATCAAACGAACTGATACATTTGGTTCAGTTCAATTTGGGTTGCAAGTTGAGGATTTAAAACCTGTTGGCTCAAACCGAATGGACTAAGGTTAATATTGTAATTTATGTTAAATATAAGGAGATTCCAAATGTATCAACCAAATATACTCACTTCGAAACACCCCAATTTGTATTTCATTTTTTTTTCTTTTTCCATTTGTTCTCTTTTGATCCAAATGTAAGCAGTTGTAATGTCAAAATTACGCCAACATGTACACAAATTGGGTGCATAATTATGTCAACTTCTCAAACTTCATTTTTATTAAACATCACGTCTACATATATATACACAACATACAAATGGTTGTTAGAACCATTTTATTGTACAACCCCACTGGCTCACAATTTTATTTATTCTATGTGTTTGTATATAATCATAATATATAAACGTAATAACAAAATAAATAATATATATATGAAACTACATATTGATCAACTTTTCAGAGCCTTCACCACCTGCACACCGAGCAACATCTCACAGCTCCAACTTATTCTTTCCTTTTATCGGCACATCTGCATCGCCCGAAAACTAGTCTCCTGACATATAGTAGGAAGGGTGAGCTAAAAACCCAGTGAGTCTTCCTGAAGTTTTCACACTTTATACAAAACGTTAGTACATGTATTAAATTATTCATGACAATATTACAAGCAAAGCAATCAATTCAATAGTATGACCACAATGATAATCATGAATTTTCCAACATTTTCCTCATGAGATATTTCCATATAAGGTATACCTTTTCTGGTTGCATTTGGTGTGGGCCAACTATCATCCATTGGTTGCATTTTGCTCTCAACGTGGGCCAACCAACACTTACTGCACATGCTTCCATAATACAGCAGAATACAAGAAATACATAACTAAAGAAAAATATAAAGAACAGGAACTTAAAAAATCATTCCTACCTTAATTTTGCTAGGATCTTCCCGCTGTTAGAATTTCTCTAGAGTCTTTCTACTGAAACTCTTTTTCTTAGAGAGTGAAATTGAAACAGAATTTAACTTAACCACTAGCCCCTAGTTATAGGAGCCCAAAAATTCATGTTCCATTTTACCATTGATCATTTCTGATAATTATAAGTAGACAAATTTACCATTTTGCCCTTAGATGTAAATTTATCATTTTACCCTTACATATAAATTTACCGTTTTGTCCTCGAATGTGAATTTACTATTTTTCCCTCTATGTTTTCCTTATTTACATTCGAACTTTTCTAGTATTTACATGTTAGGAAAATTTACTACTTTGCCCGTGGACTTTAATTATTATTACAAATTATGTGTATTTACTATCTTGCCCTTGAACTTTTCTAGTATTTCCTAATTTAGTTGTTTCTTCGTAAAATTCTAGGGTTATGGATTTTTGTAGTATTACATACTTTACCTAAATCATTAAAAATTTATTAAATAAATGAGTAGAGTCAGTGTATTTGGTAGGTTTGGTAGGTACATTCAGAAGCTCCCTAAATATATTGTAAATTGTTTTTGTTGCATAATTACAAATATAGTTCTTGTTTATAAAATTACATATTTTTGTTATTAGGTTTTAGTATGAACCCATCAACCCAAATCGAAACAAATAGACTTTGTTCAGTTCTGTGGTTTGGTCAAGTAATCGGTTTGATTTTGGTTTTATTGAGCACTAAACCAACCCAAACCAAACTAATAACACCCCTTAAACCCCACATGGAAGAGGGCAAAAGCCCAAGAACTAGAGGGTCAAGCTTTTACTACAAAGGGCACTAGGCTCGACAATCATAGGTCCATGACAAAAGCATGAAGAACGAATTGTTGGAAATAATTAATCTAAATTAGATTTTATGTCTAATTAGGATTTTGAGTTTGTGTCTAATTAGAAGATTGAGTTTGTGTTAGTGAAGTTACTTATTGTATTAGGACTACAAGTGTTTAAGATTTAAATTTTGGATGTCTATAAATACAGTAATAGGTTGTAAAAATAAGTAAGAAGAGAAAAAAAAAGTATTCTCTCCTTATTATTATTTTTTTGAGATCTAACATGGTATTAGAGCACTGCAAGTTGCAGCAGTCTATCGCACTATTAAAGTGCGAGAAAGAAGAAAGAGGACCAGTGCGGGTATCGTTACTGGAACGAAGGAGAATCATAAAGAGAGTTTCCTTCATTGTGTGTGTGTTCAGTTGCAGAGAGGTGCAAAGAACCGCAGTTAATATGTCGGTGAGTTGCCGCACGTTGAAGTATATTGGTGGAGTTGTCACCTCCTGAACGTAAAAGAGATACGTGAAATTTACAAAAGAGTGAAGAAAGTGTTGTTGCTCGTTATTGTGAATTCAAGAATTGATTGCAGTTGCTATCATCTGTAGTGCAAGAAATTTAGACGAAAGCAAGTTTGAAAAAAACAAAAGTTAAGGTGTTGACAAAGGGCTGGTGGAAGAAGGTTAAAGACTAAAGTAAAGAGATAAGAATTTAAGGTGTTGAAAAAAAAAAAAAAAAAAGGAAACGTTGACATTTTCCTTGGTGGAGTGGGAGAAGAAAATAGTTGTTTAATAAAACAACTATAGTGTTATTTGGTGCTTCTCGTGTTAGTTGGTAATCCAACTTCCCTACCTTTATTCTCGATTCAAAATAAAAGGAGTTAATGGCTTCTAATAACGAGTCGAATCAACCGTCACTTCCCACTTTTGTTAAAAAGAAGTATGATAGCTGGAGCAAACCGATGAAGACTTCATTCGTTTATCAAGAATTATTGAAAATTATTTAGAATGGGTGTGAAGAATTTCAAAAACATGTTCGGCGTCCACGAAGAAGAAGAAGAAGGGAAAAGAGGCGGTGAAAAATTGTAGAAGATCGAGTCCATATCAAATCTGAATTATAGGGAGAATGATTAGTTTAATTCAAATAATCTAAATTATGGGAGGATGTTAGAAATAATTAATCAAGATAATATTTTATTAGATTTTATGTCTAATTAAGATTTTGAGTTTGTATCTAATTAGAAGATTGAGTTTGTGTTAGTAAAGTTACTTATTGTATTAGGATTACAAGTGTTTAAGATTTAAAGTTTGGGTGTTTATAGATACACCAATAGGTTGTAAAAATAAGTAAGAAGAGGAAAAAAAAAGTATTCTCCCCTTATTATTATTTTTTTGAGATCTAACACAAAAACTATGGTTGGTTGCCCTTTTATTTTGTAGGTAAAGAGACTTGAACTTTCTCTACTTGTCTAGGAGAAAGATGTGTCAACCATTTCAACAAGTCCTATAACATTCATATTGGACTTCATTATATTCAAAACACTTTAAATTCATGACTCGAAGAACAAGACAACGGTTGCAATCCCAATCATTAATAAGAACATAACTTTATACCATAACAGGTTTAATTTTAAATTGACTATTACTTGAAACATTCTTGAGCAAGTACTTTAATGTGCTAGTAATTTAAGAGATCAAGTGTACCAATTCAATTATCTGGTTTTGCCCTACATGGTATTAAGAAAAAAAAAAAAAATTACTCTAAATAGTTAGGCTAGAATTCAAGAAGGCCTAAATTTAAAATCGGATTAATAATGCAGGTATATATAAAAATTCAATTTATTTCTTATCCTACTTATTATAATGCACTAATATTTATGCAGTCTTATTGTAAAATCACTTTTGTGTTATACAATCATGAGTTTTTTAAAATTGAATACGATACTTCTAGTATGAAATTCTATGTTTAAAGTTTATATTTTAAGTTTATGAATATTAAATTATTAATTATAATATAAGCTTTTTAAAATCTAGACTAAAGGAACTCGGTCGATTTTTAATGGTGTTGACTTTGTACAAAGACATATATTGTTCAAATTTAAAACCAGATCAAGTCTAGGCATATGATGTATATACATGTTCATATAAAAAGTTGTCTAATCTCTTATTTGAACCTATGTAGCTAGTTTTTCAGAAGAGTGTTAAAACGATCTAAGATATTTACTCAAATCTATACTTAAGTTGATGTGACAATATATCACATCATCACATCATCAGAGAGAAAAAAAAAAATCTTCTAATCACTATATACTACATCAGCATACATGGGTATAAATTTTAGATCGTAAAAGCATTTCTCAATTTTTTATTGTCATCTTTATGTGCCTGCAAATTAAACCATATCATGAATTCGAAAGGCGTTGGCATGTCTTTCCTCTTCCATATATTTGAAGGACAGAAGGTAGCGTGTGTGTCTTTATGTATAAATTAAGAATATCTTAAAGAACAATTGATTGATTAATTAATATAAGGGTTGGCCACATATGAAGGTTATGGTCAATAGTTAACTTATCTGGGATTCTATCATCTTACTACCTACCAAATTGATTTTACTAAAAGCATTCTCCTATTTTAGTAACTTCAATTCCTTATCATTTTGTATTTGGATAAGTTATTTATAAGTATGACGTTCAAAAAGAATTAATGAATGAAAGAAATAGTAAATTATAATAAGTGTTAAGGAAAATTTTGAAATATCACTTATGCACATATATGTATAATATAACCATATAAGCATAGCTAAGTAGAATGTCATCAACAACCTATTCAAACGCTCACAACACAAAATTAAACCAACTGGACTAAAAATATTACTAATATCCCACTCATTAAGCATTCTAACTATAGTAACATAGCACGTTAGGCCGTGACTTACAAATTAAAATAATCATATACATGACATATTAATATGTCATCGACCAATAAATTGTATTTTAAAAAAATCGTACATTTGATAAAAGCAAGCTCCTAAATTTGACCCATTCCATCATAAGACGTTTGAGGCCCTCACATGATCTATTTCTACTATGGCTGGCTTGAACGGTAATACAAGAAAGGACCCATGCCGGCTTTTGACTTAGTATCCTAATAATAACAATACTTGCAAAAACAAAAGCATAATTATACGATCCTGCCTTAAGGATTTGGGACCGATTCATCAGTTCGGTTGGGTCTAACCTTGGATCATACACATTGATCTTAAAGTAATCTAAGAGATTCGGATGCGTTTAGTAGTAATCATGTGCTCGTATCCCATTACATTTTTAATATTATATATTAAGAGTAATTATAATTATTATTAAAGAGTGCTAAAATAATTAAGATATGTACCTAAATTTATACTCAAGTTGATGTGATAATATACTACATCATCAGAGATAAAAAAAAAATAAAAAAGAAACATTATTCAATCATTATACACCACATCAGCATGACATAGCTTTAGATATAAAATTTTTAGATCGTAAAAGCATTTTTTATTACCAACGATTGGTTGGCTCAGTGGAAGCGGACTGAGTTCCAAGGTTATCCCTGTATAAAAGTTTCAGGGTTCAATTCTTGGAAGCGCTTTCGTTGGGCAAGGTCTATCATTACGCTCTCGCCTCGAATGAGGACTGACCCCATAACCGAAAGGTGTGGGGATACCTCGTGGAAAACCAAAAAAAAAAAAAAAAACATTCCTCATTATTATTTTGGTTAATTGTTATTAGTTGGGGAGTAGGATATCAAACACCTAGCTAATAACTTGTCCAAGTTAGTTTAGTGAAAACGTGCATCAAGGTGTGTTGTTCTTTCTTGGGTCCAACCTTCTATCTGAATTAATGGACCACATTGTATATATGAACCGACGTGCACCCATGACGCTTTGGCCGCCCTCTCTCCTACACATTTGTACATATAAATACATCCATTAATAATATATATTAACCGTAAAAAATAAAAATAAAAAATTAATAACAACATCATCATCGTCTTCTTCTTCTTCTTCTTCTTCTTCCATCTATACCCAGAGCCAGATGTACTACAAGACCTAGGAAAAAGATCACTGAATTTATATTAATGGCTTTTTCAAGGCCTGCTCAATATATTTCTAACATTACTACTACTACTACTTCTTCAGGTATAAAATTTCATCTCTTCCTCCTTTCCCTCCTTTCGCTCTCTTTATCCATCTTTCTCTTAATTATTTCTTCTACTTATTTCACTTTGATCACAACAACTTTATCGACTACTACTACTACAACTCCTATCATCATTCGCCATTTTTCAAATGTTTCATCTGATCAAACTGTCCTTCATGCTTCTTCAATCAACAAATCAATCGAGAATAATCCAAAGAATTATAAGCACAAATATCGGTCACCCGTTACTGATTTTCTCTCGAAAGAACTTGAAAAGAAGAAGAAGAAGACGATGATGAAGATTGGGTTATTACAGGAAAAATTAGAAGTGGAAGATCTTCAATGGGAAGAGTTGGGAGAGACAACTGTGATAGATTTTGATAGAGTTTCAGAAGAGAGGATCAGATGGGAGGAGTTGTTTCCTGAATGGATAGATGAAGAAGAGAAGTGGAAGAAGCCATCTTGCCCTAGAATTCCAATGCCAAGGCATGAAGATTATGGTGAATTTGATGTTATAGTTGCAAGTCTTCCATGCAAATCATCATCAAATGAGGGGATTGAAAGATCAGAAGGGATTAGAGATTTGTTCATGCTGCAAGTGAACTTAGCTGTTGCTAATTTGGCTGTGAAAAATGGTAGAAATAAAATTGATGATGATGATCAAGGAGTTTATGTGGTGTTCATGGGCTCATCATCATGTGGGCCAATGTGGGAGATCTTCAGATGTGATGATCTTTTGATACATCATCGTGATCATGATGTTGAAGAAGGAGAGGTTGCTGATGAATTTTGGGTTTATAAACCTGAGTTGAAAAGATTGAAACGGAAGGTTCTCATGCCTGTTGGAACATGTCAACTTGCTGTTGCTCCTGAGAAGAAGATGATGAATCAAGGTAACTGTTGTTCTCTTTCTTCTACTATTTTTTTTTTTTTTTTTCTGATTCTTAATTTTATTTTTCATGTGTTTGGTAATATTAATTTGTTTCAATAATATTATTTTATTAGCAACCGTTGGTATTCTATCATTATTATCTTGTTTTGGGGAATTGAATTAATGAGGAGGTATTAGGTTTAGATTTGCTGGAACTCTATATATGTTACTGGAGAAATGATTCGGTACATGCTGCCATCCGTATGGGTGGGGTGGATAAGTCAGCCAGAATCATGAGATTTGATTGAAAATTAGAAGTAATGAGATCAGATGGTTAGAATTCATGGTTTCACATGCTGTTATTAATTGTATGGAATCATTAATATTTGCTCTTTGTTTTAATTACCATTAAAATAGTTGACCATATTTATGTTAGGTGTGGAAATCTGCTAATTAGGTGTGCTAATGCTTGTCATCAACGGCCTAGCCCTTGGTCATGAAATTAGGCAGGGAAATCACTTGGGCTTGTTTCTTGGGTTCTCCGGATTAATTAATTTATAGGATTAATTATGAATATATAGAAAAATAATAAAACCATGATTAATTTAATTATATATATATAAATATATAAAAAAGACGTATTTAGTACTGCATGCGGCTTCAACCATTGAAGAGCCTGATGAAGGATGATGATATCCTTAACATTGGCCCATTTGAGTCTAAAATACTTTTGGAGTAAAAATATTTTTAGAGATATTTGACAACATCTGTTTTTAGTAAAATTGTGGTAAAAAAAAATAATTTTTTACATTTATAAGAAGCTGTAGTAGACCAACGTTTTTTAAAAATGCTTCTTAAAAAAACGTTTTTGGAAAAGTTCTCCCACCTGTTTGGAAAATCGCGACATGTCAAGATCAAAATGAGAATTGGTTTCTGGTTCTGATCCTGGTCAAAGACCATTGTGTTCACTCCATTGCCCGCTAAGGTTGTTTTAGGTCATCTTGCAGCAATTTCCATCTCAATTTTTAGATAGAGTAATTTGTTTTTATATTTTACAAATAAAAAGTATAATAAAAACTTCTGCTAACATAATTACTTAATTTTGAAATTTAAACTTGTGCTAATATATTGCTTTTTATATTAATTGCTTGGTCTTCTAATCCTTAAGCCTACCTCTCAATTAATTAATGGCAGGTGACGACGAATTCAAATATGACTTCTCAAAACTAGTCAACCTCATTGAGCATTTGAAGGTAGCCTATGTAACAGTCCTCCATTCCTCAGAGGCTTATGTGTGTGGAGCCATAGCTTTGGCCCAAAGCATCATTCAAACCAACTCGACCAAAGATCTAGTCTTGCTAGCTGATAAATCCATAACAGATAAAAGCCGACGAGCCCTTCGCTCTGCTGGCTGGAAGATCAAGCACATCGAGCGCATTCGAAGTCCATATGCCAAGCAAGATGCCTACAATGAATGGAACTATAGCAAGCTTCGGATATGGCAACTAACAGAGTATGACAAAGTCATCTTCATAGACTCCGACCTAATCGTTCTTAAAAACATCGATGATTTCTTTGCCTTCCCCCAGTTATCGGCTGTTGGGAACGACAGGGTTTTGTTCAATTCTGGGATCATGTTGATCGAGCCTTCGAAATGTGTGTTCCAAATGTTGATGAAGAAGAGACATAGCTTGGTTTCTTACAATGGAGGAGATCAAGGGTTTTTGAATGAAGCTTTTACGTGGTGGCACCGATGGCCGGCGAGATTGAATTATCTCAAAGTTTATGAACATGTCAAGAATTATACTGAGAGAGAGGTGCCAAAGAGAAGTAGTAGTAGTTATGATCTTCCTTATGCAATACATTATTTGGGATTGAAGCCATGGATGTGTTATAAGGATTATGATTGTAATTGGGATATGGAGGATCACCGTGTATTTGCTAGTGATTCAGCACATTGGAGGTGGTGGGAAGTTTATGATAGAATGCCTAAGAAGTTGCATGCATTTTGTGGCCTTTCTAAGAAGATGGATGGAAGGATTAAGAAGTGGAGAGGGAGGGCTAGGGTTGCTAATTTGGCTGATGGTCATTGGAAGATCAAGGTAAAAGATCCAAGACAATATGTATATACTAACTAGCTAGCCAAAATTGACCGATTCCCTCACCCTTGTGCCCTTTTGATAGGGAAGAAAAAAAAAATCAATAGTTATTAATTTATTAGAGAGAATGAGATAGATTTTTTATTATTGTTTTTTAATTTACTAACCTAGGGAAATTCAAGTATAGAAAGAGGTGAAGCTTTGTAATTATTGTAATATTGTGGAATAAGAAGGTGCAAGGGATGCAACCTTGGAGGTTAATTAATTGATTACTTCGATCAATTTATATGGTTTGTATTTTATTTTATATAAGGAGAAAAATATTCACTATATATTGTGTATTTTAGTCAAATTAAAAGAAAAATTCATATATTTTCTATCATATATATTAAACTAAATTAAACTTGTTTGGTCTATTGATAATTAAATTACTATTGTTATTGTTGTTGAAGAAAACATAATGAAAAATGTTACCGAGATGTTGGGTGTCAAAGCTAAAGCCCGATGTTTGCACCTATTATCTGTTGGATGTTTGAGGAGATGCGTATATTGAATCTTCCCAAACATTCAATGTTGTTAGATTAGTATTGAGTTTGGAGTTGACACACAGCGTTGGTGTGACACAGTTCTTTAGGCCTCGAGCTTTTTTAAAAGTATTTTTTCGAAAATTGTTTCTACCAAAAGCGTTTTTGAAAAAAATTGGTCCCTCATAGCTTCTTTTAAAAGCTAAAAACTATTCTTTTTACCATAGTTTAGCTCGAAACAGGTGTTGTCAAACACTTCTAAAAATGTTTTTGTTTTAAAGGTACTTTATAAAAGTTTTTCCAAACGGGCCTTAAAGGTCTAACATTTTCTACAAATATTAATATGCAAATATATGATATGTTCCTATTTATGACATTATGATGACATAGTATAAAACATTATTTTCGAGTTTGATAAAGATAATTGGACAATGTTATTCTAAACACCACATTTATGATCATAAGATAATTTATTACACACCTTAAAGGAGAAAAAAAAAAGAAAAAAAGAAAAAGAGAAAAGAAATCTCTCTTAGTCTCTCTAGGTATCTTATTGTGAAGGTCATGAGCTTAAACACTTTTATCATGCTCCTGTGCAGAATAATTAGTCTCGTCTAAATAGAATGAGGACTTCTCTCATGTACCGAAAAATTGAAAATAAAATAAAAATAAAAATAAAAAGCTTAATTTTAATAAATTTCTATAAACTTGATGATAAATTCTTACTCATAATTTTAAAATAATAAGTTAAAATTTTTTATTGCTTATTTTAATTATTACCTCTATTTCCCAATAAATTTCAATTTAATTCATATACTTACTAAACATTTTAATTTTATTCAAACTTAAACTTACGGTATCGGTCCCCCCACCCGCAATTTGCACGTGGCATAACATGATTTGTTTGGCGCCGTTTACACAATGACAAGCGGTTCTCCGCTTCTTCCTCTATATATACGATACACCATTCTCTCCCGAGAGACACACAGAGGCAGACGAAGAAGAAGAAGAAGAAGAAGAAGAAGAAGCAGAAAAGACAAGATGCCGAGATTATTCGATCCATGGCCCGTGTTCTTCAAGCGCGAGTGGAACCGTAACTGGCCGTTCCTGGTCGGATTCGCCATTACCGGGACCATCATCACCAAGATCTCTCTCGGTCTCACGGGTACAATTCGTCATTTCTTTCTCGTTTCTTCATCTTTTTTTATATGCGTCTGACAAAACCTAATCCGATCGTCCATCTGTGCGTTCGATTTGCAGAGGAGGACGCCAAGAACTCCCCCTTCGTGCAGAGGCACAAGAGGTTTGTCATCTTCTCATGTTATCCTTACATGATCATTGTTCTCTTCAAAAACCCTAGATTCGATTATGTTTCGATCTTGATGTTCTGTCACGCATATTGCATTTCTAGATTTGTATATGATTATTGTTTCTTTTTATATAGAGATTTGGTTTTCGTGCTGGACTTGTTTGTCCTTGGATTGCAAGATGTTTGTGCGAGTTTAGGGTTTTGTTTTGCTTTCGTTTGTATTGACTACAGAATTGTGTAGGAGAGCAGTTTCCTTCTTGAATTTTCTACTGTGGATAGAAACTTTTACCAGTTGAGAAGCACATTAGTAAATATTGAAGTGAAATGAAGTTGAATCATTTCTTTTAATTCTACTCAATGGATGCAAATGTAAGCTTTTGAAAGCCTCAAGTTTGCTTCAATGGGTTATGAAGAAGTTATAATAAAAAAAAGTTCAAGTTGGAATTTAAAGAAAAGGTTATTGTTCGAGGTTATGCTCTCTTGTGTGAATTTTACAATTTGATTTAAATTCTACAATTTAACCTAAATTCTAACAATTTTTTATTTTGCAATTTATTTGCAAGGTTGAATTGTTGTAGGTCTGATTTAGCCTTGAATCAAACAATTTAAGTAAAAGATAGCACCGATTTAATTTCTATGAATATACATGCGCACTAGTTGAGAAGTATTATAAATTGGAAACCCCACAATTCTAATTTGAATATCCTCAAGCTCTACTTCATTGGGTGGTCATAGATTTGGTTGCTTAACAGTTTGTAAAGGGAATGTTTTTTTGTAGATTGGTATTAGTTTGTTTTTAAGTGATGCAAAGCGTTAATACTGACTTTAGGTAGAACTTCTTGTTTGGTTGGATAAGATTTGTTAAGGTCGTGTCGTTGCAAGTGTCCTTGGTTGTAAATATGGAGGTATCATTTTATGTACATTGATGCCCGTTTATGTGCCATTTATGATTTGTTGATTGATTCTGGATTGATTGTGGATTTTGAAATAGGGAGACTGATAGGAATTTGGCAGATGTATTAGGTATACTTGTATGTCTCCAAAGTACTTATGTTGATCATCTTATTTGTTATGTGCTCGTCTACATTTATAGATTTGTGGCTTGGTGTTGGAATTCCGATTTGAATAGTGTAGTTGATCAGTAAGGCAATTTAGCCAAAAAAAAAAAAAAAAAGGCCTAAGCACATACAAGTTGGGTGTAGGGTTGTTTGCAAATTTTGGAAAAGTCCAAGTGAGAATATAAATAATAAACAACTTGAAGGGCTTATTTGAGTAATTGAAAATAATGAAAAGTTTTAACACAACTTGAAGGGAGAGACGACAAATGTTGAAAGTTAAGAGATACTAATGAGTGAAAATTTTGGGCCTCAATTTTTCATCATAAGAGAGAAATAAGAATTCCTATGAACTATAAAATTAAACAAAGGTAGGTTAGGTTGAGAAATGTTTCTTGAGTATTATATAATAGATGAATCTCATTGAAGTTGAAAGGTAATTTTGATAATAAATGTCAGATAATAAAGAAATAACATGTTAACAAACTAAGTGTAAACAAAAATGTGAATGTGAAAATAAATGTATGGTAGAATATTGACTGATGAAATTAATATGAACTTATTTGAAAAATGGTTGGAGTAGTCTCAATTGGAGATGCAATAAGAGAGAACGTATTTAGAACAATGAAGACTATGTAGATGCACCAATTACAGAGAGTGACCTATTGATAGACAATTAGAGGTAATGATAGAGGTAGGAGAAGACCAAAAATAACATTAATAAAGATAACTGATAAAAATATAATTATTTGTAATATAATTGTCAACTTAGCTCTTGATAGAGCAAGTGAAAGAAGTGGATTCATGTGGCTGACTCATATGGTTGTGTAAAGGCTTTGTTGAGAGTAACCCCAGAAGGGGAAGATATGTTTGTTTTTGAATTGTTGTATTATAACACACTGTAAGTCTGTAAGTGGTCAAGGTCATGGCTTTTTTTTTTTTAATTTTTTTTTTAAAAAAATTCTGTTTTGATGTTCTAACTATTGCTATTTCATATATGCTTTGGTTGAATTGATGCTATTCTTGTTGTTGATTGGTGTCCTATATGCATTGGTTGTCTAGGAGTCTAGGAGGAGAGTATACATATATGTGTAAGCACATGCATGCTTCAGCTAACCTAAAATTAATGGCGTGATTTTTTACTAAAAACCTAAAATTAATGGCATGATTTTTTACTAAAATCATATGATTTGTATTAAATCACACCTTAATCAATTTGATTTTATTTAAAAAATTGTATTTTGAAGACAAACATACAACTTATGAATTCCATGATATTGTATTTCTTTAATAGTTTTTGAAGGCATTATAAGCTGAAAGGAGACAACCAAGATTTAGAAAAAGCTCAGCTTCATTGAATCAAGCCTCACCGATCATAAGATCCTATAAACAATGAAATATTTTTTTATAGTACATGTAGAGATCAAAAAAGATATGATTAACCATATTAAGACACAAAATTATCTAAAACTAATTCTAGAATTAAGCACAAATTGATAGTCTAATGTTGATCGTTGGTCCATTGAAACTAATTCCATGTGTATGTTTATTTGTAACAAATAAAAATCGAAGTTACCTATCGCGGAGGAAAATAACTAATGATAAATAAGAAGTAAAAAAGCCAAATCAATTTCAATAAAACATAGGTATTCCAGTGCTGCCTATTGGAAGACAATATACCAGGGGAAAAAATGAAATTGTAAAAAGGAGGGGGAGATAATTAGTGAAGGAGAATAATAGAAAGAAATAAAAGTAGTAGCAAATGAAGAACAAATAGAGATGAGAATACAAGAAAGAAAAGGGAAGAAAAAAAAATCGAAAAGGAAATAGAGAGAACAAGAAAGGAAAGAAGGAGAAAAAACACAGTGGATTGTTATGTTGAAGAAACTTTGAATCTGAACTTTGGGTCTAGATGAAGAAATAGAAAGAATAAGAAAGGAAAGAAAGAAGAAAAGGTGAAAAGACAAATGGATTATTGTGTCTAGAAAGATCAATTTAGATCAATTAGCTCAAATGAGCTTGTGTGTGTGTAGTTATTATATTTAAACTTTAATGATGCAACCCTAGTTTCATCTTTTAGTGTATTGGTGAGATCAATGCAGAATCTCTATCTTGTAGCGATCTTATGATACAAATGTCGATCCTACATTGAACATTTCTACAAGAGAATTGTATGATCTTCCCCCCAAATGTTGAGATTTCTTGTTCAAGTCTTAATCAAATCAAGCTGTGTATCTTGTGAATTCTTTCTAGAACAAAAGGCTATTGTTTCATTTGCAAAAGATTGTGCCCCAAAAAAAAGGATGGGTGATTTTCCATCCATGTCCTATTTTCACATGAAATTTAGTGTTATTTTTGCTTAAAGCTTGGGGTTCTTATGTGAGTTATCTTTGTGTTTGGGAATTAAGAATGAGTAGCAAAGAAGATTCTACTTGGGAATATTGTAGTGTAGCCACTCAAACAACAAAAAACTAATTGAGATGTAAATATTGTGGAGGAAGCTTCAATGGAGGTGTTTTTAGAATAAAACATCATTTGGCCAAGATTTGAGGTTAGTTCATTCTTCAAAAAAATGTTGCAAGTTAGGGAAAGGGAGTAAGAAAAAGGGTAGTCCAGTCTCGTACAAACCGAGGACTTCAAAACCCCCGCCCTCCTTTTTTGTATAGTTGGACTGAACCAATAGGTGAAAGAGTGAGCTGAGAGGGCTTTTGCCCTTAACTCACTGAAGTACCTAGCTTGGGGGGTGCCCCCCCAGCCACACGCACACAACCATCACCACTACGTAGGAACTCTAATACCATATCATTTCATCAGCTAAAAAGGTTGGGAGAAAGAATAAAATATTTGACTCAAGAGGAGGTAGAGATGATCTGTTTGATAATGAAAGTGAAACTATTGATGTTGATATAAATGTTGAACTGTGCGATGATTATTAGATTGTTTCAGCTTTTTCTAGAATATTTTTTTGTATTTTTATGCTATTTATCGAAACGTCGGCCCAAATCTTATGATCTACTAGTTTTATTCTGATTTATCAAATGTGATCTATATATGATCTATGTGTATAAAATATAAAATTAATTCGCAATTTCTTCAGGCACCTAAAATATTTTTAATTGCTAGGTATTGCTTATGAAACACCCAGCCATTGTGTGCTAGGGCTGAAAATCCTTCTTTTTTGTTGTTTTAAGAATTTAAGGGGCTCTGGCTTGGGAATGTTCTTGTCATAAATTAGACACTTAGACCTTCTTGAGCAAATGTATCTATTTTGGGTGTGGGTTTTGAACTTTAGACTAGTAGGGGAGTATTGTCAACTTGTGCAGGACCATGATTGTTGGATGAAGATATTATGTATGGCATGGATTTTTTTTTTAATTTTTTCTTGGGCAGGTGTTGAACATGAAACCTAAATAGCCAGGGAGAGGATGATACAGAGATTATTAGCTAGAGAAGCATAGTTGATGCTACAGAAGAAGATAGATGAGTGTGAATCTGTAAAATGGATATGTTATGGGTATTAGTCTCAAAGATGATATTTCCCTATGTTTCTTGTAAAAAAAAAAAGATGATATTTCCCTATCCAAGTATGTGTTTATCTATCTAACCTAAATCATGTTTTAGCCCCACCCAATTCGTTCATTGTTCCATTGCTTGTGACACATGGAGCTTGTATTTTAGGTAATCTTTTGATGTGCCTGGATATTCTCTATAATTACCGTGTAGCTTCTTTGTATTTGGGTATTTGAGCCATGCATCTGGATACTTGAGATAAAACACATGGAGGTTTATTTCCTTCACATGAACTAATGCTTGTGAGGTGTACTTTTTCCAAGGTTGGGGAAAGGATGCTCAATGGGTTTGTTTTGACAGCACTGTTAGATTTAAAGGCTATTATTTGATCTAAGAATTTAAACTTTAAAGTGCTTACGTTTAAGAGCTATTCATTGGTTAGCGGGTGGATAGGGTACTGTAGGTAATCTTGAATCTTCATTTTCTGTTGGTGATTTTGACTATTTTGCCTTTTCTTTTATGCCAATAAGTTTTAGTTTCTTTCTTTCTTTCAATTATTTTGTTGCAATCTTGTTTGCTTGAAATGCTCCTTGTTTACTGGTAATGGAATTATGGTGTTATAACCATTAATCTCTGAGTTGCTCTATTGCCCTCTCAAATATATTTCATTGATTCCACTACTAGTAAATTTTAAGTTACGTAATCTTTAATAAGAATGACACTGTTTTTCAGGTGAACTTTCAAATTCCTGATGGAGTAGCTGTGTTATGGACTTGCATGGCTCTGCAAGCGATGGCGTTTTTCCTTCTTTTTGGCATTTTAATCCATCATGTTGTCTCCTATCATGGGCGTGGTTAAACCATTGAGAGTTGATGCTTAAACAACTCTTCATTGGATTTTTTGTTTTTTTTTTATCTTTACGCTAGTGGTAAGTAAGTTAACTTTGACAACTTGGTATCTGTTCAAACTTCATTGAATAATGTGATGGATGGTTCATGGATGTTCATTGAATAATGTTTTTTCATTGAATATCTGTTCAAACTTCATTGACTGCAGGGATGGTTCAAGGATGTTCCGTCGCTTATTTCTTTCTTTTTTCTTTTCCTTTCATTATATATTTATTGGAAAATGCTCAAAAAAAATTACAAAAAATGCACCTCCAAATGTAATTACAGATTGTGTTATACATTTTCAAGTATGTAATAAATAATTTTTTATTTCTAAGGAATACATGTTTTTATTATTATCAATCAAACTATGCATTATAAAAATAAATAAAGTTTTATATCTTTTAATTTAAAAGAAATTAAATATATTTTTAAATTTGTATATATAAAACAATATATTCTTTATATTTATATTAAACAATAGAAAGTATTTTTTTTAACATATTACAAAATCAGCTGTTGAGGACTCTCTTTCTTCATTTACTATGAAGACAGGTGGCAAAGGGTGAATGGACAACTATACTAACTGCACCCATTGCAACCAGAGCTAAACCGTGCCCATGAATCTATATTATTAAAGTGCAAAAGTTGGAAAGCTTAGGCTGTGATTGGTATCCAGTCTAAAAATATTTTTTCAAAAAGGTAGAATTATCTCATTTTTATTTATTTTATAATTTTTGAAATTATGTTTGATATTATATTCAAAAATTAGTTTTTAAATTTGAATACAATGAAAACTTGTTGGTGGGTTTGTTTTATGATCTCACACATTAAGTAAAAAAAAAAAAAAGTTAATGTGGATGCTATCATTTTACACTTTTTACAAACCAACTAAAGAAAACTCAGAAAATATTTTTTATATCTTTTCTAAAAACAATCTTTTTTCTAAAACATTTTTTTATTTTTAAATATAAAAAATATGATTTAAAAACAATACCAGACTTAACCTTAACTCACTGGGGTTAGTTCAGTTAGTTGGCACTCGGCATTCATCCTCTTTTCACAAATTGGGACAATTCAAGTTTTCTTGTTAATAAAATAAATAGGGCAACTATAATTTTAGTTTTTCATGGTATTATTGTGGCCTTAGTGCCCTTGTTGTTAGCCTCTAATTTGTAATTGTGAATATTTTGTCTCCATCTTTTCGACTTTGTCTTTGTCCCTTTTTATTTAAGACTTATGCCCATATCTTTTTCTACTATAAGATCTCTAAAATAGTTTATAATGTTGTTGGCATGATGTACTTAAAAAAAAAATGTCAATCTAATTATAAAAAATATAACTTCAAATGTAATCATATATTCATAATTATTAGATAGATGTATATTATAATATCTTTGATAATATATTTATTAATAAGATGTGTAATAAATAATTCAAAGATTGTATATATGTAATTAATACTTAAAGTTATATTTTTTTATAATTAGACTAACATTTTTTTACTTTAAAACCAAAAAATTATTGTAATCTTATCTCTAGATTATCAATTTTGTTGTTGTTCCAAAGATTTTTTTGAAGTATTATTGTTAAAAGACAGGAAATGCCAAAAATTTGAGAAAAAGCCTTTCAAACTTCAAAATCATTAAATTGGGTAAAACAAATTCGTGTTTGAGCACTGCATAGGCATTGGACGACTCTCTTCCCTTTTAGATGAGACTAATCCGTGTTCGAGCATTATAGAGGCATTAGACAACTCTTTCTAAGTAGGTACAATGTTCTTACCTTTTATGCGAGACTAATCAACGCTCGAGCATTATAAAGGCATTTAACCGTTCTTTTTAAGTAGGCACGTCTACGGTGAGTATAAATTTCAATCACGAGATACGTCCAACCCTTAACCTCTCTTTGCACGGACCCCCAAAATGCTTTTTTTTTTCTTTTTATATTCGATTGAAGCAATGGAATGAAACAAAATCAAAACTGGAAAATTTTAAAGCCAAACGCAAAGCAAAACTATTTATTTGTCTATTTTGGGTGAGGAGAATTTTAAAACTGAAGTTCGAAATGGAATAAACATGTAAGCGAAAATAACCCAATCCGCCTCTAATTTAAGCCCCCAAAATACTCAACCAGTAGATTTCGATAGCCGTTGCTGAGCGTTGCTCTAAAAAAATGGCAGGAAGAGCAGTCTTCATCTCATCCTCACAGAACGGCTTCTCCTTTCTTTCTCCATTTTATTCTATCAGCTCTCAAACCAGAAATTGCGTTCTTTTCCGTCCAAACCTTGCAATTTCATCATCATTTTCTTCTTCTTTTTTTTCGAGAAGGGCGTTGTTTTGCAGTTGCAGTAGCAATCTCCAAAACGATGGCGAACAACCCATCATCAAAACGGAGGAGCCTCTTGTTCTCACGACTCCGCTTTACTACGTCAACGCCCCTCCCCACATGGGCAGCGCTTATACCACCATCGCCGCTGATGCTATTGCTCGATTTCAGGTACCCTTCACACCGTATATCCATAAATTAGCTTCCTTTCTTCGTTTTTCGGGTACCCTTTTCGCCATTTATCGATAAATCTGCTCCCTTTCTTCTTCTTTTAAATTCGGAATTTATTTATTTATTTATTTTTATTTTTTTGAGTATTCTTCTGGGTCTTGGTGTTTTGTGTGTGTGTGTGTGTTTGTTTGTTTGTGTTTTCTTGCAATTTGGAATTTTCAAGAGCAAGCTTCAATGGCTCTTGTAACTGGTCTTGATTTTGAGCAAGTGGGATTTTCTGGGGTCATAAAAAAATGTTAATAATAAGTAGGATTATCTTTTTTTTTCTTTTTTCTAGAGTGATTATATTTGCTATTACAAACTGTTTGATAAATTATTTGGGTTGAATGGAACATAAAATTGGAGAAATGCAGCTGTTCTAAGCACAAGTGCCATCTTATTTCTTACTCATAGTGAGATTCAATCTTGTATCTGTTTCCCTTTTTTTTTTTTTTTTTTGGGAACACAGCTAATAAAATGGATTTGAGAATGCTGACATTGTTGTTGATTTCCTATGCCAGAGGCTGTCAGGAAAAAAAGTCATATTTGTTACAGGCACAGATGAGCATGGGGAAAAGATTGCTACTGCTGCTGCTGCCGCCGGCGGTTCCAGCCCAATTGAACACTGCAACAATGTATCTCAAGCTTATAGAATGCTGTGGAAAGATGTATGTTGTGGCATTGGTCCCAGGTCACCTTAAATGAAACAGTTAAATTAAATGTTCTTGTGTGCTATTTTTTTGTTGACTAATTGTTATTTCTTCTGTTTGCTGCTGTTTCACAGCTTGACATATCTTATGACAAGTTCATTCGAACAACTGATCCATGTCATGAATCAATTGTGAAGGAATTTTATGCAAGAGTTCTTGCCAATGGTGATATCTACTCTGCTGATTACGAGGGCCTTTATTGTGTTAACTGTGAGGAGTATAAGGTTGTACATTTCATATTTAGATTATGCTTGTGATTGTGACTTGATTAATTACTTATATGAACATCCATTTTATGGGATCGAGTTTTAAGATTCATGTTATGGACTATCTATTGAGTTAGTAAATATCTGAATGGTCAAACTTGGCAAGAATTGTTTTAGACCATTTTGGTCTCATTATCCTGCATGATTTCCCATTATATTCTTTTGCTAGTTGTTTCTTGCAGTCTAATCATTGATGGGTGACATTTTTCTATTGTCCTACAATATATTTCTATCACTTAGGTTCTTTCATCTGTGCTGCATTACTTGTAATTGACATTTTTTCTTCATACTTCCGGTGAAGCTATTGTCCAACTCACTTTTTTTTAATTAAAGAAAATGCCCTTAAACAGTTACTAGGTCAGAAGCAACTGCCATGTTTGCTTGTAACCACTGTTTATGCTTTATCCTAATTATCAGAGTTCAGTGACTAATTCTATTTTTGACATTCAATTATATTGTCACCACATTTTCACTGAAGCTAGCTCATTAAACGGTTTCTTTGCTTTACCTGGACTTTCTCTTTGTTTAATCATCATTTATGTCCACTTATTTTATGTTAAAACCAACAGGATGAAAAAGAATTGCTTGAGAACAACTGTTGTCCTGTGCACCTAAAGCCTTGTCTCTTACGGAAGGAGAATAACTACTTCTTTGCCTTGTCAAGATATCAGAATACACTGGAGCAGGTTTTAGACAACAATCCAAATTTTGTGCAGCCTTCTTTCCGCCTTAATGAGGTAAAACTCAGATTTTCTTTTTCCATCTTTTTAGTGATTGGATTTTGTTTTGTGCTTCTGCTTGACTCTGTCTTTGATTGATATTGAGTACAGAAATTTTCATGCTGTTTGCTTCATATTTGAGCTTCTGAAAAAGTTGATTTGGTGCTAATTATGTAAATTTTTAAATAAATAAGGAAAGGGAACTTTTGTAAAAAAAAAAAAAAAAAGAAACGAAATTTTTTTGATTCATAGCACTCCACAAACTACAAAATTACCAGTGTGAATGACTAATTGCCTCATTACCCCATCTCTCTTTTGAGAATCAGAGATTATGAGCCGGTTTTACTAGTGCTATTGTAAAATTCGTTCAAAGGGACAATGTTGACAGAAGGTGCTGAGTCTTTCTTGGATTTTAAGATGCAACTGCAGGAAAGTTTTTATAATAAAAGCTAAAGCTATGAAATCTAAATTGGAAAGGATAATTGATATAGCGGTTAAAAATTGGTAGAATTTTGACAATAAAGATAGATTTCAGAATAGTATAGAGCTTTGAAAATCTAGAAAAGAATTTGAATGAAAGATAGATTCTAGGTATGATATTGTAATGAGTTAAGTATTTAAAACTTGAATTTCTGTATGAGCACTAAATTACACCATACAAAAGTCAAGGAACAAGAATGACATGTAATCAAATGCTGAGAGCAACACTATAAAGAAGCAAACAATAAATAGCTTTGATCTGGTCAATGCCTCAGCCATCTACTATCATGCACACAAGACAAATAGTCAATAATTGAGTATGGTTCCACTTCAGAAGCATGCAACCTGCCAATGCAAATAACTTTGGTGTATGCATTTGAAATTTGATTAAGAGCTTTGAGCTTAAAACAAGAAAAGCTTCTTGTCATCCTTACTCTTTGTTGTGATTGTGCCTTATGTTGCATGGCTGTTAAAGTTTTTGGGCATGCAGTTTGAATATATAATTTATTTGTTTCCTTTTTTCTCTCTCTCTCTCTCCTCTTTTTATCTATAATCTTGGAAGTCAATATTGATATTTATGTTGGATTTTTTTTTTTTTTTTGTCTTCCTTCCTTCTCTACTGCATGTCCTCCATTTTATCCAATCTAACCTTAAAGTAAACTCCATTGATTGTTTGCTTCTAAAACATCATTTCTAATACATAAAAAAATTTCAGGTTAAAAGTTGGATAAAAAATGGCCTGAAAGATTTCTCTATTTCTCGAGCCTCTGTGGATTGGGGGATTCCTGTGCCTGATGACAATAAGCAAACTATATATGTTTGGTTTGATGCCTTATTGGGGTATAGTTTCTTCCTCGACTATTTTAAGATATATTAGTTCTATGCTAAGCAAGGTATATATTCTTTGGATGCTCTCATGAATTTGTCTTCTTCTTTTTTTTTTAATCCTTGATTCCCTTTGTTAATTACTTAAATGTGTTTTAAGTAGTAGATAATATATCAGTTCCCTTTTTTATCATTTGTTCTATATTATGATCATGAAATTAATCTGTGCCTTCTTACTTTTGTTTTTATCATATGTTCCACAAAGTTATGTGTCAGCACTATCCCAGGAAAAGCAGCAACCTACATTGCAGGATGCCATTTCTTCAGGTTGGCCTGCTTCACTGCATTTAATAGGCAAGGTATGGTTTCTTGGTACTGCGAATATCCTTGTATCCTTTTGCTGTTTTGCTTAGTATGCTGCTGAATCACATGCTCTATGAAAAAAATTTCTGTTAATAAATTTCTTAGGTTTTCTGAAAAATCTTCTGGCCTCTGCAATTCTTTAAGTATGTCTAGAATTGTGCTTTTGTTCCCCGCACAGCTATAATTGTAATCAGTTACCAGAATTTAAGTTTGCTTTTTATCTTTTTCCCCCCGTTTTCCTCTCGCATGCTTAATAAATGGGCTACCATTTCTTGTCATATTTTGCAGGATATCTTACGTTTCCATGCAGTTTATTGGCCTGCTATGCTAATGTCAGCAGGAATGAATCTTCCAAAGATGGTGTTTGGTCATGGATTCCTAACTAAGGTACTATTTATACACCAAAAAATGTCCAGTTTACAGCAATATCTTGCAAGATTATGAACTTACTGTCTCTACATGAAGGAGAGCATGGATATATCGGTACCATTAGGTGAACATTAGATGTTGTATACAGCTAATGTTGTACACAGGCCTTTACTTATGAAAACATTTATTAGCTATTATACTTTGTTTATGCCAGCCGTCCATGTTATACACATCGTAACTGTGGTGTATTCTCAAACTAAATTATGAATAAGTTTTCAAAAGACTAGGGGTTACTGATATTATATCTCATATACTTGTTTTCATTTCATGCAGCAATTCTTTTTATTTTGAAAATTTTAGGATGGATTGAAGATGGGGAAGTCACTTGGGAATACGCTTGAACCCAAAGATTTGGTCCATAGATTTGGGTCCGATGCAGTGAGGTACTTCTTCCTCAGGGAAGTTGAATTTGGAAGTGATGGAGACTATTCAGAGGATCGCTTTGTCAATATTGTCAATGCACATCTTGCTAATACAATTGGTATCATCCTTATATATTCTTGAGAGAGTTTTTTCATGGATGGTTGTGCTTATTTGCTATATCATTCTTAGTTATGTCATATTGAGCCAATTAAGCTACTCATTCAATAGCCCATAACTTCTGTAAGCATAGCATTTATATGGGGGAGTTATGTGCGTCCTATTTTTGAGGAATTCTAAATGTTTAGCTTCTTACGCTTTAATGAGCCATGTTATGTTGAATGTCATATTAACTTTTTTTTATAGGTAATCTTCTTAATCGTACGCTTGTACTCCTAAAGAAGAACTGTAAATCAACTTTGGTAGTTGATTCAACTGCTGCAGCTGAGGGAAATGAATTTAGAATCTCTGTAGAAAAGTTGGTAAGAAGTTATTGTTTACTGTTCTTTTCATTTTAATTTCCATTGGCAATTGATACCATTCATAGCATCTATATCTGCTGGCTTATGCCATCAACAAGAGGGTCTTTAACATTGGGCATCTAAAGGAATCCTAAGTCTATAGTTGTTAGAATCTTGAGTTCAAACTGAATCATTTGCAAATTGAAACGGGATCCGAACTGATATATTATAAGATTCACAAGCATTATCATCTGAATTATAAGTATATATATATAGTCCCAATCTCCCATGAAATTTGATTTGTAAGTCTATAATTAGCCATTTGGCCCAAATTGAAGTGCCTTTACATGTGACATTTGCTAAATATTAGGCACTGCATTTGCCCCCAGAAAAATGAGCAAGAGTGAAAAAAACTAAGTCATGCAAATGGTTGTTGGTACTCGTAACAACAGATATCTTACCTTCCAACCATTAAAATGTTCCAAGTTAACTGCACTTACAAGTGTTTATTATGCAGTAGATCAATCTACACTTTGTTTCACAGTTATAACTTCTGATTGATTGCATTCGTTTAGCCGAAGGAGCATTTATTAAATTACTTCACATTTCAATTGCTTGTAGGTAGAGAAAGCAAGGTGTCATTATGAGAACCTTTCGTTATCATCAGCATGTGAAGCTGTGCTAGAGATTGGGAATGCAGGGAATTTGTATATCGATGAGCATGCTCCCTGGTCTCTTTTCAAGCAAGGAGGTGCTGCTTCTGAAGCTGCTGCAAAGGTTCTGTTTCTTTAACACATTTAATCATGCTGTTTTTACTTTTTTCTCACAAACCATGTTTAAAAGGAGACCCACAAAATAAAAACTCGGGAATGAAATTCTACCAGTTGAAATTTAAGGAGGTTACCATAATCATGAATCAAGTACATGATAATAGGTTCTATAGTTAGCATAATATGTTGGATAGCTGAACAGGGTCTTATGTTTCTAGTTCTCCTGCTCGGGTCCCTACCAAACTCTGTTGAGTCTGGTGTTGGATAGATCAAAATGTTTTGAATATTATCTAATAAAATAAAATAAATCCACTAAAAAATTCTTCCATTTTGAAATTGTATTTGACAGGACCTCGTGATTATATTAGAGGCAATGAGGATTATAGCAGTTGCTTTATCTCCAGTCTCTCCAGGCCTATGTCTGAGGATTTATTCACAACTCGGCTTTTCAAAGGATCAATTCGATGCTCTCACTTGGGTATGTATTTGTGCATATAACCATTAAATTTTCTCTCCTTTGCGTCATTTTGATCTAATCGATGCAGTCATTGTAATTTATAGAATGAAACCAGATGGGGTGGTCTAAAGGAAGGCCAGGTTATGGCACAACCAATCCCTGTCTTTGCAAGGATCGAAAACAAAACAGAAGGGGAAGATGAAAGTGATGCAGTTAAAAAGGTTGTTAAAAATAAGAAAGGCACTCCCCCTCAGACCAAAGTGGCTGCAGAAGCATAGATATTTGTAGTTTTAGAGTTCCATTGCAAGAACACAAAGATGTTTTGTGATGCATCTCTTATTTATCCAACTGCATCTATAGAACTGCCATCACCTATTCATCTTTTTAATTATAGGGTGGGTTGTGGGGAGGAAGTGGGTAATGAGGATTGCCTTTTGATGTACTTGTCAAAGTTACTCGATTTTAAATGGAAAGTGGTTTAATTCTTCTTGATCAACGTATTTGGAATTAATCAAGTGAGAAAATGAGATTCTTAACTAGAAAGGGGGCAATAATGCAATTGCCTTTCTTTCTTTTTTTGGGTATGATAAAGTATATGTATTGTGATGCATATTATATACTCATTTAATTTACTTGCATAATTTTTTTGTTATTCTGTTTTTCTCTTTTGAACATTATTTTCATTTGCTAAAATACCCACATGGAGAAATAATCATTAGAACACTGTTGTAATATAAAATATTCCCCAATATGCTATTGTTTGGGTGTTAATAATGTGGATATTAAATAACAAAAAGTTTTAAAGGAAAGGGACGGATAGATTGTTGTTGAATAAGAGTAAATATGCTTTGCTTTTTGAGATTACAGGCCATTGAGAAAAAAATGGTAAGGGTAGGAATTTTTTTTCACAACGTGATTAGATAGGAAAATTTCATAAAAAAAAGAACAAAAAATCAGATAAGAGAATCACTTTTATTATTGTTATAATTAGAATAAAAAAAATATAAAAAATACTAGAGAATCAGAATTTAATTTATACAAATGGTACTTCTAAATGTACCCGCCAAATGCATTCGATCCACCCACATCATTAAAAATTTATTAAGTAGGTGGATAGAGTGATTATAGTTAGTGGATGCATTTAGAAGCTTCCTCATACAAATTGGGCCACAACAAAAACCATAAAACCAACAATACAAATGCTTTAACATCACGCCGAAGTATCTATTTCTCTTTACTGAGGTAGGAAATTTAAGGCCCGTTTGATATATGATTTAAAAACAATTTTCTGTATGTAAAAACTAAATTTTAATTTTACATCAAAATTTGTGAAGAAAATAAGAATACACAATTTCCTTGTTTTTTAAAATTGAACTCTAAAATCAAGTTTTTAAAAAACCATTTTTGAATTGAATATCAAACATGCCTTAAATTTTTTCAACCTTATACAAGGTCACAAGTTATTATGCCTTTATTAGGACTTCTTGTGGTCCAATTGGGCCTTGCGAGCATTTTTTTACCTCTTATTAATAGTCAAAACTGTTCTATTTGATTTATTGATCTTGAATGACTTGTATGTATGTGATTTAACATAACATATACTGAATATATATTTAGGCTTGCTTCAATGTTTGTCAATAGCTTTGAGGTCTTCGTTGTCAATTAGCCATTAAAAATGCTACAAAAGATTCTATTATGATAGTGATTAGTGTGATATTTTTTTCTTCAACAGAAGTATTTAAAAGACAATTAACCATTAAAAATGCAACAAAAGATTGTACTATAATTATGATAACAAGTGTGAGATTTTTTTCTTCAACAGCAGTAGTTAAAAGACAAAATGAGGTTTGTAAAAGCAGATAAGCTATCACCTTTCCTGCTCTATACAGCTCTCTGTTGCATGTGCATTCATTACTTGTTCTCTTCTTACCCATTTTCTTTTTTCTTAAGGTTTTTCAGAGATTTGGTTTTATAACACTTTTAAGTTGAGGATAGAGTTTTAATAAGTTTGATTAAAAAGAAAGGGAAGGAGAGTCAAAAGATAGAATATCAACAATAACAGGGGGAGTAACATTAACCCAAATTCTGTCAGAATCTGAACTGCAACCAAAATGACTTGGCAGATCAGCAGCATTGTTGCTTTCTCTAAATATGGCTTGAAGATGACAATCTGCAAACTCCTTTAATAAAGATCTGCAGTCTTCTATTATCATTCCAAACTCATCTTTGCCTTGCAAATTTGACTTCAGTGCGTTGATAACAATCTGGGAATCTCCCTCAATTGATGCAAGACTTGTTGGTCCACCTCTTTCACGTGGGGCAGCCAGCAAATTTTACGTGGGGCGCCTAAAGAAACATGGGCGGCTGGCGGCTGAAACGTCAACAATTCAGGCTACGTGGGAATGTTGCATGGGACACGTGGACGGATAAATTTTTGGTTGGCTCTATATATATCCCTTAACTTCAACTTGAAAATTAATCTGAGAGAGATCATTAATTCTAGAGAGATCTATTAAGAGAGCCTCAAAGAGAATTTTTTTGAGAAGAAAAAGTGTGAGACAATTTGTGAAGTTTTATTCACAAATTTAAGATACATAGTTAGTGTATATTTGTGAGAGATCCACCTTAGGGTGAAATTTGTAATCTCATTTGATTATAGTATAAGTATTTAAGCGGCCTACGGGTCCCGTGTTTTTTTACCTCCTTTTTTGAGGGTTTTCATCGTTAAAAATCTTTGGTGTTATCTTGTTATTTTTAGTTTGAGAAATTATCCTGAGATTGTAGAATTTATTTTTTTACAACCATCGATTTTCCCAACAAGACTTAGCCCATGACTGATAGCAAGTTTCAGTCCCTCCCTTAAAGCCAATGCTTCAGCTATCTTAATCGAGAAACAGCCCATCATCCTCTTCACCATTGAGACAATAGGACAACCCCTATCATCTCTAATAATGACTCCAATCCCAATCCAATTTAACCCCTGTTTTACTCCAGCATCAAAATGAAACTTCAATTGGTGGCGTTCTGGAGGCTCCCACTTACAAAGATCTCTTGATGGCCTGACAACTTCCTTGGAATTCCTCTTCTGATACTCATTAACAAGATACAAAGCATGATCAGATGAAGAAGGAAAATTTAGCTTTGTACCTGAATGAATATGGAGGTTTCTTGAATTCCATATCTTCCAACAAATAGCAACTATATCTTCAGCTTGATGCTTTTCAACTTTCACTATATCTAAAAGAATTTATAATTCACTAATCAAGATGTATTAATCAAACTAACTTATCAATGCCGAGTTTGATGGCTACCGAAAGTTAGATAACACAAGAAAAGAAAAACTTCTATTTTTTGTTTTACAAGACAAGAATAAAAAAACAACCTATTTTATATTTTAATAGTTGGCAAAAATGTGGATTGTACTTAAATAAAATAAGACTGAAACTTATAAAAAAAAAAAAAAATCTAAAAATTAACAAAAAAAAAATTTAAAAAAAAGCTGAAAATAACATAAAATAGTAATTCTTAAAATAAGTCTTATAGTTATTAAGATAACATTAAAAAAAAATCTTTTAAGGTCATATAACAGTATTAGTCATAAATGTATTTTTTTAAATAAAATTATTTAATAATTTATAATAATAAATAATAATTAATTTTAAAATTTATAATAAAAGTAGCACCCATGAGTTAAAGAAATTATTTTAGAAAATCGAAAGACCCAACTCAAAAAAATCTCATCTTTAAGTTAAGCTGGAAACCATTTGAGGTAGTTATTTCCATTAATCTGGCTGAAATATAAAATATTAATGAAGATTTTACTTAACTTGTACGGAACACCAATTCAGACGAGCACAAATATATTCGTATCAAATATCAATGATATAGCCACAACAAAATATATGACATAGAGACAACACCAGGACATCTGGAATTACACTTTATTAAGCATTTGAATGAATACACAAGTTATCTTACATAATCAGACAAACTCAAACATCAACAATAAATCACCAGCTTACATCTTAGAAGTTGGTTCTCTCAATTTGTAAAGATAAAAAAATAAATAAAAATAAAAATCCATGTAGAGCAACTGAGATGACAAGAAGAAGAAAAAACAAAATCACACCAAAGCCCCCTTTATGAGAAGGGGACCTTGTATGGAAACCAACATCCACTATTCCCATTCTGGATAACTTAATCCCCGAATCTTAACCGATAAGTTCAGTTGACAACCCTATTCAGTATTCAGAACAAACCACCCGCCACGAGTACGAGTCAAGATTAGGCGACTAATCGGCTCGTCCGAGTTGGCCGAGTCGGAAGAACAAACACCGTCATCAGTCAATTTCATTAAACGTAAGGGCGTTTTGGTCTTTCTATTGAAAAAGAATAGAAAAGCCCAAATGAGCTCGAAAACAATAAACCTACACTTTTGGCTCCAAAAATTCAGTTTCAGTTGTCATTTTCCCTCCAGTTCTGCCCCCACTCTTTCCGGTTTTTGATGATTAGGTAGTTGAAGCCGCCGATTCAAAGGTTCTCTTTTTCTCTTTTTCCCTCATTCGATTTTGTTTCAAGTTTCTTGCGCCATAAGAATTCTACGGAGTTTTTCTGGTTCGATCCATGCACGATCCCCCTTTCTAGTTGTCCGCGTCTTTCATTTCTAGGGTTTCGTTTTTATTTTTTGGCTTTATGTGTTTTGGTGGAAATCAATTCGTTTTTCTTCGGATCTGTTGCTTCCATAGCAGTTTGTGGTGTTTTTAGTGGAAATTTGTAATCTTTTTTGTTTTTGTTTCTGGTTTAATAGGTTATTGGGAGTACTTGGTGCTTCTGTTGAACTGCTCGAGGGATAAACTTTAAGAGTTTGGTTAGGTATGGGTTTTTTTAATTTGGATTATCAAATAGATGTAAAAAGAAATGCACATTTGCGTGTTCTTGTTTTTTATAATTTATGTGCTTTGATGCGTGAGACAACTTTGGTCAGGATTGAGAATGCAAATGCTGTTTCCTTGTAATTTCTTTGATTGTTGTGTCAGTTTTGTCTTGTTTTTTTTTTTTTTTTGGCTCCGGATTCTAGTTTGGTGAATGTGGGTAATTGCAATTTTGGTTTTGTTACAAGAGTATCGAGTTTAGAGAAAATATATGTTTGCATAGATAAATGCATAATGTTATGGTGAAAAATTTTCAGTAATGTTCACCGATGTAAGGTTCGCGGAGTTCTGGGTTTGTGTGAGCCAGCCCCCTTTACTTTATTGTTTTGTATTCAAGCATATCTGGAAGATATTTCGATGATGATGTTGTTTGCATTTGTTTTACTACAAGGTTCCCTTATCCTACAAATATGCCATAAATGGAGTATTATTAATTTGCTTCTCATGCATTCTTCTCTCTAGTTGTGTGTATGATACTATGGCTTGCAGATGATTTTTTTTTTTTTTTCTAGTTTACGTTATTTTGGTGAGTGTAAAGAGTTCTTCTCATATGCTTGCCACTGTACTGTTTTAGAATTTTATCTATCTTAAGCATGAGTTGTATTTCTCTAATTTTTTAATTGTTGAAATTAAAAGCTGAAAGAGAGAGAAAATATAATGACATTGCTCAGAATGACTGCTTTGTTTATTCCGAACAAGAAATGAGAAAAGCTTATTAAGAGGGTTTTTATCTCTTGAAATCTTTAAAAGTTGGAAACCAATAGGTTTCTTGGGGGAGTTGGAAGTCATAGAAACCTCATAGGTTGGAGTTAACGTTAGAGTTCATTCTTGGATGTCTGGATATCCTCTTCAAGTTCAAAAGTCCTGGATGGATTTATGTAGCAGATGAAGTTGAATTAGCTAGTCTTGTTCTTTGGCTTTTTTCTATTTCCTTCTTAATGATTTAATTACTAGTTTCATTCTTTTGGAGTTCTCCCACCATATATTAAAGTCATAGCTCAACCCCCTTGTGCATTGTGCATTTTAGTGAGGCCCTTGGGGAATGAATCAATGGACAGGTTCAGCTTCATAGATCTATGATAGTTGTCTTTTTTTTTTTTTGGATTAATTTCCTTGTTTTTTTCATCTTAAGTTTTACATTGCAAACAATGAGCAAAACGAAGAGAAGTTCGGAATCTAAAGAAAGGTCTTGTTTCACTTCCGCAAGCACTTTGCTTTGTTCACTAGCCTTTTACCTATTACAAAAGCAAACTGTTTATTTGTAAATTAACAGTTCATAGTAAAGAATAACATTATCTTTGAACTATTCAATAAATGTTGAGACACAAATTAGAATAATATAGTAGCAATTGGTATGTTGTTTACCAATGCTTGATAGAAAAGGGGAAAAGAAGTTAGAAAATTGGACCTACCACACCAGATGTTCTCCCAAAAGCGAATACTATTCCCTCTTCCTAGCTTGAGTTTGATGAAACAATTAAAACACGATTGAATAGGCGAATTAAATTTTTGAGGGGATCTAAAGGTGGGTTTACGGGCAAGGCCAACATCCCTTAGATTGCCTTGAGACCCATGTTTGCTTCTGATGACTCAGGCCCAAAGGGAATCCTGCTCTCTAGGAAACCTCGACAACCACTTTGCCACCAATACCTTATTCCTCTCTAATAAGTTTCCAATGGCTAGTTCACCGTGATTCATCCTTTTTTGCGCCATACTCCAAGCCACTAGATGGCTGCCCATGGCATTCTCCTCCCCTTTTCACAACTTAGCTAAAGAATTTAACTTGTGTAGAATTTAACTGGTGTAGGCATTCTCTTCCCCCTTCTCTTTTGGCGACACTTTCCTTAGTAGGATAGCTTGCATGCTTTGGCCTATGATTATTCTCGTGGTTATTTGGAGGATTTGGTAGGAGAGGAATAGTAGAAAATTCCATGGGAGGATAATGATGTTTTTGCTGTTTGGGAGGATTCGATGGTCTCTGTTTCTCTTTGGACAATTGCTTCTAAGTTGTCGAGGGGTTTTTCCATTCAGGGATTAGTTAAGTGGTTGGGAGAATCTTTGTATTCCCATATAGTTGTTTGTTTTCTTTGTTTTGTCCTCTGTGGTTCTCATCTCCTAGTTGAGCCCATGCTGTTTCTCTTTTTCTTTCTAATAAATTTATTTTCTTCTAAAAAAGAAAAAGAATTTAACTTGTGTAGGAATGTGAATAATGCTATACAATAATAACAAATAATGATATTTTTTGAAGATAACTTAATGTTATTTTTCACTGTATTGTTGCGTAATCAATTTTAATGAATTGATGGTTTTGCAATAATATTAAGTTTATGAAATTCTTAATGTTTTATTTCATGCTTTAAATCCATTTAAGTTCTAATTTCATTATTACCATAATTAAAACTTTATTTATTAATTAGTAGTTAAGAAATGTTATCTAATTAAAGAATTTAAATAATGTGAATTCAATTAAAATTCGTTTACCATTTTAGTCATGTTGTACAATTAGAAAAATGATCAAAGATCAATTGGTAATTATTTTATTGTTTGAACAAGTATAAGTAAATGAAAATATTAGAATATATTTACAATCTCTCTTATAAAAATTTATTTATTTATTTATATTTTTAATAAAAAAGACTTGTATTTTGAAAAGGGAAAAAAGAGCTACAAAATGGAGAACAAGACTTCCTTCATGACAATGTACATAACTGAAACACTAGAACAAAAAAGTCAAACTCCTATTCAAATTAGACAAAGAATGCACGTTGGAAGTATTTATCCACCTTCATTTCTCTTCGGTTCATTTCTAATCAAACGTACCGAAGCAATGGAAATATTGAATAATGCCAAGCCTTTGTTTTGCCGTAATGTCTCATGCACATCCACACATCTTTTGGGGATACCCCAACTCCATTGGATCTCTTGAAGCATCCTATACTAGAGTGACAAGATGTAAGGACAACGGAAACAAATGTGGTCAATTTATGTTCTATGCCTTAGACCCTAAGCAACACACACCAATTAAGGGAGAGTGACAATATTTTTGTAATTTCTAGATTTGACAATCTTCTTTGTAATTGTAGTAGGTATGGTTGTCTAGATCGAGATCTGAATTGCATATAGGATTGTTAATTGGTAGGATTAGGATCGTAGGGTTGTACATAATTGTGCAGAATCAAGATCTTACAATGATCTTACAGGTCTGCTAAAATATGATATTGGGGCTTAAATTTTGGTCTAAACATGATAAGTAGGTTATACACACATTTTAGCTCATTTGGACAAAAGGCAAAACATCTAACCCAAGCTTATACTTAAAATCAATTAAATTTAATTTTTCTAGACACAATAATCCATAGTTTTTTGTTTTTTCTTCTTCTACTCTACTTTTTCTTCTAGGGTTAAAATCAAATTAAGATTCATTCTTTTCGATAAAAATATACTAATTCTCTCTCTCTCTCTCCCCCCCTGTCTTTCCCTTTTTTTCTTTCATATTTCTTCTATTCTTCATTTCACTGTTTCTATTTCTATTATCCAATTATTAGTTTCTAGAATTTTTGAGATTGTTTATTATTATTTGTTGGAGTTATGTATATATGAGTTAACTCAATTATTAGTTTTCTAGAACTTGTGTTAGGTTATTATTTGTCGCAATTATGTATTTATGAAGTTAATGTCATTGGGTTGTGGGTTAACTTATGACTACTAATTTGTGCATTGAATTAGTTTTAGATAATTTTATATGCTTATTATTTTAATCGTGCGTTTTTTATATCTAGATATGGTATTTAAAATTATTTTTGTGGTTTGTAGAATCTTACTATCCACAATCTGATCCATTAAAAAATTTCTTTTTAATTTATCTTTGAACTAACGTGAATTATTTAGATTTCTTTTGTATTTTGCATTAATTTGAATTACCGGTCAATTTTTTTATAATGTTTCTTTTCAATTTAATTTGTAATTCAACTATGAAAACGTTCACTTAATATTTTTTGAATTAAATTGGTTTTTCATTCTTTGGTTGGTTGCTTTATTTTGAAAATCCTATTAGTGAATGGATTGTTGGATCCAATAATCTTAGCAAGAGAATCTAATAAGATTTTAAAAAACACTTTCCTTTGGATGTTTAAGTGGACTGTGAAGTTGAGCTTCGGACCCCAACATGCATTGGGTACACAAATTCATTAGCTAGAGATGGGGGGGTATAGAGGTGGAGCGGTGATAGAACTAGGAAAAATAGAGAAGAGTTCGAGAAATTAAGTATAAACTTTATGAAAGAGAAAGGAAGTTAATTAAGATTTATTTATTTATTTATTTTTTGGTGGTCAAATGGGTATCAGGAATATCATGGTTCTTACTAATTTCTCTAGGGTATGGCCACAAACATCCTTGGACACCGTTGGCCAACATGGTGGTGGGTGGCATGGTTTGGATTCGAACCTCCTTTCAGGGTGAGTTCATTTGCACTTTACCGCTGAGCCAACCCACCATTGGTTGTTAATTAAGATATTTTTAGATGTTGATGGCAGTGTTATCAAGGCGTGTCCCTTGAGGTGAGGCGCGCCCCCTGCGCCTAGAAAATGCCCAGGCGTTGGAACAACAATGAGGTGCACGCCTTGGTGTGCCTCATCGATGTACCCTCTTTCTTTTTGTTTTTTTTTTATTGAATAATAATATTATAAAATAACAAAATATTATTATATAATAATTTAATATTACATGTTAGAAGTTAGAAGTTAGAATACATGTTACAAATTTATAAGCCCTAATTTTATCAAAAGCACAAAACTCTCCAACGACATCAATAGCAGCAGGCCCAGCGTCTTCCAACGAAGGTAACAACAACTTCTTCCAATGGCTTCAGCTGCTTCTTCTTCCCCTTCTTGCAACAACATCAGGAAGTTGCTCTGTTACAAGAGGAGGAGAGAGGAAGGGAAGTAGCAACAGCAACAATAGGAAGCTGCTCTGCTCCCATCCTTCTCTTTTTCTCTATTTCCTAATTCTTGCAATTCAATTAAAAAATAAACAAAATTATTCATGAATTAAAGAAAGTAAGAAATATGCAATTGCAAGTTGCAACTTAGTTGGATACTTGAATAATTAGATTATAATTTGTTGTCTTACACAGAATGTTATCATGCTCATAGCCTCATGTGATTATGTAATGATGATTGATGACTTGGATTGAACAATTTGCCAATTTAGGAAGTTTGAATGTTATCTTGCTCATAATCTCATATGTTGTTTTTCTTTTGATCATATCATCATCATATTATTAATGTGGTAGGACTTATGATACGAGTATATGAGTCATATGACATAAATTTGTTTTATTTAATGTCTAGTTTGCTTATCTTTAGAATCTATGGTTCATTAATTGATAATAAATTTATAAAAAAATGTTCGTATATTTTTGCGCCTTGCGTCACTCGGGCGCGTGTCTCGCCTTGTGTCTCAGGCGTCAAAGGGGTCCATCACCTTGAGTGCGTCTTGCGCCCTTAAAATAACATTGGTTGATGGGAAATTGAAGTTCCTAAAAAGGAGAGAGGAAGGATGAAAATTTCTTGGCTATGGTTGTAATGTCCTTTGGTATAGTTTTTGCTTATAACTTTTGTAGAAGTTTGAAATTGAAGTTACTAGAAAATGCTTATAGCTTACAACGTTTGGTATAATTTGAGATGTTGATGGGAAATTGAAGTTCCTAGAGAGGAGAGGGGAAGGTTGAAAATTACTTGACTATGGTTATAATGGCCTCATTTGGTATAGTTTATGCTTATAGCTTATAGCGACTGTAAAAGTGTTTATGAAATAAATGTTTATGGAAAAGCTCATGAGGATTTGTTTGGTAAATTTTATAAAGAAGCACTTTTGTGATAATAAGGGTGTTTGGTAAACTATTTTAAAAGTCTTTTTTACTTGAAATAACATTTGCATCCTTTTACTTAATTACAAAAAAGTTGAATGATAGGCATAATGCATCTCATGAGCAAAAATTGATAAAAAAGTTGGTGAGGACTAGCTTCTCAATGAAGTGCTTTTAGCCATTTTTAAAGTAAAAGCTATAGTTGTCGAATGAGTGTAAAAATAGCTTTTGCTTAAAAAGTATCCAAAAGTACTTCTAATTGCTTAACCAAATGAGCGTAATAAAATATTTGCCGCCACATATCTTGAATAAAAGAGGATTCAAAGATGGAACTAAAACTTGAACTTGATTGTGTAACTAATGGCAATTGTTGGATTGGGCATGATTTATGTCCCATTGGAGTGTAAAAGCATTGAGTTTTTCCCTTTTACGCTCCAATGAATTTCAATAGTTTCACCTATGATGGTGGACTTTAGGTCACACTGTTTGTTTTGATTGGAGAAAGTAAGCAATAAAGTGTATGGAGAGCTGATTTGATAGATACAAAAAGATAGGGGGATATCTATTGAATTGAAGAAGTATGATATGTTTGTGATGTTCCAATTGACTATAAAGGTAAACTAAGAAGAAATTAAGAATTTGCAAGACTTATGGAGCATATACCAATAAATACAAGATGGATGAAAAAGTTTGAGGTGAATTCACACAAATACTAATAATTGGACCTCAAAAATGTAGTGATTCCAGTAGGGTGCCTACTATGCAAAAGTTGAGAACTACCCCAATTTGGATAAACAACAGGATTGGAAGTTCTAATAGAGTGAGATGAAGACAAAAAATGATTCTGTCGTAGAGCCCGTTTGGTAGAGCAATTAGAAGTGCTTTTGGCTTACTTTTTAATCAAAAGCTATCTTTATGCTCGTTTGACAATTACAACTTTTGCTCGAGAAGTTGGTGAGGACCAACTTTTTTTTTCAGCTTCTGCATATGAGTTGCATTTACTAAAATTCCCTTATACACTTTTTGTAGTTAACTAGTTATTAGTATAGAAAGGATAAAAATGTTATTTTAAGTTAAAAAACACTTTTAAAATACTTTACCAAACACTTTTATTATCACAAAAACACGTTTGAGAAAAAAATATCAAATAGATCTTCATGGGCTTCTCTTAGAGCACTTTTTTCATAATCACTTTTACAAATTATAAGCTATAAGCAATAACTATGCCAAACAGGTCCGTAGTGCCAACAAATACAAAGACCCTTGGAATGACAAGGCATGTAATTGGACAAAATTAAGAGGTGGAGCAAAATCAATTCACACAATTATAATTTGTAGTGAAGCCTCGAGAATAATTATTGGATGCAAAAGCTAGCTAGATATGGTAAGGCTTTATAATGAATGGACGAGCACATAGGCTTGACTATATACCCAGTTAGACTGGTGGTCAGGCATAGATTTTATTGGAGGAATTTTTACCAATGTTATCATTCATTTGATTGGATTTTGGCCTAAATACCTACCCTAGAAACTCAGGGTGGAAACTAGTGTTTTCAATGTGCCAAGGAAATGCTTAGGAGATTGACCCCATCTAAGTGAAGTGGTGCGTAGGCGAGGATTAGACGTTGGAAATAATATTTATTTATAGCTCTCTAAATTAATATTCTATTAGTTTTACATATATAAAAGCCTATACATAGAAGTCAAATCTTGTGTGAAAAAGATGAACTATATTTTACACTCTTTAATTTTGTTCACAAATTGGAATAAACCATAAAAAGTTAGACGAGTTAGCATTTAGTGAAAGTTTAATGATCTATGTTTGATGTAATCCTTATGACAAAAAAGAAAATATTTGCGACAATATAACAAAAAATAAAATAAAAAATTAGAATTTTAAAATAGGATAAAGAAAAAGGATGATTAACTTGCACAATGGAAATATATGTATAACACTAGAATTAAAAGTTTTGCCAATTTTTAAGCAATACAATTACATATGTAACAATGCGAAGAAAAAAGACCTTATGCTATATATATTTATGCTAACCCCCTTAAACTTTTAAAAAATATTTAGAGAGCCCCACTACTTGCCTAACTAGGGACTAGGGGATTTAGTTACAAATGGACTAGTCGTTGCCTAGGCGTGGCCATGGAAACTCAAGCTTTGTGATCCAATGGGGTGGAAAGCTTGTACCCAGGATTTACAAGAGAGTTTCTTTAGCATTTTTCTTGAAGGGTTACATCTTCTTTATGGTTCTTTCTCTTCATCTTCTTCTTCTTCTTCTTTTTTTAAACTGCATCTTTAAACTACTCTCAATTGTATGCAAATTTATGTGCCATCCAAACATTATTTTTGATTTGACAACGCAGCTGAGTTAGCTTTAGACACATAGTTGCAAGTAGGTTGAGGTTTTTTAGAAAAATAAAAAAAAGTTGACATTGATTTCTCTTAAATTCATAGCATTTGAAGCTTCTAGCATTAGAAATTTAATGGTTGATCTCAATGTGACCATTGGGGAAAATGGATTTGTCCTCTTTCCAATGACAATGCTTACATAGAAGGGTGTTCCTCGTACTACTTAAGCAATTTTTTCTCATGAGAGAGTAATTTAGTTTCTCTGCTCGTTTGCAGGGATGGAGACCACAACTGAGAGTTTCCAACACCGGTCATTTTCCATTAAACTGTGGCCACCTAGCCAGAGTACAAGGCTGATGCTTGTGGAAAGAATGACTAAGAATCTTTCCACCCCATCAATTTTCTCCAAGAAATATGGTCTCCTGAGCAAAGAAGAAGCTGAGGAGAATGCCAAACAAATAGAAGACACAGCTTTTGCTGCTGCGAATGAGCACTTTGTGAGAGAGCCTGATGGTGACGGAAGTTTGGCAGTGCAACTTTATGCAAAGGAGTCCAGTAAGCTTATGCTTGAGGTACTTAAAAAGGGCTCTCAAAGAACAGCTGAAACCACATCTGAGAAGATATCTGGTACTCAAGATACTGTCTTTGATATCTCTGGTGGCCACCGAGCATTTCTTGATGCAGAGGAAGCTAAGGAACTTCTTAGGCCATTATCAGAACCTGGAAACTCATATACAAAGATATGCTTCAGCAATAGAAGCTTTGGAATTGAAGCAGCTAGAATTGTGGAGCCCATGTTAGTCTCCCTTAAGAATCAATTGACAGAAGTTGACTTGTCAGATTTCATTGCTGGAAGGCCTGAAGCAGAAGCTCTTGAAGTAATGAATATAATGTCATCAGCACTGGAAGGATCTGTTTTGAAAACTCTGAATCTCTCAAACAATGCGTTGGGTGAGAAGGGCGTCAGAGCATTTTCAGCACTCCTGAAATCTCAGAGTAGCTTAGAGGAGCTCTACTTGATGAATGATGGCATCTCTGAGGATGCTGCACAAGCAGTGTCAGAGCTTATTCCTTCTACGGAAAAGCTTAAGGTTCTTCATTTTCATAATAACATGACAGGAGATGAGGGAGCCATCTCTATTTCTGAGATTGTCAAACGTTCCCCTGGTTTGGAGGATTTTCGATGCTCCTCTACAAGGGTGGACTCTGAAGGAGGAGTTGCACTCTGTGAAGCACTAAGAACGTGTACTAACTTGAAGAAGCTTGATCTGCGGGACAACATGTTTGGTGTGGAGGCTGGTGTTGCTCTCAGTAAAGCTCTCGCTTTGTATGGAAACCTTGTTGAGGCCTATCTTAGCTATCTGAATTTGGAAGATGAGGGAGCAACTGCCATTGCAAATGCTCTCAAGAATTCTGCTCCATCATTGAAAGTCCTTGAGATGGCTGGAAATGAGATCACAGCTAAAGCTGCCCCTGCTTTAGCTGCCTGCATTGTGGAAAAACAGTCCCTAACCCAACTGAATTTGTCTGAGAATGAACTGAAGGATGATGGTGTTGTTCTGATAGGAGAGTCATTGAAAGAGGGTCATGTTCAGTTGCAAGAAGTTGATATGAGCAGCAATGCAATAAGAAGGGCTGGTGCCAGGATGTTGGCAAGAGCAGTTGCTCATAAGCTTGATTTTAAATTGCTGAACATCAATGGTAATTACATATCTGATGAAGGCATTGATGAGGTGAAGGAGATGTTTAAGAAGTCCCCTGATAGGCTTGGACCTCTGGATGATAATGACCCTGAAGGAGAAGAAGATGAGGATCATGAAGATGATGCTGAGGAAAATGAGAATGAGCTGGAATCGAAGCTTAAACATCTTGAAGTCAATGAGGAAGACTAGGAGGCTACAAATGTCAGGTAACCGCGTCTTCAATTCTTTGATGAACTTATTCACTATGTGAAACTTCTCAGGTTCTTTTATCATCTTTGCAGGTTTATCTTTGAAACCACAATGCAAAGCAAAGCTAGCTGCTGTACCTCTGAAGATGCACTTAGATTAGGTACAATCTACAACAGGACCATATTTTTTCGGTTGGGGATTCTACTAGGTTTAGACAATTTTATGTCCAAATGTATTAGGATATAGTCTATTTGTCGGAAGATATGTTCTCTATTTACCTATTCAATACATTTCTCTCTTAATGTTATGATAGACTTAACTAAGATTTTGAGATTAGATTGCGATGTCAGGTTCCTAGTCCTTTTGCCCTTCGAAGAGGGAGAAGGGGAAAATAATTATAAATTTGATTTGGAGGAATTGTTCATCGTATGGAACCTAAAAATGAACATTCTGTGACAAGGTGATCAATTGTCAGAGAGTTTGGTAATCTCAATTTGCAGGTTTTCTCTGGTTGCCATTCGGGTAAAAATACATTACTGCGTATTGGGCTCCATATGCCTCTATTGTGGGAATTGAAATATTACTGGTTGGATCATATTGGGTTTAACCTAATATAGTTCTCAAAAATTAGAACTGTTCCACCAAATCAAAATGCATGACGAAAATATTACAACTTTGAGGTTATCACCCCCAAACTGAATGCTAATGGGGTGCCGACAACAGCAAAGCATTGCACTGAGCGTGATATTGAACATGAGCAAATTTTGAAATCTGCAACATTCAGGAACTCCTGCAGTTGCCCATAAAGCCCCCTCATATTTGGATGAGATGCCAGGACTTGAAAACTTAAATAACATCATTCATGCAGCGAGTCACAATGCAAACAACCACTTCTTTTTTCATATTCCTTTTTGGTGTTGCATTTCAAATTAAGCCCATCCATTTCCTCTGTTAGGAGCTTGGCCTCTTGCATCAGATGAAGATAAGCTTGGCACACCGTGACTAGATCTCTTTCTCTTGTGAGTCTTCTTCCATGTCAATATGTCCCCGCTCCAACCATTTTTGCCAAAGCTTTCATATTCGATTATGCCGGAATGTGAGAGCTCTGACTTGAGCTTCTTCGGGGTTCTCTCCAAGAATTCTGCTGTTGCACCCTCACTCACCATTGACTCATTCTCATTCCTTGAATCTGACACTTTCAGTTCTCCACCACCAACAATGTCGCTGGTAGACTCATTGGGCTCTGCAGGAAGACTCTCTCCTCTTCTCTTGCCTTTACCTGTAAGCTTTGATAAGTCTTCCCCATTTTCCACAGCCTTCATCCACTGTATGTCACTTAGAGTATCAATGTAAACCACTTCTTTTCTCTGTCGCTTTCCTGTGACACTAATATCAGCTTTTGGGTCCTTGGCCTTTTCATCTTTGCGGGCAGCATACGCCCATTCAGGTACCTCATGTTCCTCCATCAGCCTTGATCTGTAATTTTCCCTCCTTCGCCTCTCCTCATCCATCTTTTCAAAAAGCCAGTACTCTTCATCTGTTCGGGCAGCAAGCCGGTTGATTTCTCTCTCACTAGGCACATCGGTCCCGAGTGAGTTTGTACCTCTGCGCATGATTTCCTCCAACATCTCCCTTCGGTCCTGGGCTGCGGGAGAAATAAAACAACTAGGTTCATATTCTCAAGTTTGACATAACTGAAGGAACTGTGAAAATAATCATTTGTCAAATGCAAGTCAGCATCATGCCAATTACAGTAAAGAACTGCGCACCACTTGCCTAGGTATACCTTCCCTAACAACACATGACATTATGACACGTGGCCTTCGTGTCATATATTCAGACATGAGTCATATGACACATACTGGTTCATATAAAACATGCTATCTAAAATGAGAAATTACTTAATGTGAGAATGTTAAGCAACATGTCTGTGCACGTGTGTTAAATAGAAGTGCTAAAATTTAGATAATCAAAGAAAGGTCATGGGGAGGAAGAACAAACCAGTGGAAGTTGTATTGAACAGTCCAGCTTGGATGACTTTGGCATCAATGCCCATTTTCTGCTTTGCACGTTCCAGTATTACCTCCTCAATTGAACCAACGCTAACTAACACAAAAACTCGCACTTCCTTCTTTTGCCCAATACGATGAGCTCGATCCTCAGCCTGTTGGTCCATTTGGGGGTTCCAATCACTATCAAAGATGACCACAGTATCAGCTGTCTGTAAGTTTAGACCAAGACCTCCAGCTCGGGTACTCAATAAAAACATGAAGATAGGCGAGTCTGGAGCATTGAACTCCTTTAATAAAGTTCCTCTTTCTTCTGTCTTAGTTGAGCCATCCAGTCTACGATACACGAAATCATTCATTCGCAGATAAATTTCAAGAATATCAATAAGACGTGTCATTTGGGAGAAAAGCAGAACTCTGTGTCCTGCTCTATGTAGTTTAGGGAGTAGACGATCAAGCAACTCGAATTTTCCTGATGCTCTAATTATCTCCTCCTTTCGCCACGTGTTATATTCTCCCAGGAAAAGGTAAGGGTGGTTACAACACTTCCTAAGCTGCATTGAAAGGTTCTGGAGACTCTTGGATTTTCCAGAGCCTGCATATCATATTTTCATCAGGTCAAACAGGGTATTTAATCATGCAAAACAAATATAAAACAGACTTGAGTTTGAGATGAAATAGAATTGAGAGCATGGAGAGATCACAAGTTAAGAGTTCATTCATTGGTGAACAAATATGAACAAATAGTTTTCCGCAAAAGAGGGACCAAGAATCAGCAAGTGCAAGCAATAAAGTTTGAACACAGAGAGGTCATAACCATGATCTTGTGTTACCCACATTATTTTGGCAAACATATTTTCACTTGGCTAAGTTCAGAGCACCAAAAAAAAGTCTTACAAATGCATAGTCATAAAATGACCATCTCATCATCTCAATCACTTAGCATGATCCATCAGCACCTTGAACAAGGCACCGTCCTTCCTTCACCAAATATGTAGCACACAGTGAGCACATGCGACCATTGACCAGGACATGAGGCAGCTGGCAGTTATTCATGGACAAGTTTCTTCACACTCACAGTTGTGCACTAGAGGGGGTGAATGTGATGCATGAAACTGTCAAGTACCTCAGTTCCTCATGAACTAAAAGGATTACTTTTTTCCTACTTCACCAATGATCAAAACAAATCAAAATAGCAAGTCTCTTAAATTACAATTAGAAAAGGATGGTTAACCATGAACGAAATATCTCACTAAGAGCTTTCTTATAGTTCCATCTCCATAGCAAGCAGAATTATGACTGAAACGTTATAACTCTTTGAAAAACTTATAAAAGAAGTGTCTTTAACGGTGCCAACTTATTGCTGAAAAAAGCAATAATATATAGGAAAATGACGAAAAAGTAGAAAAAAAGGAAGGAGGCTAGGTTTAACCAGCCTAGTTTTGTTATTTATAAGCTATGTGCATAGATGAACTTAGTGACACCTTGACAACTCTATTGGAGGTATATTCTTACATACTTAAGGCAATAGTATGGCTCTTTGAAATTGTTTTAAAAGTTTAAAGGAGTTGGTAACTTGGTATATAGTATTAAGGTTGTGCACCAAATCCACTGACCCAAACAATCAGATGGGGTTAAAACAACTGACATGGGTCAATCTGGTGGAATACACTACAACCCGAAAGGTCAGAAGAACATGTTGGGTCATTATACTTGAACACGACCATTCCCGCACACACACACACACTTCTTTATTGCTTACTCCTCCTTACCCACTTTTCTCTCTCTCTCTCTCTCTCTCTCTCTCTCTCTCTCTCTATATATATATATATATATATATATATATATATATATATATTATTTTGGCCTATGAGCAATCCAAAGAATTTCTATACATGCATGGCATATTTGCCAAATTAGCTCAATATTTGTTTTTTTTTTTTCAAAGTTAAAAGAGGTGTTGGGTAAAACTTGACACCCGGCCAACCCAAGCCAATAAATGGGTCAATCGGGTGATAATATCACTGGACTAGGTTGAGTTAGCCCAAATCTTGGTCCAAACCTAGTCCAACCCAATTTGTGCACACCTCTATATAGTATATAATACCTAATAGTAAAAACATGAGTGTGCCTAATGTAAGAGGTTATTAGGTCTATGTAAGTACATGATGCCTAATATTCTTTTTTGTAATCATGAAAAAAAATTAGTACATTTAACCAAAAACCTCTTAAGAATGCATCCTTGAAATCCAAACTTCAACCTCAACCCTTCATCCTTATTCTTGATGAAAAACCACATGACGGTATGGTGTTGCACTTGCACCTCAAACATAAACTCTTTCATTCTTGGTGTTTTATTTTTTTGGGTTTGTCCCTAAACTCTCGCATTTTTTTGTTGTTCATTTTGTTAAAAACCACTTAACTAAAAGCTATAGCTGCAGGTGCAGGTAGAGTCCAAACAATTCATATCAAGCTATCACTAACACTCCTCCTCAAGGGCAACTCATCCTATGCATAGAAAGATAGAAGGGAGAAATAAGGAAAAACAAATACCAATTATGCAAATGCCAACAACGAGACTTAAACCCAAGATTTCTAACAAAACCGATACTTTGATACCATGTCAAAAACCACTAGGCCTAAAAGCTACTGTTGATAGGTGGGGGCCCAATAATGTACATCAAGCTAAATATAATACTTTTCCTCATATTGCTGCTGTGTGTGTATCTTAAGCATTGGCGCAACTCTTAATTCTAGTGTTAACACATATACTGCTAGCTGGGCTATGATTTCCTTGGATTCCTTTAATCCCTCCCGTGAGCCTTATTATGAGCATGTGATCATGTTAGAAAGAGATCCCTTAAGAATGCCATGTATTGCTACCATGTTTTCTTTCCTTTTTCCTAATTTCTAGTTCAGATTTTCTGCTTCTGTTTTTCTTTCCATTGTAGCAACTAGCAAATACTTTATTGTTTGTCACTTCGTCTTAAGCATTACATCAAACATGAGTCTTTCAATTGTTATTATACTTCAGTTCCAATTAGAGACAGTAGCCCATAATATTAATAGGAAAAAAAAAGTACAAACAAAAAGAACAAGGCATCCTTGGACCCCAACAAACCATAAAAAGGAAAAAACGGGCAAAGGACCAATCTTAAACCAGATCACACAAGGCAAAACTGAAAAGACTTCTCGAAAGATAACCACAAGGATCCCTTAAACCAAATTGCTTCGCATAAAGAATCATCATAAAAGTAGACATAAAAGACTTTTGTTCATCTCCTATAAGACACTCCATAGAAGCACTAGGCACCCAGATTCCAAATCGCCTTCCATCTAAATCTTATGCCTTTCATGAAATCGTAAATAAGGATGTCCATGCAATGACTCGAAGGAACTGTTAAATCTACCTCCCTTGAGATCCTAGACTAGAGAATCTTAGTCAAAGAGCAGTGAAGAAGAGGTGATTGACACTCCCCCCATCCTTCTCACACATAACACATCAGTGGAACGATAATGCTAGAAATGGCTTCCCCGTGTATAGGACTTCACAATCATTTAATTTTCCCAAAGCAAGAAGCAAGCCAATTTCCTTTACTTTGGCTGCTTGTTCTTCCAAAATTCTTAATTGTTAGTATATTGTTATTCACTTTTTTTTGGTATTTTATATAGGTTTATGGTTCTAATTTAATGGATGTGAATTGAAGAATGTAATGTGTTATTGATCTTATTGCATTCATGATTTAACTTTTATATTGTAAAATATATTTGTGATTACATACAAAGGGTTTGTATGTGTAAAATTAGTCAATTATTTAATTACGGAACTAGAAATATTTTTAGGTGTTGTCAAGGCATTGCCTTGCCTAGATGTGGCCAATCATCTATGCATCACCGACACATCATTGATCTCCAATGGGCCCTCTTTCAAAATAAGTTAATTGATGATCTTCAATTGGGGTAATATCTTCATGATGGAGGTTCGTCAAACAGAAAATTATAGGAACATCAACATCTACTCAAAGGCTTATCATCTTTTGGGGGTTACCTCCACCAGTCATTCCCATCATTTGACTAGCAAGGTATGAAAAATCAAAATAATTCAAATTTTTGGCGAAATAAAAAGTGCATGTAGTGTAGAAAAAGCAAAAAATTGACAGAAATTTTGACATAATTCGACAAAATGAGACAAAATTCAATAAAAGTTGGATTTTTTTTTTTTTCAATTTAAAGATGCAAAAATTTGACAAAGAAACCACTAGATTTATTTCATCAATAAAAAGTAAAAGAGTTACCAAAAGGTATGCAACATCTTTTATATCATCAACCAACGGAGCAAGATTAAAATGAATTAAAATAAAAACAATAGTCTAATGGAAAGCTAGCAAATTATACAATTTTATAGAGTATGCCAACTACGGAAAAAAAGAAGAAAAAAGCTAAAAAAAATATGATAAAAAGCAAAGAAAGAAAGAAAAAAAAAAACTTAACTACGAGAAAAACTCAAAAAAACACTAAAAGAGTTCCCAAAGTCATTATTTCTAAATTCAACAACTCACATAACAAGATCAAACAACAATATCAATTAATAATAATCTGACAAATTAAGCAAGGAAGAATTCCAAGATATCAAATTAATAATGTAGAAGTTATGGTGCATTTGGAATGAAAGAAATAGCAGAATTTTTGAAGATAAATGCTCTAGCCTTGCAAGTGTTTGGGACTCTTCTCTTTTCTTTGCATCCTCTTGTAAATTCTCTAAGGGCTTGGGTTTGAACGAGTGGTTAAGGGGCTGGCTGGGGTCATATTCCATGTCATTGATCTTTTTAGCACCTATGGTGCTCCACTTTTGCTTTTTATTTCTTGTACTAAATTTTAATTAATATAATGCATGATCTGTTTCCTATAAAAAAAAATTGATAATGTAGAAGCAAGCCACCACAAAACTAAAAATCAAAACAATACAAGATCAAGACTAGAAGCACCATTTCAAATTTCATCAACCCACTGATCAAGATTAATTTTGTTATGTTATTTATGGATTTTTTTATGTATTAAAAGTTTCAATTTTTGTTTATTTTAAGCAAATATTACAATAAATCGGCTATTTTTGCATCTATGAAAAAATTCTCTAAACTTCACAAATTTGGCGAATTTTTACAAAAATTCTTCATCTCAAATTAAACTTTCTCGAATTAATTTTGATTTTCAAGTGATCAAAGTCCAAGATGAAGTCAAATTTTCGATCCTTGTTTGTAAGGCAATCTATTAGATTGAGGACATGCATGTCGTTGTTTCTAATCTAAGTTAATTTTCTCTTATCAATTTTTTTTTCTTTTTTAAGTTAATTCTAACATTCATCTTTTTTTTTTTTAATACCTTCGCATCGCACTATGCCACTCCTAATTAGTGTTATCCTTAGGGGTGGCAATTTGGCTCGTGACCCATTAGCTCGACTTGGTTTGGCTCGCTTGGACCGGCCCAAGCTCGAGCTCGACTAATTTATGGGCTGACTCGGCTCGATCTAATATTTTAATTGCGTGGGTCTGAGCCAATCTATCAAAACTCCGCTCAACCCAAAAGCTTGACTCGTAGGCTCGAAAGTCAGCTTGGCCCATAGGCCTAGTTCAAAAGTCCATTTTATAAATTAAAATTTATTTATATATTTTTAAAAATGAATCCAAAAATGAAAATTTTTATTTAATTTATTATAATGTATTCAATATTGTAATCATAAATTGCACGGTTAGAATTTTTTAACATTATAAACGATATTCTTTTTAATTTGTGATTTGTGTATTTGAATTTGTTATAAATATAAATTTCAAAGTACCAAAACGTTTATTTTATTATGTTCAATCCAGCCTATAAATTGGTTCCACAGAGTTAGCTCGTAGGTTCGGTTAGCAAGCCCTATCCAAAGGCTCGACTCATATTAATTGGGTCATATTTGGACCTTGATTTCAAATATGAGTTCGGTTTGGCTCGGTCCATTAATAAAATAAGACTCGACTCGACTAGGCTTAACTCATATATCCTTAGGCTTGATTGAGCCGGGCTAGGTCGGGCTGGACCAGTCCAAATGGGCCGAATTGCCACCCCTACTTATCCTCAACTCCTATCTCACATTCCTAAATCACTACAACTAGCTTTCTCTCTTTTTATTACTAATCGGTGCTACTGTAAACAACCAAAAGTACGCACATCATTTAATTGTACCATTTTTAGTTTTGAAAGTCATCCAACTTACTCCGCATCTCAACTATACTCATTTCATACATGTGTTATTTCTTAATTTCTCATAGGGCTACTCCATAGAGCATGGTAGGTCTTGTAGATTTATAAATATTTCCTTTTAAGTCTTAACATTATTTTCTCTTCATTACGATAGTAATAAATAAAATATAAAACACCATCGCAAATTCTCCATGGAAGCCCCACTAGCTACTTCTATGACCAAGAAGTCATAGGTTCAAATCTAGAAAAAACCACTCTACAATGTAGGGGTAACGTTATGTACATTGGCCCTTCCCCAAACCCCACAAGCGAAAGTCTTGAGCACTAAATATATCTTTCTTTTAACTTCCCTTATTGATATATACTTCTGAAATGATGTGTTGGAAACGATCATGGGTATCCACCCTACCAGCTTCAGTTGTATACTGTTTGTCTCATATAATCTAAAAGCAGTAGTAACAATAAACAAAAAAAAAATTTTCCTTATAGTAGTTTATTGTATTTTCCTTATGTGTGGGTGTTTATGCCAATGTATTTTTTCACGGGGGACACCCTTTACTAGAATTGTTCTTTGAATCAATATAACTGCAATGTATATTTTTTAGAAAAATAGTTTGCAGATTACTAAGAGCGATTTACTCAACTCAACTAAGCCTTTTCCCAACTACATAGGGTCGGCTGCATAAATCCGCTTTCTCCGCTCTGCTCTATCAAAGGGCTAAGTCGGTATTCAAATTACAAGAAGTTAAATCTTTCTTAATCATCTCTGTTCATGTTATTTTAGGTCTTCCTCTACCTCTATTGTTACCATGTAGTGTTCAAGATCACTCTTCCTAACTGGTACATCCAAAGGCCTACGTTGTATATGTCCAAACTACCTTAGTCAGTTTTCTCTCATTTTATCTCTGATTAGTGCTACCCCTACCATTTACCGAATATGCTCATTACTAAAAACAATTTAACATAAAAAAATAATTTAATTAAAAAGATTGACTACAAAAAATTTTTAAAAAAATTGTTTTGTATACACAAGCATTATGGGGAATGCCATGACTTTCTCAGACTAGAGTATTAAAATAAAGTTGGTGGAAATGAATGTCATCCAAATGACACATCTAAAGCCTTATAATGTCTTATCTTCATAGAAAAAACAAACTAGTAAAACTCACTTTCAGCTGATATGGATATAATGGCTTTAAATAAAGTGTTGTAGTAGGCGTGTTATCTGTTCACTTCTGCAATTCTCTGATACTTCTCAAATGAACTTAAAAGATCAAGGAAGAATCACATTTAAACTTATTCTACTTATGCTCATTATATAGATATAGAACTTAGTGCAATGTTCTTACATACTATTATGTTAATACGTCATAAGGATATTTTGGGAACAAGAATGCAAAAATGGAACATCTCTTCACTGCTAAACCCTGTAAAATAGTTGCATTTTAATTTTTAAGCATAGGTGCCATTGATTTATGCATTTCTCATCAAAAGCTGCAAGTCACATCCTTGATTCAGTCATAGGCTAGATCCAAGATAACAAATGTTTAAATTCGATAAGCAACAAATCAACGTGGATGTAAACACTAACAACATAACCAACAATTATCCATTGTATCTGAAGTTCACTCAAGTCCACGATTAACACCAACAAATTTATCACATTCATTTGATTTTAACTGAAAGCAACCTTAAGCATTTTATACACTTACTAAAACTAAGCAATCATCTAATTGCACTTCCCCATTGCTAAGCACAGCGTTAAAGAACGATAGGGTTTACAAAAAGTCAAGATTGAAGGTTCCATAAACTGCGCCCAAGTGGCCCTCGAGCAAACATGAAGATAAGTGATGGGCTGATTTTTCTGAAAAAAATATTTTTACCACGGCATCATCCTCCCAAGAGAAAACATGGGTAATACAGGATATTTTAATAAAATATATACGTAAATCATCACTAGGTGAATGGTTATCAAGTGCCCCTCCATTTTCTTTGTATAATGATCAATGCTCATGGAATATATACAAAAAAGAAGGCTAGTGCGAGAATACAAGTTAACATACCCGAATCCATGCCAACTCTCCCTGAGTCAGTAATCTGCTGATAATATTCTTTCTGCCATGCTGAAAGATCACATTTTAGTATTACTTGTGTTTTCCCTGGAAGGAACTTCTCTACTTCATCCTTTTTCCTCCTTAGGATGAATGGCCTTATTACCTGAGAATCCAGAGAACAAATTAAATGAAAAGGAAGAGTTCAGGAAAAGGGTCTCCAAATGCTCAACAAACACTCACATGATGCAGACGACGAATAATCAACAACTCTTCTTCATCAGTAAGAGAAACATCACATCGATCAGCAAATGGTGCATTAAACCATTCCTCAAAATTTTGCACAGAATTAAAAATGTTGGGGAGTAAAAAATTAAGTAGGGCCCACAACTCTTGCAGACTGTTCTGTATAGGTGTACCAGTTAGCAGAAGTCTGCGTCTAATTCGGTAACTGCAAACAAGGACATAATCCATGAGATTACATATTCTACTTGGAGTAATGAGAAAAATGTCAAGGAAAGAACAAAGAAAATTAAATGGAAAGATGATACTCCATATTAAAATGATGAAAAATACATAATACACTACTTGTATTAAATGAGTGTTACTGTTTTTTTCTCCTTTTCTTTTCAATAGTTATAGGTTTTAATTAATAACCATACAGATTAATTACATGGAGTGGAGGAAGCGGATTCATGTAGCCGACCCCATGTAGTTGGGAAAAAGCTTAGTTGAATTGAGTTGAGTATACACTTTATTACACATTTAATTAATTGAGTTGAGTTTAGTTTACCCTGTCACAAGTGTGCGTGCAAGAGCACATTCATGGTTCTTTAACCTATGCCCTTCATCAACAATCATGTAATACCAGTGAATTCTCTTTAAAAATGCTTTGTCTCGCATAATCAGATCATAATGGGTGATCATCACATTGAATTTTCCCTCTCCTGAATATTCTTCCCTCATTGCCTTTCTTTCATCCAAGCGCCCATCATATAGAACGGCCACAATGCTGGATTTAGAGGAACATCATCAACAAGGAACAATGTAAAAAGGTGAAAACAAGACAAAAGAATGGATAATTGAATCTTAGTCTACAGAGGCCTCTGCGTACCTGGGAGCCCAGGTTGAGAATTCATTAACCCAATTTGGAAGTACAGCCTTTGGAGCCACAATCAAGTGCGGTCCAGTTACAGCCTTGTTCTCCACGAGATATGCAATCAATGCTATAGTTTGAATTGTCTTTCCCAAACCCATCTCATCCGCTAAAATACCATTTAGATTGTTGTTAAATAAAGAAAGCATCCATTGAAGTCCTTCCAATTGATAAGATCTCAATTCTCCACCTTGAAGCATGGATGGTTGCTCAGTCACCTGTAAAGATGATAATAATCAATAATAATTTAATAAAAAAAAAAAAACTTAGGTCCTTTTCTGGGCATTCATGCAACTTTCAACATCAGACGCTAAAGATTATCATGAACTCTTTCCATATTTATACAAACAGTCCCAGGCAAGGTTTATTTTCTCCATATCTGGTATACAACATAAGATGGCATTCCCATGTTAATGCTAAACTAGAAGGAAAAAAGGCCATGGAAATCAGTTTGCCAACCCCATTTCACATTTCTCCATCTCATGCAATTTGGAATAACTGAACTAATATGCAATTTTGAAATAACTAGGGTACAAAGAATTGAGAAATATATACCTATTTACGCTATAATAGAAGATTTTAAACCTTAAATAGAGTAGAATCAAGCAAGCTGATTCATGTAATGTAGCTTACCCCATAAAATTGGGGAAGGCTTTGTTGAATTGAGTTGACAAATGATAATTAATTTATCAATCATAGGACTGCTCCTCAAATTGTTACAATAATGTTATTTGAAAGCATCAAAGCAGTTAGAAATTGCTAGATAGAGATTCGTGGCAAATATTAGATGATCGCAGTCATTTGGACGTACACGATAGGAGTTACATAAACATTGGACCTCCTATATCTTCTATACCACCAATGACCTCTGTTCATTTGTGGTATAGAAGATTTTGTAGGATCTCAAACAATGTCGATATTTATGCCTATAAGATTTTGCAGTTGAGTTCCAAAAGTTGGATCAGATCCATCCCCTTGCTTGTGATACTAATGAAGACTGTAAATTTAAATCTTCAGAAAATTTAGAGTTCAATTGGGGTAGTAGTCATGACAACATCAGACAGGCCAAAAATAAAAATAAAATAAAGATAGAAGAAGAAAAAAAAGAACAGAAAAGACAAAAACTGGTGACAGAAGCATGAACACTTTAGATGAGTTTTTCAATGACATACTAGTTAGAAGTAAAACTAAAATAAAAAATAAATTATACAATATACCGCTTAGAACTATCAAACAAAAGGAAAAGCATAGTTTGAAGCTAAAACGGAATAAGTGGAGACAGGATTTTCTGACCTTTTCCTGAATTGAATGAATGACAGAATTGTATTGACGCTGGCCCTCAAGAAGATCACTTTTCTTAACTTGGCGATCAGATTCTAAATCAACTATGTCTAAATCTTCATCTGGAAATTCACCTTCACCCTTGGAAGGAGATAACTCAGAGGGGTCATCAGTTTCTAAGCCTTGTAAAGGTTCAATTCCATCTGTATGTTCTGCATCCTTTTGCCTTTGCACGGCAGCTCCCAAGCGAACAAGAAGGTCATTAGTTTTACCCAGAAGCATTGTCAAGCGCTCATTCTTGCTCTCCTCCACCATGCGCATGTAAGCTTCTTGATCATCAGCTTTCAGTGCCTGGAACCTCAACTTTTCTGCCCGTGTAGCACGTTGTCTTTGCCTTGCATGCCATGCCTGTTAAGATACATAGAGGAAGGAGCACCAATAAAATTTTTCTATTACTAGAGTAACTGTGATTCAGTATACAATTTCTTAGGTCAGAATAACATGTATCCTAGTTTAATATATTATACTTACAAAAAGAATAGAAAAGTGTCACATATTAGATCATCAAGCACAATCTAGGTAAGACACCAAACCTACTTAATTCATTTCTGTAGTTGATCAGTATCAAAAGACACAAAAGGGGTTGTGTAATCTCACAATTAAACAATGATAATAATGAAGATATTGATTATTGACAGATATTATCATCATAGGTTAGTAGTGAAGCACCATGGTGGATATGCTATTAGTGGAGTTATAAGGGAAAAAATTGCATGCCTGTCTATGAGCATCTTTGGTGGTTCTGTTTTCAATTTTAGTTATTTGTGGGATGGGGTGGGGGAGGTAGCATCACCAATTGGTGTTTAGACCAAATAGTTAAAGGATAAACAACTCAAATTTGTATCCAAAGAATTCCATCACTTTAAAAAGACTAATTACGGAACTCTAAATTTTTGGGATAACACTGTTTGATATGAATCATTTTCGACTATATTGCATTGAGGAAGATCCATGGATTTGAATTGATTCTTACAACCATCCTAAGGCTATTGAAATGCTTCAAATGATTGGATGATTAATGGCATTAGTATAAAGGCAGATGATGCTATTGAAATGCTTCAAATGATTGGATGATTAATGGCATTAGTATAAAGGCAGATGATGTTAGTAAAACCACGCTCTTTCATAAATTATTATAAAGTACTGCTCGCAACTAATAATGTCTGATGTTTTCTGTTCAAACATCAGTTGATTTGTAGCATTTAAGACTCAAAGAAGAAGGATTGAATAATAGAAGAAGAAACGAGAAATGGTAGAAGATATTGTTAATGTCCAATGTTTTCTGTTCAAACAACAGTTGGCTTGTAGCTTTTAGACCATAAAAGAAGGAAGAGAACAATAGAAGAAGATAAGAGAAATAGTAGACAGAAAATGTGCCCATTTTATTATTTTCTAGTAGATAACAATGTAAATCAAACACTTTGATAACTCTTACAAATTGCATAATAACCAGTAACCACAATAATAGACTATAACCTCCCTCAATAATAGTAATAATACTAAAATTGCTCTTCTTAAATTTTCTTCTGAATGCAAGCAATGTTTCATTGTAGCATCAATAACAAAATGCTATGCATCATTACAAAAATACTTCCAAGTCTTCTTCCTCAAGAATTTCTCCCAAAAAATTCGAGGAATATTAATTTTGGATTCTTTTAAGAAATAACAAAAAAAATTGATAGAGAAATAGAAAGTATGTTTTTATGAGTTTGATGGACACTATAATCTTGTATACATGTGCATCATTGGGCAGAACCGGAAAGAGAGAGAGATATTAAATATTAAACAAACAGAAAAAAAAAAGAAGCAAATAACTACTATATAGTAGACATAAGATGAAGAGTTCAAGGAGTAGCAGGCTACTAGTGGAAAACAAAGAATTCATCCAATGTGGCAATGTCCAGCTGAAACTACTATAGTAGACATAAAATGAAAAGTTCAAGGTCAACAGGAAAGATTAAACAAACAACCAAAAAGAAATAGCAAATAACATGCCTGGACACCATCATTTCTCTGTTTCCTGCGTTTCAAAGCAGCTTGTCCTTGAAATTGGAACTCACGGGCCGCATTAAGTATTTCAGCAAAAAATTTCCTCTTTCTGGTTTCAACACGACTCTTCTCCTCTTCTTCTAACCGTGATAACCTCTACAAGAAGATATTAATGCCATGAACAACAGGCTTAATATAGGCATTGAAAAGATGGATGTTGACTTCATTTGTGAACTCTATACAAACTTTTGGCCCATATATGAAAAGGCAGAACCCACTTAGGAAAAAAATTGACCCAGTACATAGACTATAGTGTTCAAGCAACTTACTTAGTTGCAATAACTGGCCATAGTCTTCTCTAAGCATCCAAAGAAAATGCAATAGATCAGATGGATGCAATTATTAACTTATAATACATATTCTGTTACTTCCCAAAATATATATATATATATATATCTTTGTGTGTGTGTGTGTGTGTGTGTGATCTAAAATGGATTCATCACTGTTTGGTTTCAACCTAAATGGATGCCATAAAGAAAAATATTTTGTTTCTAGACCATATTCACCTTCTAAAAACTTTCACATTTCAGTTAGAAGCAACAAAAAGTCTAGCATGAAATATAAAATGCTTAAGCAAAGAAATTACCTCTGCATCCCGTTTCTTGCGTTGGCGTTCGTCGGCTTCAATGGCAAAAGCATCTCCAATACCATATAAAACAGAGGGACGACGCAATCGCATCAAGCCCCAGTCAAACAATTGTCCATCAGGATATGCACAATTTTCACGTAACCAGTACTCTGAGCTTACTTCAGCTCGAACTTTGCTTTGCAACTCCGCCAGCTGTTAGAAAAGGAATCCTTGCCCGCAAGGACACAAACATGTCATCCTTCCATTTCAAGTAATAGATAAAATAGAAGATCTATCAAACATCATTTTGAAAGGAATGATTTTTGCAACATAAAAAAAAGGAGAGGGGGAGAGGATGAAGTCCAACATTTACCATTAAGTGAAATAGAACTTCTTCTTTGTTCGTTGACTGTTAGATAAATTCGACCATGCATATTTAAACAAAAATGGTACTCGAGGAGTAAAATATAGGTCACTGACTCTCCGTAAAAAAACTAGTTAGAGATCTTTGCCCACTTCAATGCTGATTGATATAAGGGAGCGATTCCCAAACATAATATGGTTGTGAATGAGAAGCAAAGCCACGGTTGCAAGTCTCATCATGTCAAGGAATGCCTTGTTTAGACATCTTGGTCTTGGGAATTAAAAAAATGGCATATTTGCAGTTTATCTCACACATCTCAGTTTTCATCCCGCCAAAGGTGTATCATAGGATTAAGACAGTAATATGATGCCTGTAAACCAACCGTAATTGAGATACCTATCTGGTAGCACATATTTATATTATACCCTTAAAACAAAATTTGATTCATTATGGGAATAGATGGTCATGTTGTCAAAGCACTTTTAACTATAAGGTTACCTTTAGCCCATAAAGCTCAAGTAAGCACTTTGTCTGCAGATCCTCACCTCTACTTGAAGGTAATTCTGATTCATAATGCAATTCAGATGTTAAACGTCACATAACATAAATACAACATTAAGTCATCAACATCAGACACTAACCTTCAAGCTCAGTTAAACGATGCTGAATGCGACTTTGTAAACGACTTTCCCTAGATTTTTTTAATCCCAAGCCTGACATGCATTTTGTGCGTTGCTTCAGAAGAGCATCCTCAAGATCTGTCATCAAATCTCCCTCATCTGAAGTACCATGATGGTGCTGCGATGAAAAGATTAATAGTTATTACAATTCATTACTTAAATCAAACATGGGATAGTGCATGAAAACGTGTGAATTAAAATGTGAAGGAATAAACCAAAAAAAATAATCTACCAACTTTAATTATCTTTACGATTTCAATTCACTTTGTAAACCAGGGACTTTCAATTACAGAGTGAACATTGAACATACATCAAGCTTGTGAATACAAAGGATTCCAAATTGAAAACCAAAACATGTAGGTGCTTCTACTCCGTGTTTCCATTTGTCGCCTTGACCAGAAATTAAAAAGAAAAAAACAACTATTATATCCATTTATGCTTCTACTATCTCCGCCTTACTCTCTATAGCTTCAGTGGAATTTCAAAATTGCTTCTTTCACTCCCTGTACTATAGCTTCAACAACAATCACATGCCCAAACATTCACAAAAGGTTGACTGCCACCATAACAAACTTTACTATTTAAGTTCTAGGGCACAAATGTAAACCCAGAGCGAAACGAGGCAATAACTACATTATTATCCCCATACCTTCTACACCTTGAATAATGATCCTTCCGATCTTTCTAATAGCCATTACAAAACCAACCAAAGAACCCAATTAATTCCCAGAAATTCTACTCCATTTATATAAAAAAAGAAAAAGAAAAAGAAAAGAAAAGAAAACACAAACACACACACACACAAAAAAAAAGAAGAAGAATCAAGAACAGGGAAATCAACAGACCCATATACACATTAACAAAACAAACAAAAAACACATAGGAACCGCAATTTCCCACAAACAAACAAGAACAAAAAAAACCGCAAAATCAAATCACGAACCAAAAAACCCCAATCCAAACCCAAAGAAACAAAAAGAAAAGAAAGATGATTCAAAGAAACAAGTACCGAATCCTCGTCGGCGGCGACACCGACCCCTTCTTCCTCCGCTCCTCCACCGCCATCAAGACCGTCACCGTCACCGGCACCAGTGTAGCCGTCGTTCGCATCGAAATTGGAGCGGTAGATGGAGTTAACGGTGTGAAGGACGCCGGGAGGCAAAGGAAGGTTTCGAGATACGAGATTGAGAGCGCAGATCAACGTCTTCGTCTTCTGCAATTGATCGGAGTTGGCGTTGCTATTGGCGTCGTCGAGCTGAGTCACCATTGCGCGCGGGAAAATATAACAGAAAAAACGGATTTATAAATAAAAATTTTGAATATGAAACGAACCCACCCAACGTTTCGTTTTGTTTTCTCTTTCACTTCCTGCGAACCCAAAACGCACACAAACTCGCTGGCTCCTCGCTCTCTCTCTCTTGCTTCGTTCGTTTTGTTTTGCCCTTCCTTTCTATCTCTTTACTATTCGGTTCTGTAAGAAGGAAAATATTGGTGAAACACCGAGATTGACCCTTTGAGTTGTACGTATTGACGGGCGATATCCGAGTTTTTGTGAATTGACGTAAATAGCGTTGGGGAATAAGGTTAATGGCACGCGCCTGCTTCTGACTGGAACTGATTGCCTGCTTTTGGGTGTTAGAGAACAAAGCGACTCCGATAACGTCAGTCGGATGGGGATGGGGACATCTGTACTTCATCATCTGGACCATCCGATTAAGAAAAATCTTTAATCATTTTTTATCTCAGAATTGAGAACAATTATGTCTTGTCGGAAAGGCCGGATTTGGATAACAAGTTATGCATGATGTACATAATTATGAGTAGTTGCTCTCTTTTTTTAAAAAAAATAATTATGATTTATATAATAGTTATTGCGACTTTTATCATTAATTCTATTTTCTCAAAAAGTTTATCATTTATTTTGTGAAAATAAAAAAAAAAGAATAAAATAAAATAAATTGTAATGCCTATATATATTTTTTTATTAATTTAACACTTAGTTGATGACCTAATATGATATATACAAAATAAGGGTAAAGATTCAAAAATCATATTAAATTTGTTTTATCATAAATTTTCTCAACCGGTATCTCTTGTGTAATACAATTTTTTGGGTATCCGGACCAGCTTGCATGCACCTGACTAATCTCAAGATGGTACAATCTCCTAGCCCATAAATAGGACACCCCCCTGAAACCCTGAAAAAATTCATGTTCGGGCTCATACCTTGGAATGGCGATCTAATTTTGGTAAGTGGTACGAAATCTCCTGCATTATAGCCATGTATTTGTATCATAATTGTAGAGGTAAATATATATTCTTAATATCAATTTAACATGTTTTGATTGTGTTTCAAACTTATTTAGGTATGTCTAACAATTTAATATTCGTTTTCAAAAAAAAAAAAACAAACTATTTAATATTTTTTTTTTAGACAATCAAAATGGGCATCCCAACAATATTTTTGTGATGTAATCCATGTCTTTTTCTCCAAAGGCCTTTTTGTCACGCTCTGACCTCTGTCAGAACGTGGGCGCTATCCCCCACCTCTGTGGAGGACGTCAGCCACGTATCACACAATATTGTCACATCCCAGTACACAGCACACCACCGTGTCTAGTACCCCCGTGATCATTTATCCTTACTAAAGTAAGGATAGCGCCCGCGTTCTGGTAGAGGTCAGAGCGTGACAAAAAAACCTTATGTATATGATAAGGCCTCTGATTAGTTCGAGGTACTAGTGCAAGCAAACGCACAGGGTGAAGAACAATCTCAGTGAGTGGAAGCACGAAGGTGCGAGAGTGAGCTACATCAGGTAAATGATAGCTCGTCCCAGAGGGGATACTGAAGATCTCAAGGACGGAGATCATTGCTACGTCAAATAGTAGCACAATGCCCAAGTGTAGATGATTATCGTAGGACTGAATAGGATAGTGGTTCCTAATTCAGAGAAGTTGAATAGGATAGAGTTCCAGGTTCAAGTCAAGCAACGAGGCCACGAGTAGGGGTGCGACAATCAGAAGGTGCATATAAAGATGCCGATGAGAGAGGATCCGTCAGGGAGATGCAACAGGCAGATGAACCTAGCGATTGTGTCGATGAAGGGCATCGACCATTCAAGTGGGGTAGTTTGTCACGGTCATGTCAAGACATGCACCGTCACCTAAGAAAAGGGTCTGTGAAGTTTTGTCTCAATCGGAGGTGGCAATCTCGTAAATATGACCCAGTATGATTGACCTCACATTTTGATGTTTCCTTTTGGAAACAAGCCAAAAGCTTAACATTTACCTTAGGGGAGGAGTAGTCCAACTCTCCCTCATGACCAATACTTGGCCATGCATAGGACATTCCCTTGGCGCAACCCAGGGGGCCGACTACCATCATCCTAAAGGGGGTAATGGTTGTTCCAATAGCATTTGAGTAGGTTATGGGACACTGCTATCGGGTTAGCAGTGCGGGGTTCACCGGTATGCAGGGCTGGGTACCTAACACTGTTATGCCACCCGCTATCGAGTTGAACGCATTGAGCTATCTTTAGCCTACGTACTAGAGTGTTCTTGTGGGGATACTCATGAGTGAGTTATCCATGGAACTTACCGGTATTGCATGGTCTAGGGCAGCACTGTGCAAGAGCTGCTATTGAAGGTATCCTAGTGATCCGTCCAAGTGATTATCCGGCGCTACGCACAAGCGATATTCGAGTACTCCGCTGTAACATGAGTATATGCGTGAATGACTGACCGAGAATGTGTGTATTCGAGGTGCTGCATGGGTAACATGTTTGACTTACAGGTATGCTCGTGACACTTTGCCTTTGGCTTCATTGTTATGTGGCCAGATTTTTTCTGCTATCTTGTCATGCTCGGAGTACTTTAGATTACTGGAACATATACACATTCTTAAAATGTAATGGAAGATTCCAAATCATCTTTGGCCTTGAATTCAGGGTGCTTAGTGACAGTGAGGATAATGTAAATCCTGCAGTCCAAGTGTTTTCTACACTGGTCTCACCTAGCTTCTCTAAAAAGTAGAAAAACTATTTTTTCTATTGCAGTTAAATCCAAAAATAAATGTTACCTAAACAATTCCAAAATTGTTTTTGGTCTAGAAGCACTTTGCAAATGCTCAACCTAATAGGGCCATCATTATTTTTTCAAAACGGACTAATCACTTGTTCCTGCAACATCAGTTCAGTGTAATTCGACAAGCCAGAGAAGAAGCATTTTAAGCTGGTTTGCTTCAGCATGAGAAAGTGTACTAATTATATGGTTGCATTCATTAAGGTGATTCATTTAGCTAGTATGAATAGGACAGATAGAAACACTTGTTTTGCTCTTCTTTCCTGGATATATATGTATTCAGATGAATCCAAATGGAGTCATTGCTGTCAAAAGAGATCGAAACGATAAATAAACTACAAGAGAGCACAAAAAATTGTCATAAGATTGCGTACTTACACATTTTAAGCAATTCTCGGTTTCTGATGATCAAACTGGAACTGCCACTTTGAGCGACTCAAGTATCTTGTCATCGATTTCAAACTTCATTGGCTTCTTGTCTCTTCCTATCTTCACATACTCCTTGAAGCGTTCTTCCAAGTCTTCGCGGAGCTTGGTTGTGCTTTTCCATCCAAGTATTTCCTTGGCAGCTCTTGGTTCTGCATAGAAATGCTGTAGAAGAAGACACCAATTAAGAATATGCAATTAACATTCAAGAAATGCTGAATCATTAGAATAGTTTTACATTGTCTTCTTCTATGTCAAAAGTTTGTAAGAATAGAAAAAAAGGGTGATTCTAAATCATTAGAATTGCATTTGTTTTTGGTCTTCTATGATCATATAATCACATTAACTTACATAAGTGCGAAAAGGGAAAGCCTTCTTTGCGTCAATTCCTACTGCCTTTGGATCATAATGGACGATATTGACAGGCCGGCCAGCAGCTTGAGCACAGAGTTTTGCCATTCCGTTCAAAGTTACAGCTCGATCACTTACACAGTTGAAAATATTTCCACTTGCAGCACTTGCATTCTCTACTGCTAGAGTAAGCATAGAGGATAAGTCTCTAACATGGGCTATGTTTGTTAGTTGCATTCCTGAGCCAGGGATCAGAACTGGTCTATCCCGAACGATTCCTGCAATTCAGTTGATAACTCAGTATGGAAGTTTAGGTATAAACCATGGATTAGAATTAACTATTTCAGAAGATGATGGATGAAATTTTATGGAGCAACATGAAATTTTAAATATGATCATCCAAATGCTACCTATGGCTACTTACGATCAAAGAACCATTCCTCGCAGTCTTTGTTGTTTCCAGATCCGATCATGTACTGTGGACGAAAAACTGCCCAATTACTGAAAATATCTGCAATGTATTTCTCCACTGCAAGATGGCCAGCATCAGCTTTAACAACATCCTACAAACATGGTTATATCAGAGTTTTTGGAATCATAAAGCAGCTCTAATGGTGAAACCAAAATTTGGAACTCCTTGTGGTTATTAAAAATTGCTAGTTTACATGTTATTCATTCATCTTAAGAAATTAACATAGATTGCCAAGCATGACCGTTATATGTGTTATCTATACGCGCCTAATGAATTGGGGAATGCAAAGTAAATCAGCAAACATACCCCTTCTACATGAGGCGGTTCATCGGTTGGCTTGTATATTCCAGCACTGCTTATGAATAGAAATTGCTTGACGCCAGCACTCTTCGCCCAATCTGCCACAGGCCTATGTGTGAAGCTTGATGTTTAGTTCACTTTTAGAATATCTCATTATAGAATATCACTAGACTATAAAATTCAACGACATCGATTTCTTCATCAATATTATCCAGTTTGGCCATTGGGAACCTAATTCTATACCTAGCCATTTCATGTAACTCTTGTAGCATAGTATAACAATGGTTATCTGCTTGTCAATGCTCTGGTATTGATTTTGCAATCTAACCTATTAGCTTTGTTCTTTGAAATTTATTCCAAGCTTCTGTTCAAAATGCTTTGTAGGGATACATTTTGATTTCACAATATTCCCTTTTTAAGTCCTCTGGGTCATCTAATCTTGTATTTTTACAATTCATGATTGAATCAATTTAACAAAATGAACTAATTCTCCAGACAGATCCCCTGAGAAAATTAAAAAAACAAACAAAAAAGAATCATCTAATTCAACTTCCTGTGATTCAACAACTCTCAAAATCTCTCAAATGATCACCTAATTATCAAAAACAATAAAACAATAATAATCACAAGAAGAAAAATTATCAGACCTCACAGTGTCTAAATCCTTGCCATTGTTGTCAAGCACCACATCAAATTCCAATCCATCAACAGCCTTTCCCACCTCAGCTGGATCTCCCCACACCGTCCGACCATTCGCATTCACAATTTCCTGAAAATCTCACCAAAAAAAAGAATAATAATAAAATAAAATAAATTCTAATCACCCAAGAATTTTCGAATCCAGGTACCCTAAACAAAAAGAAACAGAACCATAATAAAAAAAAACAAAACAATTAACTGAAAATCTGTTAAACGGCGGCTTCTTCATCTTATCCGAGCCTTCTTCTCCAACAGTCATGACTGTGACTTCATGTCCATAACCCAGAAGCTGTTTTGCGAAGTAGAATCCGATCACGGCGTGCCCACCGCTGTTAGTGTTGACAATGAGAACCTTCTTCTTCTCTGCTGCGCTTGCATTCACCGTAAAAGACGAGAGGCCCGCACGCTTTAAGCTTACTGGGTAGGCATGGAAAGAGGGAGAAACGGAGAGGGAAGATGAAAAGAAAGAAGAAGAAGAAGAAGAAGAAGAAGAAGAAGAAGAAGAAGACGAAGAAGAAGAAGAGATAAAGGACGAAGATGAGAGGGAGAGCTTGGGATGAGATGAGGAGGGAGGTGACGAAGAGAGATTGAAGGTTGGAGAAGAGAAGAGGAGAGAAGATAATGAAGCCATGAGTGACTGACTGGTTTGTGTTTGATCTTGGGCAAGAGAAATGCACAAATTTGATCCAAGATAAAGGGGGTGTGATGGATAGAGCCAGCATTGCTAGTGCTTTTTCCCGGGTTATTTGAATTTTACCGGGGAAAAGTTACCGTTGAATAGTTAATTCGGTTCCTTGGTAAAATGTAATGACTTGTTTTCATTGTTTAATAAAGTTAATTAAAAAATAACATATGCTCGCAATAATACTATAAAAATTTCTATTCTTTATTTATTTATTATTATTCATAAAAGTTTAGGTGAGGGGAAGCTACCTAGTTTAGGTCCAGGGCATGCCACAAGCCTCAAAGAGGACTTACAGTGATACATACGGATCACCCGTTAACGAAAAACATCTTTTAATTATAAAGGGTAAGTACGACTGATGCAGGATTCGAACCCTTGCTTATGATGAAGAATTGAATCTCTGAATTAACTAAATCAATCATCGTTGGCATAACCCTCCAGTTTTTGCATGTGGAGCCGAGAATATTTTATAGAAAATTCTCAATATCCTTATCATACATTACATTTATACTTATAATATAAAATTAAACAGAAAAAAGTTATTTTGATTTTATTTTTTGAAAAAACTATATTTTCTTAAGAAAAGAATTATCAGATATTAAACTAATTACCTCATTTCTAGTATATGATGAGCATGTGCATTGCACAAAACTTTCAAAATTAAAAAATTTATTTTTTTAATTGAAATCAATTTTTATTTAGAATAAAAAAAATAGTAGAAATGAGTAAAAATTAAAACTTATAAAAAAAGGTAAAAAACAAGTCTAAAGAATTTTTGTTATCTATAAAATAAAGTAAATTTTAATTTAAATATCAACTTAGCCCTTACAGAAAAAGTAAATTGACGAAGCTGACCATGCATTGCATTGAAAAAAAAATGCTTATTTAAGTTAAGTTGAATATAAAATAAAACTTAACATCATAGTTTTCGTATTACAAAAGTGTGTGTATGTGTGTGAAAAGATAATAATAAACATGGTAAAATACCATATTCATCATTACACAACTTATCTATAGAAAACTAAGATTATAATGCGTCAAGTAATTATTATTCTTACTCTTATCAAATATAATTCAAGAATACCTCCAATAAAAATACAAATCTTACTTGCATTAACTAGCAATTAACTGGAATAATAGAAACTCAACCTTACAAAGGCATTTAATTAAAATGTCAAACACATGTTCCCTAAAAAAAATCAGATACATGCTATTGATTACAATTAACTTTCCACTTATGATATAAATATTAGGAAAAAATAGATATACAATATTTCAATATAACTACCAGGATTATATAAATTTATTTTCACCCAATTAATTTCACATGCAATGGACTTTAATGCTATATTTAGTTACATTGAAAAGTAATAATAATAAAATATTTAATCATCACACTAAAAACAGAATCTTAATTTTCTTTTGGTCTTTTGACCCCGAATATCTCTGCTAACCCTTTGCGGGGCTGAGACTATTCTGAAATTAAAAATAGTATACGACATTAGACAGTACTTTCTTAGAGTGGACGCATAAACGTAGACAAAAACTTAAACTTAAAATTAAAACCTCGTCCTTTAACTATAATTTGTTTACACCTCGTTCAGCAACCAACAGAGCTACCACCCAACTTTAGATAAAAATAAAATAAAATAAAATAAACAATTTGGAGGCATAAAATTCAAAATGCAAAAAATTCAGGCCAACACCTTGACTTAAGGTCACCCAATCAGGTTAACAAAAAGCAGTTAATCAACCTTCTCAGGTGAATCGCGCATTCAATTCTCAACACAATATCCTCCCCACAAAACCCGCCACGTGTGACGCTAACACCTTATCACAATCCCATCTATCGCCAGGTGGCAGTCAACAAACTCTGGCCCCACTTTCATCCACGCGTCACAATCTCAAATAATCCACATACGGACCGTTTTTAACTTCGTTAGATCCCACTAAAGATCTACCTCTGTACATGGAGCGTCGAACCAAGTCAATGAGATTGATTGTAACGTTGGAGCTCATCCGGCGCTTCTATCTCTATTTATTCATTTAAAACTCAGAACCATCCACCGTGAAAACTAGCCGTTACATCTCTAACTCTTCTCTCTCCTCCTGACTCTGCAACTTCCAAGCTCCAAGGAGTCTCTCTCTAATGGCGGTTTCTCTCGATTCTTCATCTCCTACTCCTTTCAACAAGGTTTTCTACAGTCAAAATCTACTTATAAGCTGTTCTGCTCTCTGGGTATCTTTTAATAATGTTCAATTTTACTGCAGGAGTTGAGAATCTCCATGAATTCGTCTCCTTTGTTTAGCCCCGAATCAGATAAGCGGTTCTGGAGCTCCTTGCGCAGTCGGGTCGATTGTCTGCTTGACAATCGGAAGCTGGAAACGGGTCATGGTCGGCAAATTCTGCCCAATCTCGACCTACCCATTGAAGATCCTGCTGTGAGAATTTGTTCTACTTTGCTTTCTTGGATCATTGTGATTAGGGCTTTAAGAGATGGAGTGTTTTTAATTGCAGGGTGTTCGAGAATCTGAGCAGGGTAAGAGGTTGGGAGAAGATTGTTTGCTTCTACTCAGAGGATTCGATTCGATTTCTTCTTCTCTGTCCCAGCTTACAAGCAACATTGACACAGCATTGCAGGCAAGGTTCTAGAATTATGTTCTACGACAATTTAATTCTGGAACCACCTTGTTTGTTAGGGTCCTTGTTGAAATGGCTTTCTTCTGGTGATGGGTTTATTCTGCAAGTTTTGTTGAAGATTTTGTTGGCGCGAGCCCTTAGAATGATCTAGATTGATTTAGTTAAGCAGTCGAATACGATTGTGTATGCAACGGAAGTCCTTAGAATGATCTAGCTTGTATGTTCAAACCCTAATAAACCTTTTATATATGGCCCAAATCATGGCCCGAAAATAACCTCACATAGGTCATTAGTAGTCATAGGCTTAATAAGCCAGACCACAAGTGGTTGTGAGTCATAGTACATAACAGATTTCATGGAATGGAACCATAATTCAAGTTAGATTTCTCATATACCCTTGTGTTTTTTCATGGCAGGGAGCAAGAGAGCTTGCGAAACCATCAATAATGGGAGCAATGCATGGAGATTTGGAGAAGCCAGAAGCTGAAGAAGAAGAAGAAGATTCTGATGGGAAAAAGAGAGGAGTGAAGAGAAAGTGTAATAATGTTCATGATCTTTCTGACAGTGAAAAATCTACTGAAGAGAAGGAAAATGAAGACAGCTTGAAGGCTGGGAAGCTGAAAAAAGCTAAAAATGTAGGCTATTTTTGTTCCTCCTTGTCTTTTGGGTTTCATAAACAAGTATCAGAGTTAAGTTTTTTGATTTATTTTTTCTATATGAATGTTCTGCAGCTTGCAGTTTCCATGGCAAACAAAGCAGCTTGGCTTGCAAGGGAACTGAAATCAATAAAATCAGATCTATGCTTCATGCAAGAGAGATGTGGTCTTCTTGAGGAGGAGAACAGGAGGCTCCGAGAAGGTTATGGCAAAGGAGAGAGACCTGATGAAGATGATCTAGTAATTCTAATTTCTGTGAATTTCTCATGAATTTTAATCCATGTAACTTACGGCCCCATTTGAAAAAACTAAGGGGAAGTTTGGCTGAACATTTGCTAAGTGCTTTTAGATTAAAAACAGTTTTAGAGGCATTATTACATCTGCTTTTGGATCAAATTGCGTGGAAAAATAGTTTTCTATTTTTTTTTAAAGTTGGGTAGTATCAGTTTTTTAAAAAAGTGTTTTTTCTATCGAGACATCTCTAAAAGAAAAAGCAAAAAGCCAAAAATATAAGTTGTTATATCAAGCATTTTTGCAAAAGTAGAAAGAACTGCTTTTCTTCCTTAGTTTGGTACAAATGCAGATATTGCCAAATGGCCTCCACCAAAAGGCTACTTTGGTCTAAAAGTAGCTTGCAAAAGCTGCTCAATCAAATTGGGGGGGCCTTAGTAAAAAAAGTTGTTAGTTGAGTTGAATTCTAATTTCTGTTGATTCTTCCTTCTTCAGGTAAGACTTCAACTGGAGGCATTACTGGCGGAGAAGTCGAGATTGGCAACTGAGAATGCAAATCTTACAAGGGAGAATCAGTGCCTTAGGCAGCTTGTTGAGTACCACCAATTCACGGCACAAGATCTCTCTGCATCTTATGAGCAATTCATGCAAGGAATTCACTTGGATTTTTCATCTCCAACAACAACAGAAGCAGTGGCAGATGAGGCCAAAAGTAATAGAAATGGTGAGAATGAGGATGGTGGTAGTTATAATGAAGCCCCACACACACCTAGGACGGATCTTTTTGGTTTCTCAGCTTCTCTTGATGAAATCAGTGGTGAAGAAAGAAGGCATTGAGTTGAGAATCCAGTCAAGCGTAAATTTAGCAAATTTTTTTCAATTTTTGGTCAGCAACACCCTATTGATGATTTGAGATGTGAGAGGAAAAATCTTCAAGAAAAATCTTATTAATGTGAGAGGAATTCACTTGGATTTTTCATCTCCAACAACAACAGAAGCAGTGGCAGATGAGGCCAAAAGTAATAGAAATGGTGAGAATGAGGATGGTGGTAGTTATAATGAAGCCCCACACACACCTAGGACGGATCTTTTTGGTTTCTCAGCTTCTCTTGATGAAATCAGTGGTGAAGAAAGAAGGCATTGAGTTGAGAATCCAGTCAAGCGTAAATTTAGCAAATTTTTTTCAATTTTTGGTCAGCAACACCCTATTGATGATTTGAGATGTGAGAGGAAAAATCTTCAAGAAAAATCTTATTAAGGAGACAACCGTTAGGTAATCCCACTGGCATATGTAAATCGTGTCTGACACAACCTTTCTTTTTCTTTTCTTTTTTTCAATCCTAACAAATGGAAGTTGTTCTTCATCAAATAATATATTGCAGAATTTTTCTGCTCTCCTAGAAAGCATTAATTATATAAAATATATACGAGCACTAGATTCTGATGAAGTAGAGGATTTTCCAATTCTAATGTTAACTTTATCTTCTTAACACACAGATGCTATATATAGCACACAAGTTCAATAATGTTCAAGAAATTGGAGAAGGCATTAATCCTAAAATGCTATTAATGGGTGTTTGAGAATACACACACATCATGTTAACTGAGGCACATATAAAACATCAAAAAATGGTTATATCTCCCAACACCAGTGAAGTCATTTGTCCAAAACTTGTCACCATGGCACCTGAATTTCGAAGAAAGGTTGTTTATATGTTCACCATCATCAGCTTGCTCCATCAGCAGCAGCACCATTCTTCTTGGTTTTAGGTTTCTTAGCCCTTCTTTTAGCCCCTCCCAAACTGGCTGGGGCAGCAAAATGACCCAGAATTTCCTTGCTCGATGAGATACCCAATGCCATCTCCATTGTCTTTGTTAGGTTAGAAACTAGGCATGCCTCCTTCAGCTTGTCAATTGTTTCAGAAAGAACAAGTTGCCCCTTCTCATACTGGAGTTCGAAGGAAAAATAAAGAAATCAGAAAATTGAAACATATTCATCACTATTTACCAAGTTATATAAATAAAAAATGGCTCAACTCAACTCAATAAAACAGAGTTAGAAAATGAAGGAAAAGGGATTAAAGGGTATACTCCATCGAGCTTTGCAAGAGCTGTTTCCAACTTTGTGTTTAGTTCAAAATTCTCCTTTTTCAAGTCATATATCTGAAAATAATGCAGAGAAATAAGAATAATGGAAAATTATAGACTATTTATAAATACGTAAGGATTCCAACCTTCTTCTGAGAGTCTATGTACATGTTCTTGTACTTGTCCTTTCTCGTCTCTGATCTTGTATCAATGAAGCTCGTCGGACCTTCCATTGGAAAGCTCCAATCAGCTCCCTATTTGAGAAAGAACCAAAACAACAGATGGACCAATAAGAGAGCCCAACAAGGATTTAATGGTAGAATCAATGGTGTAAAAGCTAAAACTATCTACCTTAGAGAATAATGCTTCAATGGTCCTTCCTTGTTCTTCGAGAATTAGAACCATTTTGTCGATTTTTTCTTCCATGGTTCTTGAACCCAAGGTTTCTTCCAAAGCCTCTCCTCTCTTCTCATGAGAATTATGATGACCTTCCTCGCTTTCACTAGCTTCTATGTTTTCAAAAACAGGCTCAATATCCCGAATTTCAGAAGAAGTTATGTTCTGAATGCGCTGGGATCGCCTAGGGATGGTTTTTGCAATGTCCAAAATTTTGTTTCCTGAAGAAGCTAAGTTGGTCAACTCTGTTGCTATTTCAGAGCCAAGTTTAGTTCTTTTCATGGAAGGATTCGAGCTTTCAGGCTAACAAAGAAAAGAAAAAAATAGTCTGGTGGTTAGTTACACAAGGGAAAGTAAATATCAAGATTGCTTCACTTGGGCTTCCTAAATTTTGATTTGATTTTCCAGTTATACAGAAATTCAACCAGAAAATTACAAAAATAAAATCTAGAAACTTCAAGGGTCTAACTTCAGTGAAAAAAAATGCTTCATAAAACCACAAGTATTGGTTAAAAAGTTATTTTGAGGTATATACATATACATACATATATATATATATATATATATATATATATATATATATATATATATATATATATATATTCTCCAAGCATTGAACAAGATTTTGCAGTTCTACCCAAGATAATCACCGGAACACTAACTTGAAGTAATAGAAAACTCCCATGGAACAAGTATAAGAATGGTAAAGTATTCGCAAAATTCTAACTTTCAACCTCTTTCTTTATCAAATTTATGATTTAATGCTTATCAAAAGAAGGGATACATCTGATACCAGTCAAAATATCAAATAGTAAAATAATATAACTTAGTCTTATGATGCATCTCATCTAAATCCACAGTTTATTTTTTGATTCAATTCTATAAGCTATCTTAGATCATCAACATCACAACTGCAATTATTAAGCGTTTATATTTCCACAATGTTGGGAAGACCAATAATGGCAACAATAGGTAAAATGCACCAGGACAGATCAAAGTTCGCAAAAATGGTTAAAAGAAAACCAATTGATAGAGATGGAAACAGAGAAAATATAAGAAAATAAAGCCCACAAACAGAGATCAGTGGAAAAATATAGAATTCATCTTGTCAACTAAACAGACAATGAGAATTAGGAAAGGATCATCATTATTGTTGTTTTAAGTACTAATAAAGGTTTAAGGTTTTTCTTTTGGATTCTAGAGCTGCGTAACGAAGTGATCATGCATAGTTATGAACTGAGGCACCACTGGTAAAAATAACAACTTTACCAACACAAGTTAAAAACAGCTTCATCAATTTTCTTTCCCCTATTTGTCAATGGAAGAAACAATGATTTTTTATTTTATTTTATTTTTTTCAAGAGGAAGTAACAGTGTTTGGAGTTAGAATTTTAAGCCCTCTTTCGACAATATGAGCAAAAAAAAAAAGCAAATGCATCAATGGAAAAGAGTAAGAAATTTTGCAAAGTAGAAACAATCAAAAGGGTGAAAAATGTGGGAAAACTGAAGAATAAAGTTAATGTTTTTTACTACTAGGGGATTTTGTATACAAAGATTAGTATAGTATTTCTCCAAGCATTGAACAATGGCTGGAAAGCCTCAAACCCAACCACATCCTCAAGCACAAAAGAAGAATCACCACAAAAAAATAAGATAAAAATGAAAGACTACACATTAGAAATAAAATATTGAAAAACAAAAAACCATTATAAATGAAAACAAGAAAACCAAATGATTAGAAAAACTTGGTGATAGTAACTTCAAAGAGATGTTATGGAGAGTGGCAAAAAACAAAACCTGGTATTTGAGAAAAGGGTCTTCTTCTTGAGGTCTTTTATACATTAGGACTCCAACACCCTTTCTTCCCATGATATGTTCTTCACATAAAAGTGAAAAAAACTTAGATCAAAAGCAGTAAAAAGTTCAAAAAATGTTAAAAATATAAGAAAATATGATCAGGGTACCCTCTTCTTCTTCTTCTTCTTCTTCTTCTCGGTGTGAACCGCTGGACAATCTTAAAACTCTTACTTGAGCCGATTACTCTTCCTTCTTTTCACCTCTGTTGTGACCAGTAAGACTCATGTACTATCTATCAACTCATTAGAACTTTGGGAAAAGCAACGATCATAGTAAATGGACAAGTGGAACGAAGTGGGTGGTTCAAGGCAAGGACAAAAGATTCAAAAAATGGAGTTTTTATTTGCTAATGCTGCTAATATTATAATTTTTGTTTTATTTCCTTAGATAAAAAAGGATTACTTTATTGATTACGTGGGAGAAAATATCCTTATTTTTTTCATTTTTGGGTCTTTGATAATTCTAATCCACATTCATTAATGGCCCTGTTTAAGAATGCCTTTGCATTTTTAATTAAAAATATTTTTTTTAATTAAATTCTTTTTATTCTTTTTTTTTTCCTTTTTTTATATATATTATATTATATATTTTAAATGCGAATTTAACTTTTGATAGAGCAATGTAGAAAAAAATAATGGAAAGAGGCTTAGTTTGATTTGAAGATGAACATGAATTAAAAAAGAGATAAAAACTCAATAATGATAAGGTAAAATGGAGAAATTGCAATTAGAGAATAATCCAAAAGATGAGAGTCATAAAAAAGAAATTGAAATAATTGGATGTGCAACTAACTTAACTTTTAAAATAATTCTCTTCTTTTATAATAAAACCCAGGTAGTTAGGATGGGGACTATATCCATAATAGTTGAGATTTGGTTAGGGTGGAGACAATAATATTTGTATTAATTGGTTGATGTGCTGAAGGCTTCGGCCCTCACGCGATTGTGGAAAAAAAAAACTAGTATTCAAATCATTCTACAAAATTGATATCAGACTGTGCCTTGCAACAAAGATATTAAATTGAATTTATATTGCCCATGTCTTTGAAATATAGATTGATTTCTGCCCAGTTTACCTTCTTTTAGTTCTCTAAACATAGCAAATCAATCAATACAAGTAAAGCAGTGAATGACTACTTGTTGCGGTGGTAAAACAACATTTTAACGGGTGATCCGCTCAGTGAAAGCGGATTGAGTCAAAAGTCGTTTTTGTATAAAAGTTTTAGGGTTCGATTCTTGAAAGTGTCCTTATTGAGATAGGTCTACCATTCCGCTCTCGCCTCGAACGAAGGCTATAATCTCCTACCTAAGAGGTATGAGAATACCTCACGAGAAACCAAAAATAAAAATAAAAAATGACATTTTTGGGGAGGGACGTGAGAAGGCTGTGAAGGAAGCAAGAGAGAATCTGAAGATTCTTGAAAAGGGTCTAAAGGAAAAGTTCTTTGGAGGTGAAAAATTAGGGTTCGTGGACATTGCAGCAGCCCGGTTTCCTCATTGGTTTCAAGTTATAGAAGAAACTGTTGGAGTAAAGCTGGTGGATGAAGTGAATATGCCTATGCTCAGTGCATGGTTCAGGGATATTGTTGAGGTTGATATTGTGAAGGAAAGCTTGCTACCTCATCATGAACTGCTGGCACACACCAAGAATTTTAGAGACCAATTTATTGCTGTTCATAATGCATCTTCTTAAATAAATTTATTTATCCTGCAGCAAAGAGATCCTAGCGGGTTGTTCTACAAGAAGAGGAAGCTTATTATGTAGTTCTACACATGTATGTGGTTGTGATCTTTATGAGATTATATATGAATACATCAAGTATAGGAAATACCATGGACTATTGTATGAACTCAGTACTTAATCTGTTGCAATCCCTGTCATGCAATTTGGTAATTTGTAACTTATTTGTAGTAAAAAACAGAAGAAGATAAAAGCATTTTAATTTTTAATAGCAAATTGTACTTACTTTTTCTTTTTATCTCCATTTCTTTTACAAGAATGCTTTTCTCAAGAAAGAATGAAAGAGCTTTGTGTTCTTGCAGAACAAAATTATTTAAATTAATCAAAGAAAAAGACCATATGAATCCACATGGGTATGTATATCGTACAAGATCAAATCATACAATATCAATAGACATTTTGAATGTCAATGATCAAAATTTCAGGTTTAGTTTAAAGACTACAATTTGGCATTAAAAAGAAGTGCCCAATATTCAAATTGGGTAAATGCCTTGGCTTGAACACAATAAATAGAAAAAAGAAAATTGGAAGGAGAACATTTTAGAGGGTCATAGCGCTGACTATCCCAATAAGTTAATCAACAAGAATAAGAATCTCAGGGATGCATTTTCAATGGCGTGGCCTGACTTGATTGATCTCAAACTTTGCCCTGCTGTATCGCACGGCTTATCGGCTCCTGGAAATACTGTAGGGATATGAAAATTGCCTCCTGCATGCAATGTATGGCAGATAAGATGACTACATTAGATTTGATGCAATATAAATAACTAGATTGAAGTGGAGACCAGTCAGGAAGGCACCTCGGTTCGAATAATTCTACTCCCTTGACAAGGGCATGTGTTTAAGTAGGAATTGAAAACCTCATGTACATCCTTTGCCTGTCAGAGCAACAGCATGAGCATTCAGCAGGGTTTCACCTAGGTGATGAACTGCCACTCTAATCATAGAAGCACCAATTGATGAAACTAAACAAGTAAGAGCAGGATTATGAGTTTGTGACTCAGGAGGTGCCACAGCAAAGGAAGTATGACACTTAAAAGGTTAAGGAAGCAGAGGATAGAAAACACCCCAAACTTGTATACAACATTGAGGATCTTGTCCAGCCTTGGAAGATGGCCCTCTTACCACATTGATTGGCAAATAGGTTTGACTGAATTCCTATTTAACTTGATACTTAACCCACAGACCCAAGTTCTGCAGGATGAGAATCCTGAAAAAAAGGCAGAATTCTTGACAGTTTCAATTATCAATATTATCCATCTTCTTAATCCAGTCAATATCTAGGATGAAGACCATAAATATTCCCTAAGGTATACCCTAAAAAACCATGGTAGCACCATAAACATATCTTCAATGCTATTGAATATTTTTGTTTCGGAAGAAAACTTCAAGATAGTGTATATATATAATTATATATATACCTTTAGACTATTGTCTTCTTCAATGCTCTCTTCCAATCCGGCAAGTCCACCGAAAGCAATCAATAAGTGGCTGTATGAGATGGCAGGCAGTAAGAAAGAAACATACATTGGTGAAAGAAGTCATCCCGTCGCACAAACATATGGAAGTTTATATAAACTAAATTAGCTAAAATAACAAGTCTAAACGAGAAGTTTATAATGTTGAAGACCAACTGTGCCCCGAGCAGAATACAGATACTGAAAAAAAAAAAAAAAAATTATCATGATACTTTCGATATTCCAGACAAAATCTTAGTATCCTTTCCTCAAATACTCACCAAATCAACAAACAGAAAGAATCCCATCCATGGGGCAGTCACCACAGGTAGAGCAACTAGAAACTTCCTCTTAACGCTTTAACCAGCAGTGAGGTGATTTTTAGTCAGTAATGAAGTATATTTCTAAATAGAATGTTGAGGATCTTCCCTATGGCATGACTCTTAGGATATCACCCATTCATAACAAATGCATCAAACAAATCAAATAGATTAACCACAGAATGAAGTTACAATGTGATGGTACAATTGCAGCTAACACATTCTTGGGTGTTGGTGGTGATTAGAGCATCACTGGTGCTCTTTGCTATGTATGTCCCTCTTTCATTTTAATAGAATTATATCTTTTTTCTTCTTCGAAATAAAAAATAAAAAATAAAAATAAAAATAAAAACATTGATCAACTACATAAAAGATACCTGAATATAGGCATTGTAAGATCTGAAGAGTTAACAACGGCACCATGCTCTGAAGTTCCAATTATATGATCATAACCACCCTATTCAAATGAAATCTCAGGTATGGAAGAGTGAATGATTCTTTCAGTGTCTAATATATGATTTAGCGCATTTTAAAAGATATGTACTGTTATGTTAATACCTTATAAGGGCATTCCTTGAATACAGAGCTGATATTGGAAGCATATCGGACTTTATACCCCCAGTACAAGCCTGCTTCCTCTCTGGGTGTTGAGGATGTCACAACTTTGTGCAAATGGTCTAGAAAATGAAATAAAAGTGTCTTAAGTTTTTATTTTAATAGAGAAAAAGCGTTTCACTAGAGGAAAATGACAACTATAGCTGATGCATCATAAAAGCAGAAAACAAAACAGAAGATTATGAATGAGTACAAACAAAAGACTGACTCTGACTAGTTTCACTTCTACCAGCAGGCAATAAGCCCAAATTTTTGTATGGAAAATTCACCTCTCATTTTAATGTTGAGAGATGACCATGAGTTTTAGTGCACACTCTCAAAGATTTGCACACATTCTTGGGTGATGGTTTTGCATTTTTGGAACTTCCGTACACTGAATGGTTTTACCCCCTGACCAAGAGCATGTGAGGATATAATAAAAACCAGGAGATGAACTTTTCAATGATAATACCAACAACAGAGTGAATGTAGCATGCATAAACCAAATAACTCAGCCCATATGCCACTGTGATTTATCTGACTCAATAAAACAAAGTATTTCCCAGGTCCCAACAAACATGGGTCAGCTACAAGAATATGCCCGTTCCATATAGAAACGTCCCGGATCTTGTTTAGCAAGCCAGGAAAACAACCAATACCCTTTTTTATTTATGATATAACATAACATGGTTGTGAAGCAATTTCACTCGGTTCTAAATTTTCAGAGGAGATTTCAATATGGTTACCTGCCTCCAGATGGCGATTTGTTCCCATGGCCACAGTTACTCGTTTTCCTGGCTCAAGTAAATCCTCAATAACAACATTCTGCACAATTTGGCACTGAATCAACAAGTAACCAACAAAAGAAGAAAAAGAAGAACATGACTTGTGTATGCCTATTATCAAAGAGATTTATAAGAAGATAAATCAAAGTTTTGTTTATTTTTTAGATTTTTGGTGAGCAAGCGGAAATTAAATCTACCATGTCAGTGTTGTGTTACATCCTCGTATGGAGACCAAACTAAGATATTTGAAAACTTTTTCAATGTTTGGGGACCCTTAAATCATTTTATAAAGAAATCAACATAAACTTTTCACCAAACTTCAAAATTCCATGCCATTTGAACTTTTCAAGCATTTGTTTTCTCATAAAAAACCTTCATAGAAAAGCTACTTCTTTTTGGAGCCTCCTTGCGCACCCAACTAGTTCCTTGAGGTGTATGTAACCATCCTATCCTCATTCCTCATAAACTGAAAACTCTACAAGGAGTGGTCTACTTCAGGTGGGATTCTAACTCAACATTCCCGCTTCCTGAGGTCGGATCTAGCAATCACACTAACTCCAAGTTGGTTCCCATAGAAAAGCCTCCTAAAAGATGTAGATTTCATGGAATATCTTGCATTCATGGCGCCGTGACATTTTCTCACTAGTTTCTAGTTTCGGCAAATTTTGAATGTTTTGAAGCTAATTGTTTGTAAAGTTTCAGGCTTTGTTTCTTTTTGTTTTTTGTTTTTGAGAAGAAACAAGCAAATATCGTATATATAATTTGGAGGTACAGCAAGATAAAGGAGGACAAGGAGTCCTCCAGACAAAAGAACTAGAAGAAAAGTACAACACATTTTCCCACCCTCTTAACCATTAAGACAAAGATGTACCTGAACAAGCTTTGAGCTACAACCTAAGTGGAAGTAGGAACTCTAATGAGCTCCCACATTGTATGGACCTCCTTAGCACTGTTATTATTTCTCTCAAGCCACAATGACCTTACTGTCAGGTTTTAGTTTATTTTGATACAAAAGGGTAACTCAATATAACATGGGAACCTTGTGTCCTCATAAATGAAAAAAAAAGAATGAATGAAACCTATAATGTAATCATGGGAAAAAATTTCAAGAAGTGGGAGCATGTTTGTAGGACGGAACCTTGTCTTAGACTTCTAACAAGGGTTAGCTTGAACATAAAAAACAACTGATGTTCATAAAACAATTGATGTTCTTGAAGATTTCATAATCTTTGGAATGCAGCTAGGGCTAAAAAGTGCTGCAAAATGATTCACTTTGGCAAGCACAATGAAGTTGAAGAAATAGGAATTCAAAGGGAATGAGGTCGCATCACTCTATTTGGGAACTAAGTAGTGTTTGCACTTCCAATTGGATCACAACTAGATAACATGGTCATGGTTATCCTTCCTCTCTAAAACTAAATATACACTAAGGTTGTGTATGATTTTTGGGAAATTAGATCAAATGACCCTTTTTTTAGGGAAAAAATGAAATTAAACTTTAAACTTTCACCTCTAAAATTCGAAATTATTTTTTATATAAAGTGGCAAACTACCCTTATCTCCAACTAGGTCAACCAAGTGTTATAACCAAGGTCAAATCAAAGGTTTAAAAAAAAGAAAGAGAAAGAAACCTTCACTTTAACGTTAGGGTTTTGGTTTTTTCCAAAAAAAAAAAAAAAAAAGAGAAGCCAAAACAAACAAAGGATTTTGACTCTCTCAGCAGATTACGTCGTCGTTGTTGTTGGTGCTCACCGTCACCGTCGTCATCACTGGTGGTAAGTGCTTCTTCTTCTTCTTCTTTTATTTTTTTCCAAAAGATTGAGTTGTTTCATAATGAAAAATCTTTAATTTTGTTCATGGTTTGTTGGATTAGTTAAATTTCTAGCAAATCATTCTTCTTTTTAAATTTTGATATTTATAGTCTATGGACCAACTTAAGCTTAGGAAACATAAAACTCTGAAATTTCTCATGTCATAGTGGAAAATCTTTAAAGATTTTCTCAAGGTTCAGGTCTCTTGTCAACGAAACTCTAAAATTTCTCAAGGTTCAGATCTTCATAGATCTACGCATGTGAACTCCATTTAATTTATGTGTGTGCCCATGCACTGTTGTTTAGTTTGAAGTAGCCTTTCCGGGCATCATAATGATGCAATTGCCTCAAATTTGATCAATTGGGATTTCATAAAACACTGAAATGCTCTTTCTGCGCTAAAAACTTGGCATATAAGTGAGGCCACACTCAAACAAAATTAAACTTAGTATATCTATTTCCATTTTACTAATATTTTTCCTTTCTACAGTCTATGAAGAGGTCCACCTCTGAAAGAGCTCTTGAGCGGATGTCAAGTATATTTGGGTCTCAAATTTGATCAATTGGGATGTCAAAATCTTTAATTCTGAGTTTCGTTGACATAAGACTTGAACCTTGACTATGACATAAGAAATTTCAGAGTTTTATGTTTCCTAAACTTGAGTTGGTCCATAGCTTCATAGACTAGAAATATCAAAATTTAAAAAGAACCATTTGCTAGAAATCTAACTAATCCAACAAACCATACACAAAATTAAAGATTTTTCAAAATGAAACAACTCAATCTTTTGAAAAAAATAAAAGAAGAAGAAGAAGCAGTTACCACCGGCGATGGCAACAACGACGGCGCGCAACAATGATGGCGACAATGTGCAATGCGGAGAGAGTCAAAACCCTTTGTTTGTTTTGGATCCTTTTTTTTTTGAAAAAAAAACCAAAACCCTAACATTAAAGAGAAGGTTTCTTTCTCTCTTTTTTTAAACCTTTGGTTTGACCCTAGTTATAACACTTGGTTGACCTGGTTGGAGATAAGGGTAGTTTGGTCACTTTACATAAAAAAAAGGTTAAAATTTTGGAGGTGAAAGTTTAAAGTCTAATTTCATTTTTTCCTTTCAAAAAGGGTCATTAGATCAAATTTCCCATTATTTTTTTCTCAAGAAGAAACATATTTTCTCAAGAAAATAACAAATTTTTGTTAAGAAAATGAGAAATACATTTGTTTGATTGCCATCGTTTTCTTGAGAAACTTTTTCTCAACCCCACCCATTTGCTCACCCAAATTTTCGCAACTATAAACAACAGAAAAAATTTCTCATAAGAAAATTTTCATTATCATTGATCACACAAATGTTCATCTTAGATGGAACTTTATACTTTCACCTCTCTTTGCACCATTAGGGTATAAAAAAAAACACTTTCTCATGTATAATCAAACAACTATGAGTAAATCTCTTTGAAAAAAATTCACGAGAGAAATGATTTATTGAGAGCACTACAATTTCTCAAGAAAGTTTTCTCAACTATCAAACAAGCCTTGTATTAGATTTCAAAGTGTGCATGGAAATCCACAAGTATTTGTATCCTAATTCATTGGATTTTAATCATGTAAAGTGTTTTGTTTTTTGGTCCTAACTTTTGGGCCAAGTTCAAGCCTACTATATACCATCAAGTTTAAAATAACTGATTAAAATCAGAGATAGAGAATGTTTCTACTAACATAGAAGATTACAAGGACTAAAGGAGTAGAAGAATACTAGTCGCACTTTAATGTTCAATGGACAGAAATTTGCGAGTAACTGGTCAAAGACTATCTTTTGTTAGCTGTCTTTACAAAACTACAATTTGTTATTTGGTGCAGTGATACTGAAGATAGAAAGTGGGTCTTAGTTCAATGATAAGGTTGTTCCATTGTGACTTAGAAATCACAAGTTGAATCCAAAAGTAGATTCCCTGCAAAAGAGGTAGCAGATAAGGTTACATACACCAAGCACCCTTTCCCATACTCCATAACAGCAGGATAGGCAAAGTTGTATTGAAAATGGGAGAAGCACGTGTGCATTATGCCATTGCTAATGCAACTGCATTTGTGAAGGAGGGGAAGATATTAATGAGTTATAAGAGGTTAGCGACATTGGCAACCTCAACCTAGGGCTGCAACCTAGTTTATGGAAACTCAATTTTTAATTTCCAAACCAATAGTTCGTTGACAAATCCAAACAAGGGAAATTCTTTCTACTTGATACAATAAACACAAATTCTGAGAATCCAAATGCAACACTAAAGTTGAGCATATTTTACTAGCAACGTTGACTCATACCTTACTCAAACCAACGTCAACAAGTGTTCCTAAGGAATTTAAAGCTTTTTCTTTCAATGTAACACCTGTAACAACATTCCAAATATACAATAAGTTGTCCATGACTTATCCCACACAAATACATGAGCAAACACACACATACAAAGATAAAAAGAGGGAATTGCCATCCATTTATTATATAAACAATTGAGAATTTGAATCAGTAATCATCTTATTGAGAGAAACTGACTAAAAACAATATTTTGGACTGGTTAATCATCCATAGAAACAGTTAAAACAAGGAAAAAACAATCGTACAAAAAGGGAATAGCAGCCCTTGTCAAATTCATGACTTCCTTATCCATTAAAAAGATTAAAAGGAAAATGAAGTAATGCGCTCTCCTCATGGACAAGATTTGCATTTTATAGATTCACAATATTCAGAACTATAGTATTTTAGGTGCTCTTTAACATGTGCTGATTCTGCTTCATTTTTTGTACCCTGACTCTCTGTCTCTCTTGGTAATATATTGATTATCACTCTTGTCTGTCTTATCCCAATTTCTAGGTTCAACAAATGAATCTTATTTCACCAAATGTTATTTAAAGCCTTGACCTACATTGATACATTCATCACTGTTGCAGATAATAGTATTCTTTATTCATGTTCAGACATCTAAATGATTCCTCCTCTTCCAACCTGCCATTGAAGCTTTTTTTCCAAATCCCTGAAATATGCTAGTTAGACAATTCTCTTCTTCCTAGTCTTATTGCTCATTCCTAGTTAGATCTTTATGCATCATTGTAAGTAAATGATGTTTCTATAAGGACCGTAGATGGTCTTGGCATCTTGCCATGAAACATTTCCATTAGTCTGATTGACACACATATAATATATAGCAGTATAGCACTACAGTAGCATTCCTCCACTTTGTCCTCCCAACATTTAGTGTATGGTCATATCTTGCACTTTTTGAAGGAAATATATGGCAATAAATGCGTAAAAAGTTGTGGATTATTATACGTCCATCCACCAAAATGCGACATAAACCGGCTGAACTAAGCATTAGTTGAATTCTAAGTAAAACCCAGCCCAACTAGCAAATCTTCTAATTTGTAAAGGAAAATCAAGTAAGGAGATAGAAAGAGGGAGGAAAGAGAAAGAAATGTGTGCATGAATGTCAAACAATAACAGCCCAATTGATTTGAACTTGGCACCAAATGCATCCCACAATTTTTCCTATTTAGAAATCTTTCCGTAACTTTATGAATATGTCTGCCCTTTTATTCACCTCATATCATATGTATAAAGAGCCAATGAGCCATACATGGAACTTGAATATTTTGAAGAATGAAATGACATCAAGAGCAAACATAAATAAAACAAGAACATACTCATGAAAAATAATTAAAAAGAATATAAATTCACAACTAGGGGATTGTGAGTAAGCTTTTAGAGATGAAGTTATCAGATTTCCTTTTGGCTTCTTAAAAGAGATGCTAAAAATAAAATCTTATCTTAAATACTCCACCCATAAGTGAACCTAAACAACCAACAAGTGGTTGGTTCATTGGAAACGGGTTGAGTCCCAAGGTCGTTCCCTATATAGAAGTTTCATCGTTCAATTCTTGGCGGCGCCCAAAGTGGCAGAGGTCTACCATTCTTGGGGACACCTTATGGGAAACCAAAAAAAATAGTGAACCTACACAGAAACTGACTGAAAACTCAACATTTCACTAACTAATATAAAGAACGACACCACTAGCCCTAGAAGCTATAGTTGCAAACAACAACAATCCTCCTCATGAGCAACCCAATATTGCACAAGGAGAGATAGGAAGGAGACAAAATAACATCAGGATATAAAATATCCCAACAGGGAACATGGAAACAAGTAAATGTTGACACAGTCTCAAACCCAAGGCCTCCACAAACTAAGCTCCAATAGCGTGTTAGATAACCACTGAAAATTCAAAAACCTATAGCTGCCAGGTAGATAGCTAGTACCAATAAAATCAACTTTAGATATACAAAGTAAATAAATAAATATACCCTCACGATATGGTCCCCATTCATGCTTCCGTAGATGGTGTGGAGCATCAAGAGGGGGCAACAAACCCTGCAAAATGCAAGTAAAAACAATATCCCTTCGAGTTTAATTATGATTCGCATTTGAAGTTGAACATAGATAAGTTTCTTTTGGATAAATCAAAATCTAAAGAAACCAGGTCCTTACCACAAATCTTAAGGTGTTATGCTTGGGGAAGAGACTCTTTCTTAAATATTGTGGTGTCTCTAGATACTCCAAAATCCTTATAAGAAATGGAGCACCACTTTCAGTACTATCTGCATCCTCTGCTGTTGTGACACAAGAATCATCCATTGCCACACTCTTATTATCAAACACTACCACCTGTTTGTACCAGAGGTTTTGTCAGTTTCCTGTCTTCTATAGCAGTCAAACAATTGAAAGAAAAATTCATAACATAGAAATAAGACCAGCTATTCTATACAGGCAAATGTCATCAACAATTAAGAACCAATGCTGCCACAAAATAATTAAACCGAACATGTAGTAATTGAGATTGCTGAATGAGAAGACTTTAAAACAAAAACAGAACTAAACAAATACATTTGAGAAGAAACAAATGCATTTGAGGAAGTTTTTACAAGTAGCTCCAATTCGTGATACAAATAGGAATTGATAAAAGAATATCCAAATTCCTAACAAACCAATCACATGAAATACCACAAAAACTCATTGTAGAACAGGAAGAAATTCAAGTAGAAGACAAAGACCTCATCGATTCTGAAAATGGTGGCGGCCCTGGCGATCTGTCCAGCCAACTGAGAAGAAGACAAAAAAAACAGAAACTTGAGAAAGAAAGGAATTACAAAACCCTAGAAAAGAAGAGCTTGTAGAACGAGAAAAGAGAGTACTCGCGTGGCGAGTTCGAGAGACTGAGCGTTGTCGATGATCGAGCCAGGAACGGCTATGCTCACTGTCGGAATCTCTTTATCTTTCTTACTCTTCTTCTCTTTCTTCCTCTTCTTTCTCTCCGTTCCGCCATTACAAAACTCTTCTTCTTCAACTGCTTCTATTTTTTCTGTTTTCTTCTCTACTACTGTGGTCTCTGCTTCAACTCTTTCTCTCCTCTTTTTCGCCATTACTAAATCTTCTTCTTCTTCTTCTTCTTCTTCTTCTTTTTGTTTTACTGCCTTCTTCACTTCCAAGTTCGAACTAGAGTCTAAATGGCCTGCTCAGCGGCCATGCCTGATTCTCGAAGCTCAAAAAGGTTGACCAATCTTGACCTGATTAAACAAATCCTACGGCTTGGAACCAGGGTCTTGCTGGACTTGATTATCTCTTTCCGGTGCATCGCAGAAGCACTGGATAAAAGGGCTATTTTTAAGATTAGGTGTAGTTTAAAATTAATAGGATAAATATGAATAGATTAGGGCTTGCTACTAATGGCACCACCATTTTTTTTCATTATTCACCAACATTTTTTTATTTTTTATAAATTTTTATTTTTTTTAGCACTTTTTCTATCTATTAGTTTAAAAATATTAAATAAAAAAATAAAAATAACTCATTTTAGAACTCAGGAAAATATTTGTGGTTATCAGAGTGGTAAGTTTTCCGATACAGAACTTCATTACCATATTTCCATCAAAGAAATTCTTGCTATAAAAAATGGTATTCAGAAGTTTGCATTCTTCCTCCGACCAGCTAACTTTGAAATCCAGATGGATAGTTCTTCATTTCCAAAGATGCTAGAGTTTAAAAATAAAATGGTGTCTTCTGCCCAATTACTTCCCCTTCAAGAATGGTTCACACAGTATACTTGTAACACCCTATAAATTTAATTACATATATACATTAAAGTACGCGTATATCGAGATGTATGATACACGTATTTCATACGTATGAGATACATATACACGTGATAATATACGTATTTGATACGTATGCGTCGTTAAATATATGCGTGTATGATTAATAAAGAAATAAAGTTATGAAATTGATTAAGTTGGTTAATTAGATATGTAAATTGGAGTTAAATTACATTGGTTAATAGATGAGGAAGTTGGTTTATTAACTTGCATGAGGAGCATGGGATAAAATGGGAAGGTGGTTTATTAAATGGCATTAGGAGCATTGGATCAAATGAATAATAAAAATAAAATAATAAAAGAAAAAGAAAAGAAAGAGATGCTCTTTATCTCCTTTTGCCGACAAGAGAAACAATGAATGGAAACGGAAGGAAGGAAGAAAGAAAGGAAAATGAGGGAGATCCGAACCAGTGGTAAGTCATTTTTGCTATTTTTCGTCGTAAAATTACTATCTAAGTTAGATATAACCTTTCTAGCGGAGTAATTTTTGTTATGGGAGCCGTTTTACGGCGTTTTCAAGAATTTGGGTTTTGACCCAACGTGAATGAAACTCCGCTAGAATGGTAGAAAAAACTCCCTGGACTGTTAGAACTCCGAATATGTTGTTAGATTCAATTTTATGATTTTTGGAGACCGTCGGACAATTTTAATACAATTTACAACATTCGGATGAATAGTAAATGAATAGTGAATAGTGAAATGAATGGTGAATGGTGAATAGTGAAATAAATAGTAAATGGTGAATAGTGAACAGTGAACAGTGAACAGTGGACAGTGAACAGTGAACAGTGATTTGAAATCTTAGATTCGTAGAGAACAGAATTTCGGACGTTTCGATACTACAATCGTGATTTTTGGATAATTTGATATTTTTAGTAGCTACCGATATGATAAATGATGATTCTCATGATAATCTATGATTAATTTCAGTGTTTAAATTGAGAGCTTAAGGGCATGGATAAACGCTCTTGAGGAAGCCCTATTGTTGCTCGATTTTAGAGGTTGACTTAGAAAACCCGTGTAACCACTGTGAGTATAGTTTTCTTAATTTGGTTCTTGTATGACATTGTACGCATATAAACTGTTTGATTGTACGCATGTGATATTATATATAAGGCATTGAGTTTTATGGATCATGCAAACTGATTTTAGCATTGGAGTTTGTAATGATGAGGCTTTGCGATTCCTCATTGTCATTTCGTTAGGTGTACCCTAACAAGGGTTGCGATCCTTGAAATGACTGTTAATTGGGTAATGAGATGTTGTGGCTACCTTGTAACGGCCATACAAGGGTTAGACCCGCTCTCGTGCCTTGCGGAGGAGGGAGATTGTGCATGGTGTTATTGAATTGGGTCATGAGAAGTTGTGTCTACTTTGTACGACCATACAAGGGATAGACCCGCTCTCTTGCCTTGCGGAGGAGGGAGATTGTGCATTATGTTATTGAAAATCATGAAATTTATGATATTGGCATGTACAATATATTCATTGAATGATGCATGTGTTGAATAAGTGTTTGAAATGATTTTAAATGTCATATTTCTATAAATGTATATAATTGTTATCTCAAGAACTATATTCACTGAGCTGTTGATTGCTCACCCCATTTCCTCCAACATTTCAGGTATTAATTCAAAGGGAAAAGGAAAACTCCGTGAGTGAGTCTGGTATGTGTATGAGGAAAGAGCTTTTGTTATTTGATATGTATAATTATCACACATGATAGATATATGTATTATCATCTAGATGGGATGTGTGGGCATATATTTATATTGGATGAGGAAATGATAATTTGATGTGTGAATGAATGGAATGGTTATGGGATTTGATTTGTGGTAATAGAAAAAAAAATTATTGTACATGTTGGGAAGGTTTGTGAGAGTACGTGAAGGCTAACAGTGTATTATATACCGTATATGGGTTTGTACAGTGTATAGTACGCTGTGCCGGTCATGACGTCAGCCTACGTCAGGGGCGTCGTGACAATACCTTTATCAGAGCCAAATTTAGGATTAAAAGCCTAAAAGATTAAAAGTTTTATGATATTATGTTTGTTTGTATGGGTTTATGTACGGGTAAATTACGCATCTATAAAGATTGAGTAATCGGATTGTCTGACTTATATGCTCCTTTATCTCTGTGAATGGCAGATTGAAAGGGAAGGCTCAGACAATCATGGACCCACAAGAAGAAAGGTTAAAGAAACTGGAAGAAATGATGATAGCTCAGCAGAGACAAAATGCTGAGATGATGCGTATGATAACACGTCTGCAGGATAATTTACAGGGGCCGCCAGCACCTGTAGTACCTGAGGTTGGCGCCAGTAGTGCGGGTGCGTCTGCCCAGCGACCTGTGCAAGTGCAGGAAACAGTAGAGCCACATGCTGATATAGAAGAAACTCGCAGATATGAAGAGGTGATGAAAGCATTTAAGAGACGAGAACCGCCTCTATTTGATGGCAGTCTAGAGTTAGAAGTTGCTGAGGATTGGCTCATACGGATAGAAGCGATATTTGAGGATATGCATGTACAGGATAAGGACAAGATTAGACTTGCTCGATTTAAATTCTCAAGTAAGGTTGAGAGATGGTGGCAGACAATAAGCCGAGCTCAAGGACCCATAAATACTTGGGATAAATTCAAAGAAGTATTCTATAAGACGTACTATCCCCCGTCTGAGGTTGATAAACGACATAAGAAATTTATAGAATTACAGCAAGGGAACATGTCTGTGAGAGAATATGAATTTGAGTTCAATAGGCTAGCCTTGTTTGCCCCTGAGATGGTACAAACAGATCTGATGCGAATGAAGAGGCTCAGGGAAGGATTTAATGATCCAATCCAGAAAGGTTTAGCTCTTGCTGGTGTTCAAACTTATGATCAGGCAGTGCGACAGGCACTGGATTATGAGACAGTCGAGATGAAAAATAAGCCACCACGAGCAATGCCCACATCACAGGCAAGTATAGAGTAGCAGGTATCTTATCAGAGTCCGAGAAAACAGAGATGGAACAGAAACTGGTGGGGTGAACAGAAAAAGGCAAAGATAGGTGAGAGGCCTACTGCTATGATTCCAGTTACTCCTCCAGCAGCAACACTACCACCACCGGCAGGCAGAATATCACAGTCTGTTACGAGGCCACCGACACAGGGATCGTCGGTTCGGGCACCATGGCCGCATAGGGGACCAGGCAGTCAGAGTGGTTGGCGTTCCATGCCAGGCACTGCGTCGCAGATAGCTTCATCTGCATATCGTCCTATTTTCACATGCTTTCGATGTGGGAACAAGGGACATAAAACGTACCATTGTCCTTTGCAGTCAGTCCCGCAGACTCCAACAAATCCATCTGCTACTGTTCCTATTCCCACGCCTGTCAGAGAGCAAGCCAGGGCTGTTACCGAGCCAGATCCAGAGGCGAACAAGAACTTGGTGGAAGGTATGATTTCTATTTGCGACACTATGATGTATGTGTTAATTGATGCTGGATCCACCTTGTCATTTATTGTTGGCCACATGGTAGATAGGTTGCATTTAACTCCTATTAGGATTAGTACACCGTTGGTTTTGAGTACTGCAGCAGGAGACCGAATCTACCCCAATATGTTGTGTGAAAAGTATGTGGTCAAATATGCAGATCATGAAATGATTGTGAATCTTAGGGTTTTAGAATTCCTGGAATTCGATGCTATACTGGGTATGGATTGGTTGGCTGCCTATCATGCCCATGTGGACTGCTTTGATAAGAAAGTAGTCTTTCAAATACCAGGACAACCCGCATTTATTTATAGTGGCAAGACTTCTTTAAATTCTCCCACTCGAGGCAGGATGGCCACTAATGCAGAGATAGGGATGTTGGCTAGTATAAAGACAGTAAATGAAAAGGACTTAGGCGTTCAGATAGCAGATATTCCTATAGTATGTGAGTACCCATATGTTTTTCCAAGGGATTTACCAGGCTTACCACCAGTACGGGAAATTGATTTTATTATTGAACTGATACCAGCTACAAAGCCTATTTCAATTCCACCCTATCGAATGGCGCCAAAGGAGTTACAGGAACTCAAGGTGCAATTAGAGGAGTTGATGACAAAAGGGTTTATCACCCCGAGTATGTCACCATGGGGCGCGCCTGTTCTGTTTGTGAAGAAGAAGGATGGCAGCTTAAGGTTATGCATTGATTATAGACAGCTGAACAGGGCGACAGTGAAAAATAAGTATCCTTTACCCCGTATCGATGATTTATTCGATCAGTTGAATGGTGCTAAATTTTTCTCTAAAATTGATTTAAGATCTGGATACCATCAGCTAAGAATACGGGAAGAGGATGTACCAAAGACTGCGTTTAGAACACGGTATGGTCACTATGAGTTTCTTGTTATGCCCTTTGGGCTAACCAATGCCCCAGCCATGTTTATGGATTTGATGCAAAGGGTATTCAGACCATATCTGGATCAGTTCATTATTGTGTTTATTGATGATATACTCATTTATTCCAAGACTCAGGAGGATCATGAGCAGCACCTCCGCATCACTTTGCAAACACTGAGAGAGCATCGGTTGTATACTAAATTCAGTAAATGCGAGTTTTGGATACATGAGGTGAGATTTTTAGGTCATGTGGTTAGTGCAGAAGGTATTTCTGTTGATTCTGCTAAGGTTGAGGCAATCATAAATTGGCCAAGACCAACCACAGTGACTGAAATCCGTAGTTTTATGGGTCTCGCTGGTTATTACCGAAGATTTGTGGAAGGCTTTTCCCGATTGGCTTCCCCACTCACAAGGCTGACTCAGAAAAATGTGCCATTTGTGTGGACTTCTGCATGTGAGGATGCTTTCACTGAGTTGAAGAAGAAACTAACTACTGCCCCAGTTTTAGTACTCGCAGAACCTGGAAAGGAGTTGGTGATTTACACAGATGCATCACATTTAGGTTTGGGATGTGTATTGATGCAAGAGGGTAGAGTGATTGCTTATGCATCCAGACAGCTGAAGATACATGAGAAGAATTACCCTGTGCATGATTTAGAACTAGCAGCTGTGGTATTTGCATTGAAATTGTGGAGACATTACCTCTATGGGGAAAAGTTCACACTGTACTCAGATCACAAAAGTCTGAAATATTTGTTTGACCAGAAAGAGTTAAATATGAGACAACGTAGATGGTTGGAATTCCTAAAAGATTATGATTTCACGTTAGAATATCATCCTGGAAAGGCGAACGTCGTAGCTGATGCATTGAGCCGAAAAAGGGTTGAGACCCAAGTGGTAGCTTGTCAAATGGCCCAGGAGTGGCGACTTTTAGAGAGAGCGACTATGATGAGTGTTCTCTTCATGGCCCCACACGTTGACATTTGTGCTCAGATGCATATACAAGTGACAGATTCGTCTATTCAAAAGATTAAGGATATGCAGCAGCATGATCCTGATCTTGGTATGTATGAGTCGTGGGTAGATAATGCTGACAGGGCAGATTGGCAGAGAGGTCCAGATGGTGTCTTGCGTTATCAAGGGAGATTATGGGTACCCGTGAATAGGGCATTGAGGGCTGAGTTATTAGAAAAAGCACACAGATCTCAGTATACCATTCACCCAGGGTCTACAAAAATGTGTCATGATATGAAGAGAACAGTATGGTGGCATGGGATGAAGAAAGATATAGTTGAGTATGTGCGAAATTGTGAGGTGTGTCAGCAAGTGAAAGCTGAACATCAAAGACCAGAAGGTCAGATGCAACCATTATCTATTCCGGAATGGAAATGGGAGCATATCACGATGGACTTTATCACAGGACTGCCCAGATCTCAGGGTAGATTTGACGCCATCTGGGTAATAGTGGACAGATTGACTAAATCTGCACACTTTCTTCCAATGACCACTAAAGACTCAATTGATAGACTGAGCAGATTGTATGTGCGGGAGATTGTCAGGTTGCATGGTATACCTGTTTCTATTGTGTCGGATAGAGATCCGCGGTTCACATCGAGCTTTTGGCAGGCTATGCAGGCCCGATTTGGTACTCATCTCCGTTTTAGTACAGCATTTCATCCTCAGACTGATGGCCAGACTGAGAGAGTGATTCAGATGCTGGAAGACATGCTCAGATCGTGTATTTTAGAGTTTGGTGGGACTTGGAGTGAAAGTTTACCATTGTGTGAGTTTGCTTATAATAACAGCTATCAGGCCAGTATTGGCATGGCACCTTATGAAGCTTTGTATGGTAGGCCGTGCAGATCTCCGACTTGTTGGTATGAGGTTGGAGAATCACAGTTGTTGGGACCGAAAGTTGTTATTGATCACACTGAGCAGGTTAAACAGATCAGACAGAGATTGAAAGCAGCCCAAGACCGACAGAAGAGTTATTTTGATAACCGCCACAGACCTTTAGAGTTTGCAGTAGATGACCTCGTGCTGCTTAAAGTTTCGCCACGGAAAGGTTAGATGCGGTTTGGGGTGAAAGGAAAATTGTCACCTCGCTTTATTGGACCGTTTAAAATCACAGAGAGGATTGGTCCATTAGCATACCGGATTGCTTTGCCTCCTCAGTTAGTCGGTGTTCATGATGTGTTTCATATTTCTATGTTGAGGAAATATCATTCAGACCCGACGAAGTATCCACCCTCGACACATCTTTTAGATGTAACACAGTTACAAGTTGGAGAGGATACTACATATGAAGAGAAGCCCATTCAGATTCTTGATAGGAAGGTTCAACAATTGCGAAATAAAGCAATTCCTTTGGTCAGAGTCAAATGGCAATTTCATGATAATGAGGAGCAGACTTGGGAACGCGATGACTGGATGAGGGAGACATTTCCTGATCTCTTTACCACTTGAGGTACATTTCTCCTTATCTATTAAATTTCGAGGACGAAATTCCTTAAGTTGGGGAGATTGTAACACCCTATAAATTTAATTACATATATACATTGAAGTACGCGTATATCGAGATGTATGGTACACGTATTTCATACGTATGAGATACATATACACGTGATAATATACATATTTGATACGTATGCGTCGTTAAATATATGCGTGTATGATTAATAAAGAAATAAAGTTATGAAATTGATTAAGTTGGTTAATTAGATATGTAAATTGGAGTTAAATTACATTGGTTAATAGATGAGGAAGTTGGTTTATTAACTTGCATGAGGAGCATGGGATAAAATGGGAAGGTGGTTTATTAAATGGCATTAGGAGCATTGGATCAAATGAATAATAAAAATAAAATAATAAAAGAAAAAGAAAAGAAAGAGATGCTCTTATCTCCTTTTGCCGACAAGAGAAACAATGAATGGAAAAAAAAAATAATAAAACAAAAAGAAGAAGGAAATAACGTGCAAAGCAAAGAGAAGGAGAAGAAGAAGTGCAGAGAGAAAGGAAACGGAAGGAAGGAAGAAAGAAAGGAAAATGAGGGAGATCCGAACCAGTGGTAAGTCATTTTTGCTATTTTTCGTCGTAAAATTACTATCTAAGCTAGATATAACCTTTCTAGCGGAGTAATTTTTGTTATGGGAGCCGTTTTACGGCGTTTTCAAGAATTGGGGTTTTGACCCAACATGAATGAAACTCCGCTAGAATGGTAGAAAATACTCCCTGGACTGTTAGAACTCCGAATATGTTGTTAGATTCAATTTTATGATTTTTGGAGATCGTCGGACAATTTTAATACAATTTACAACATTCGGATGAATAGTAAATGAATAGTGAATAGTGAAATGAATGGTGAATGGTGAATAGTGAAATAAATAGTAAATGGTGAATAGTGAAGTGAATAGTGAATAGTGAATAGTAAAATGAATATTGAATAGTGAAATGAATAGTGAATAGTGAAATAAATAGTGAATAGTAAATAGTGAAATGAATAGTGAATAGTGAATAGTGAATAGTGAACAGTGAACAGTGATTTGAAATCTTAGATTCGTAGAGAACAGAATTCCGGACGTTTCGATACTACAATCGTGATTTTTGGATAATTTGATATTTTTAGTAGCTACCGATATGATAAATAATGATTCTCATGATAATCTATGATTAATTTCAGTGTTTAAATTGAGAGCTTAAGGGCATGGATAAACGCTCTTGAGGAAGCCCTATTGTTGCTCGATTTTAGAGGTTGACTTAGAAAACCCGTGTAACCACTGTGAGTATAGTTTTCTTGATTTGGTTCTTGTATGACATTGTACGCATATAAACTGTTTGATTGTACGCATGTGATATTATATATAAGGCATTGAGTTTTATGGATCATGCAAACTGATTTTAGCATTGGAGTTTGTAATGATGAGGCTTTGCGATTCCTCGTTGTCATTTCGTTAGGTGTACCCTAACAAGGGTTGCGATCCTTGAAATGACTGTTAATTGGGTAATGAGATGTTGTGGCTACCTTGTAACGGCCATACAAGGGTTAGACCCGCTCTCGTGCCTTGCGGAGGAGGGAGATTGTGCATGGTGTTATTGAATTGGGTCATGAGAAGTTGTGTCTACTTTGTACGACCATACAAGGGATAGACCCGCTCTCTTGCCTTGCGGAGGAGGGAGATTGTGCATTATGTTATTGAAAATCATGAAATTTATGATATTGGCATGTACAATATGTTGAATAAGTGTTTGAAATGATTTTAAATGTCATATTTCTATAAATGTATATAATTGCTATCTCAAGAACTATATTCACTGAGCTGTTGATTGCTCACCCCATTTCCTCCAACATTTCAGGTATTAATTCAAAGGGAAAAGGAAAACTCCGTGAGTGAGTCTGGTATGTGTATGAGGAAAGAGCTTTTGTTATTTGATATGTATAATTATCACACATGATAGATATATGTATTATCATCTAGATGGGATGTGTGGGCATATATTTATATTGGATGAGGAAATGATAATTTGATGTGTGAATGAATGGAATGGTTATGGGATTTGATTTGTGGTAATAGAAAAAAAAATTATTGTACATGTTGGGAAGGTTTGTAAGAGTACGTGAAGGCTGACAGTGTATTATATACCGTATATGGGTTTGTACAGTGTATAGTACGCTGTGCCGGTCATGACGTCAGCCTACGTCAGGGGCGTCGTGACAATACCTTTACTGTTAAACACATCCCAGGCAACAATAACGTTTTGGCAGATTTCTTATCAAGGCCCATTCAAAAGTCCAAGGCCCAACTCTCCCTTATAACCAGATGTTTCAATCTACCACTCTTGTTACAACCCAAACTTGTAACCAGGCCTAAGCCCATCCAGCTAATTCATTCCTCTGGATCCATTCCTATTATTGGAGCCATTTTTCCTCCAGCTGTTCCGGAGCCCACTACAACCCATCAGGTTAATGAGTTGGCCCGCACTAACATGTTTTATTATGCCCACAGATATCTCATGGACTTCCCAGAACATATCCAACAGGGTAATCCTTTCAACCAGACAAGACCCTATCTGTTCATCTTCCACATTCGTACTGAGGTTTCTGACAACCTCTTCTGGTACATTTGGTGTGTCTCTTGCCTCTATAAAATAGCTATTGCCTTTATACCATTACAGTTGCAAAACCAACCCAGGCAACAAACAACCCTCATTCATGGTTGTTTACAGCTATTTGCTCCTCTCTCAGTCTGGACAGCACAGGTGAACGAAATTTGTCAACTTTATCCTCAACGTCTGCATGTTATCTACATATGTCATCAGCCCTTCTCTGACTCTCCACAATGATTAATTGTTGAACATTACCTCCAGCAATTCCAGACATATTCCTGTAACCTCACTCCACAAGTCATCACTGGTGTATGCAGTTTCCTCAACGACATCAACAATTATCCAGATCTTGCACCAGTCATTCGAGGTCCTCATGAATTCATACCAGAAGAACATCTTGATTCTATGATACAGAATTTAGCCCCTTGGAGTCATGATTCTCCTCCACCTAATTTCAGCGATCCCCCTCCAGAATCAGACCCTCCACGACGAGTACGACATCGACTTCCTCCTCTCTCGAGATACTTCTTATCACAAGCTTGTTTAGCATTGAGAAGGGGATCTGACATGTCTTTAATAAATTGACGCATTTCACAGAGCTTGTCAATGGCAGTGAGGAGTAACTGAAAGATTTCAGCAAAAGTAACTTGATCTAATGGTCTGCCAGTAGCTATAAGAAGTCGATTGAGTTCTGGATGGCATTCAGGTGGTAGGGAAGCAATAAAGGTCTGCTTCAAGTCTGGTTTGTCATTTCCACCAAGAAGATGATATCGTTGAATCATACGAGTAAAATGTCGGTGTAGATCTTTCTTGTTGAGTGAACAACATTTCATAGTAAAGAATTATTGTTTGAACTTCTTTTCAATGAGAGAAACATCACCAACAAATTCACGAAGCATGTGATTATACACATCAACAATAGGTAATTGTGTCAGCTGAAGAATCCGATATTCACCAAGAGATAATAACCAATCTCGAACAAAACCTGTACATCTTGAAAAGAAATCGACAAGGATAGCTTGATGGGTTTTGCCTGAGATAAGTTGATTGGTCATCCATGCGGTCCATGAAATAAGCTTATCACACTATTGGGCAGATGGGACATCATCAAGAGAAAACCAAAGACCACCATTTCCTGGTTTGAAATAGTTCTGGTTAGGATTCTGTTGTTATTGTGATGGATTGTTTTCCGTAGTGGCTTCAGTGAAATCAACATCAGCTGTATCAGGAACATGAGAGGAAGAGGCACCATTAGCCATATGAATTTGGGCAAGAGCAAAAATATCCATAATCTGGGAATCTTCAGAAGAAGCAGAAGTTGCATCATAAGGATCAGCAAGATCAGAAGAATTGGTATCTGCTTCGAATGGGTCGTCTTTAGGGGAAGAAAGACCAATAGATTCGAAAAAATCTTTGGATGCATCAGAAGGATTGTCATCATTCTTTTGATCATCAGTGGAGGTGTCTGCAAGATCATCTTGAGAAAAGTAAGGTTGAACTGGGTTGCTAGGTGGTGGTTCAGGTTCAGTAGTAGGAAAAGGATCATGTGGGACAGTGGAAACCGGAGGGTCATAATAAATAGGTGGAGGTTCCATAGGAGGGAATAAAGGGAGTTTTCCTTTATCACGGAACATAAGACGAAGTCCACGGACAGGTGGAGGTCTTGGAGATAAAATGTCACGACGCCCCTGATGTAGGCTGACGTCATGACCGGCACAGCGTACTATACACTGTACATCCTCATATACAGTATATAATACACTGTCAGCCTTCACGTACTCTCACAAACCTTTCGAAATTGTACATAATTTTTTTTTCCTATACCACAAATCAAATCCCATAATCATTCCATTCATTCACACATCAAATTATCATTTCCTCATCCAATATAAATATATGCCCACACATCCCATCTAGATGATAATACATATATCTATAATGTGTGAAAATTATACATATCAAAATACAAAAGCTATTTCCTCCAAGCAGACATACACATACCAGACTCACTCACGGAGTTTCCTTTTCCCTTCAACTCAATACCTGAAATATTGGAGGAAATGGGGTGAGCAAACAACAGCTCAGTGAATATAGTTCTTGAGATGGCAATTATATACATTTAGAGAAATATGACATTGAAAATCATTTCAAACATTTATGCAACACATGCATCATTCAACGAATATATCATACATGTCAACAACATAAATTTCATGTTTTTCAATAATATAATGCACAATTTCCCTCCTCCGCAAGGCAAGAGAGCGGGTCTAACCCTTGTATGGTCGTACAAGGTAGACACAACTTCTCATGACCCAATTCAATAACACCATGCACAATCTCCCTCCTCCGCAAGGCACGAGAGCGGGTCTAACCCTTGTATGGCCGTTACAAGGTAGCACAACATCTCATTACCCAATTAACAGTCATTTCAATGATCGCAACCCTTGTTAGGACAGACCTAACGAAATGACACTGAGGAATCGCAAAGCCTCATCATTACAAACTCCAATGCTAAAATCAGTTTGCATGATCCATAAAACTCAATGCATTATATATAAATATAACATGCATACAATCAAACCTTTTATATGCGTACAATGCCATACAAGAACCAAATCAAGAAAACTATACTCACAGTACAACACGTTCCACTTAAACTCAATCGTCGTCGCTTTCGAGTCCAGCTCCAAGTTAAATCCAACGAATTTAACCTGTCACAATCACTCCATAATTTAATTTCATGTCTTCATATTTATATTTCTCAACTCACTTCAAATCACGAATAATAAATCCATTTAGGACTCAAAAGTATTCACTTCACTATTCACTATTCACTTCACTATTCACTTTACTATTCATTCGAATGTTGTAAATTGTATTAAAATTGTCCAACGGTCTCCAAAAATCATAAACTTGAATCTAACCACATATTCGGGTTTCTAACAGTCCAGGGAGCATTTTCTACCATTCTAGCGGAGTTTCATTCACGTTGGGTCAAAACCCCAATTCTTGAAAACGCAGTAAAATGGCTCCTACAGTTAAAATTACTCCGCTAGAAAGCTTACATCTAGCTTACATATCAATTTTACAAAGAAAGAAAGTAGAAATCGCTTACCTCGAGTTCGGATCTCCCTCCGTTTCCCCTTCTTTCTTCCTTCCTTCCATTTCTTCTCTCGGGTTCTTTCTTTCCCTGAAACTTCTTTTCTCTTTCTTTTTTTTTTCTTTCTTTCTTTAATTCATTTCCTTATCTATTCGTTTTGTTTAATGTGAGGTGAGAGAATGAAACACAATTGAGAGAATGGAGAATGACGTTGAGAGAATGAAATAAAACAAAATGAAATAGTATAATACTATATCACTTATCCCTTCCTCTTTTACACGTTGGAAACATATAGTCAATTTATTTATTTGTTTTATTTTCTCTTGTCGGCAAAGAGATAAGAGCATGTTTATGTTTTTTTTTTTTTATTCTTTTATTTTAATTTTGATCCCATGCTCCTCATGCCATTTACCAAACTAACTTCCCCATGTTATCCCATGCTCCTCATGCAAGTTAACAAACCAACTTCCTCATCTATTAACCAATGTAATTTAACTCCAATTCACATATCTAATTAATCAACCAATTCCACTAATACAACTTATATTCTTTATTTAATAATTATATTTATTTGCTCATACGTATCAAATATGTGTATTATCACGCGTATATTTAGCTCATGCGTATAAACTACGTGTATTATACATCTTGATATACGCGTATTTCAACGTATGTATTTTATTAAAATTACGGAGTGTTACATAAAAATTGGTGAGGCTGGGGTTGAGCAGCATCAGCTCGAGACTTGGATAGCATAAGACTTTGTATAAAAGTCTGGGTAGGATTAGAAGTAGGAGGAGACTGATACAATGGAGAGGTGGCATGAGACCTAAAGGTGTTGAGGGACATAGGATATGTCTCAGGGTAATCTGGCTGTTGCTGATACTTCTTGAGATCTGCAGTAACATAAGATAATTGTTCTTTGAGATGATGTAATTCTTTTTCTGCGGCATCAAATTGAGGACCAGTGTATCGCTGCCGAAGATAATAATGAAGCTGGGCATCCAAATCATTAATCTTGGCAGTGAGTTCAGTATAATATTTCTGACTGATATTGGCTTGAATATCGGTTTTCTGAACTAAACTGGTAGTGGTCGACGAAAGACTAACAAGCTGATCATCAATATTTTTCAAATATTGGTTCTGGATGAGAGCATTCTTTGTCTGCCAATTTAACACTTCTTCAGCTTGAGACAAAGGTTTAGGAGATCCATCTGGACGAATATCAATAGGCTGAGTGAAAGGCTTAGTCGTTGTCTGATGAGTCGGATCAGCTACTCTTGTAAGATGAGGAAAATCTCGGTCATATGAAGTAACAGGAAAACACGGTTGAACCATAGGAGCTGCGGGAGGAGCAGGAGGTTCATAATAAGAGCGTCGTACATCAGATCTGCACGATGAATGTTTAGGCTTTCAATCTTCAACACGAAGAGTCGATCCAATCTTCAAACTCTTGATCATCCTGACAAGGACAACCAGGAATACACATGTCTGGGTTACAATCCCAAATAAAATGGCCATCAACATGGGAATGATAAATAATTCGACCTGTAGACTGGAGTGAATGTAATGGCGGATCTTCTGTAGGAACATGTGTAGAAATAGCTGGATCATCATAGAATGATGAACAGGAAGAAGTTCCTGTGTTGTAGTCGGAGAATCAAAATTGATATTGACCGAGCCATCAGAATGTTTCTTCATGAGTGGACAAGTAGTACTGGTGACTGGTTCGGAACGTTTCAGGAATTGTTCATAATTAGTAAACCAAGTCAAGGGCAACATCTGACGAAGATCCTTTTGAGGAATCTGCTTAGGGATTTGGACAATAGTGGGAATCTCATTGTCACGGACAAAGGTCATGACTGTGCCATGTGGTTTCTGTGTTCTCAGATGGATGGCATGGTCTTGAAGACGGAAAGCCATCTGATGGTGTAAAGTGGCCATGACACTGTCCATCCAATGTTGGACACCAGAAAACTGAACTTGTACCTTAAACCTTTTAGGAAAGGTTGGATCAGACAAACAAATATTAAAATCAGGGACTATGGTGAAGACCATAGAACCATGACTCAAAGTTGTAATAACAGTGCCAATACAGGCATGTTCATAATCCAACAAGTTTGTATCTAGGAGGGTAATGCGGGCAAAAAGAGGTACATCCCCTCTGCCATGGTAAGACAACACAAGTCTAATTGCACCTAGATGAATATGGGTATAGCCATGGGCTAACCAGTGACGAATGAACTCTGGTTCAAACTCGAGAGTAACATACTGCTCTTGATGAGTTGATTCAAGCTGGTAGTTTGTGAGGGTCGTACTCTGAATATATTCCTTAACAGGAGGGGATTTATGAGAAATCAAAGTTCTAACTGAAGTAGTAAAAGGCTGACGTTTTTTAGTAAAAAAACTATAAGGATTTAACAAAGGAGGAACAGTTTCACTAAGTTTACTATCATCGGGGATGTGGGTAACTTCTATTAATTGGTCGATCTTAGAAGTCTTAGTTTTTAAACATGATTCGGGGAGACTAGAAAAATTAAAAGATGAGGATTTAAGTACAGGAGTGGAGGATGACACAGAAGAAGAAGGTTGACTGTCACCAAGGGGGTCCATGGATACAAGTAGACCTCTGTCACTTACACACACCTGGCTGAACTGTCTCTTTATCCTTTGGATGAAAAACGGTGAAAAATAGAAACATGTAGACTCTGTGACAAAGAACCACAACCAAACTTAAAAACTATCTTAATCTGTTTCAGTCTGAAGAGAATCACAAATAACTAAAACAAAACAAAGACGAAGTATACCAATCAAGAGGATAGCAAGAATGATTAATATCACGAGCAACCAGACAAGAAGATGACTTAACAAAGACATTATGCACGGTCAAATAAGGTACTAAGGCGTTTAAGGAACTTGACATAGAAGTGTAAACATACACAAGCAAACAATACCAACAGTATTATTGCGCATAACCCAAGTAGGGATATATGGCTGGACATAACATAATACACGCTTAACATAGGCAAACAGATGTCTCTGATACCATTTTGGGCTACGATCACACACGTAGGGTTCTAGGACTTTAAACACCTAGGAGATAACATATTACAGACTCGATAAACTCAATATGCAAATACAAACTAAGTACATATAAGACTGTGAAGACAAATTTACAGAAGAACTGAAGGCTCATAAACTCTTTAGGATAGATGAACTTCGTAACTGGGCTCTTGTTGAAGAAGAGCAACTGATTGTCCTTTTATAGAGGATGGCAGTACTGGCGGATTTGAAACCTCTTGAAATCTAAAGACAGTTGGCTTGGATGAGCTGGTGGATAAGCACGGGTAAAAGTAGACAAACAATTGCTTGGACGGTAGTGGAACATGTTGAACAAGAAAATGTGTTTTTACTGTAGATCAACAGTGTCGTGTCGTGTGAGTGGAACTTTATAAAAAACATCTTCTGAGTGGGAGACAGGAGTGGGGTCAGCAACATGTGATGGCACATGGTTGAAGTGGAGAGATAAGGTCGAATTGTCCATGTTGGCGGACTAAGCAGACGTGGTAGACACGTAGGATAACGTAGAGGATTCCTGCAAAACAGATAGTGTACCTGTGATGAAAGACTGATGGTGGATACGTCGGTAAAGAGAAGGACGATCAATGGGTCGACATTGGCGAAGTCTGTACAGAACACGTAACCTTGTCTTTGGAGAGGCAAATGAGAGGTCAAGGTGACCAATTTGGGCGAGGAGACGATTGGCCATATGAATGCGACGGAGAGAGGTTCTCAAGAGTTTCTTCATCAAGTTCTTCGTGAAGACGATCCCAGTAAGTTTGGTCACATTGAAAATCGTCAGGAGGAGGAGAACGAACACCGACGGCTACGAGAGCTGCTTGTTCTTCGTCTTCAGCTTGTTGGGCTGCAACAATATCTTCGTAAGAGAGAGGATGAAGTCGACGTCGTACTCGTCGTGGAGGGTCTGATTCTGGAGGGGGATCGCTGAAATTAGGTGGAGGAGAATCAAGACTCCAAGGGGCTAAATTTTGTATCAGAGAATCAAGATGTTCTTCTGGTATGAATTCATGAGGACCTCGAATGACTAGTGCAAGATCTGGATAATTGTTGATGTCGTTGAGGAAACTGCATACACCAGTGATGACTTGTGGAGTGAGGTTACAGGAATATGTCTGGAATTGCTGGAGGTAATGTTCAGCAATTAATCCTTGTGGAAAGTCTGAGAAGGGCTGATGACATATGTAGATAGCATGCAGGCGTTAAGGATAAAGTTGACAAATTTCGTTCACCCGTGCTGTCCAGACTGAGAGATGAGCAAATAGTTGTAAACAACCATGAATGAGGGTTGTTTGTTGCCTGAGTTGGTTCTGCAACTGTAATGGTATAAAGGCAATAGCTATTTTATAGAGGCAAGAGACACACCAAATGTACCAGAAGAGGTTGTCAGAAACCTCAGTACGAATGTGGAAGATGAACAGATAGGGTCTTATCTGGTTGAAAGGATTATCCTGTTGGATCTGTTCTGCGAAGTCCATGAGATATTTGTGGGCATAATAAAACATGTTAGTGCGGGCCAACTCATTAACCTGATGGGCTGTAGTGGGCTCTGGAACACCTGGAGGAAAAATGCCTCCAATAATGGGAATTGATCCAGAGGAATGGATTAGCTGGATGGGCTTAGGCCTAGTTACAAGTTTGGGTTGTAACAAGAGAGGTAGATTGAAACATCCGATTATAAGGGAGAGTTGGGCCTTGGACTTTTGAATGGGCCTTGATAAGAAATCTGCCAAAACGTTCTTGTTGTCTGGGATGTGTTTAACAGTAAAGGTATACTATGTGAACCATTCTTGAAGGCGAAGTAGTTGGGCAGAAGGCACCATTTTATTTTTAAACTCCAGCATCTTTGGAAATGAAGAACTATCCATCTGGATTTCAAAGTTAGCTGGTCGAAGGAAGAATGCAAACTTCTGAATACCATTTTTTACAGCAAGAATTTCTTTGATGGAGATATGGTAATGAAGTTCTGCATCGGAAAACTTACCACTATGATAACCACAAATATTCTCCTAAGTTCCCAGTTTTTCGAGGAGAATAGCTCCCCAGTAGTAATCAGAGGCATCGATTTGAAGAATTAGAGAACCGGTGGTAGGAAGAACCAATGGAGAAGGATTCTCGCAGGCGTTCTTCAGATGGGCAATAGCCTGGGTGTGTATGGTTTGCCAAGGAGGAGGATATTTTCGAAGTAAGGAGGAAAGAACAGTCGTGTATTGACTGACACGTGGCAAAAAGGAGCTTAGATAGTTGACCACACCGAGAAATTGCTGTAGCTGTTGCCGTGTGAAATGGGAATCAGGAAATTGCAGAAGTTCTACTGCAATATGGGACCCTGGTTGGTAGACTCCATTGAAAAACTTCATGCCTAATAAATCGATTTCAGAAGTAGAAATGATACTCTTTTTCTCAGAGAGCATGATACCATGAGTTTCGGTGATATCCAGAAACTAAGAAACAAGTTGTTGATGATCAGTTTCATTGGTGGAGAAGAGAAGGATATCATCAATATAGATGAGAGTTGTATGCAACAAAGGTGCATAAATCTTCGTCATAGCTTTCTGGAACAGAGAGGGAGCTACCTTAAGACCAAATGGCATAACCGTCCATTGATAATGTGCATTAGGAATGCAGAAGGAAGTTTTGGGACGATCATCTGGGTGAATACTCAATTGCCAAAAACCTGCTTTGAGATCAAACTTACTATAAATTTTTGATCCTGCAAGTAAAGTGAGTTGAGACGAAATCTTGGGAAGTGGGAACTTATCATCTCGGAGAAAAGTATTCAAAGGCTTGTTGTTGATAACCAGCCTTTTCTTTCCACGTTTCTGTTCAGCACGCTTATTAACATAAAAAGCTTGACATGCCCAATCAGATGTAGTAGGTTCAATCAAACCCTGGGCAAACAAATCTGCACATTCCTGTCGAGCAAGTTGATGTTCATCAGGAGGCATTCCTGGATGAATGGCTTTAGTAGGATTGATATCTTCATTGAGCTTAAATGGCAGATGAACATAATACTCTGTGTTCTTCCATAGAGGATGAGGATGGTGAAAATCCTTGTGAGAATCAGAGAAGGATTTCTTCAATTTTTTCTTGGCGAGACGAAACATCTTGTATAGTATACAACTTAGGAATAGTGGTATAAGGAAGAAACTGTTGTTTGTACGAAATACCGTGAGGCAGTATTTTGAGGGTAGTCCTGGAATAAATATTCATGCCAAATAAGATATCTTTGTCAGGAAGGTCACAACTAATAATATGCGTCCATATGATCAAATCAGGGAAGAACTTCAATCCGATTTTCTTGACAATAATCAAATGAGTCTGGAAGACTTCATTATTGGCAGCTTTGAACGATTCAGTATGAGGTTTCCAACAATCTTTGGGGAGAATTCGTGGATTCATCATACTTTTGAAGGCACTTGTATCAAAATAAGCAATTACCTTGATTAGATTGTCGAATTTGGATGGAAGAACAGAAATCTGTGAATAGGGCATCATATGTGATGAAGCCGGTGGAAGTGATGGTGAGGAAATCATGCCCATATAATGATCATCATCATAACTGAAAGAATCATCAGAAGAATAATCTTGATAGGCAAATAGTGTAGCTTCATCAGGAGATTCTTGTTCTGAGAAGATGGATTCAATATCCTGATCATCTTGAAGTGAATAGGAATGTTGAATCTGCTGGATCAAGTGTTGACTCTTTTTCTTGTTAGGACATTGTTTTGCATAATGACCTGGTTTCTTGCAAATATAACACCGAGAGTCTTTAGGAGAAGAGTTACGTCGTCTGAAATATCGGAGACGTCGTTTCTTCTTCCAGGGAAAACCTTTCTTATTTTTGGAGAAGAACTGAGGTTTCTTATTTCTGTTGTTTTTCCAAAAAGGTTTACCTGTCTGACCTTTCTGGCCTGGACAAACACATTTCTTCTTGCATCCAATCTCGAGATACTTCTTATCATAAGCTTGTTTAGCATTAAGAAGGGGATCTGACATGTCTTTAATAAATTGACGCATTTCACAGAGCTTGTCAATGGCAGTGAGGAGTAACTGAAAGATTTCAGCAAAAGTAACTTGATCTAATGGTCGTCAACAAACTCAAGTACCTAAAACTTAATTCATGATTAAAAATATATATTTATAATTAACACACTTAAACAAAGTAGAATTTTTTAAATTTTTAAATTTTTAAAATACAATAATAATTTAAAACAGTTGCCGAACAGAAATAGAAATTTTCGCATATATATAAATGATAAAAATTAATTGAAAGTTATTTACAAGTTTTACTTTCTCTATTTCATTCTATCGAAGGCTAAATCAATATTAAGTATAATTAAAAAATAAAAAAGAAGAGGGGAATGAATCAACATTTAAATTATAAGTTGTTGCGTCTTTCTTAATTATTTGTGTTTATGTTATTTTAGGTCTTTCTCAAGTTCTTAATATTAATCCCTTCATAACCGAAACGTCTAAAGGTTTTCATTATACACATCCAAATCAGTTTGTTATTATTACCATTAAGAAACTTCTAACTTCTTTTTATTCCTTCCAAATACTTATCATAATTCATAATCAAGTGGCATGCAATCCATGACTACTTTTCAATATTGGCGTGTATCATTTGAAATTTTGAGTAAAAATGGGCAAATATTCCACTCATCAACAAAACTCTTTTTAACCACATGAGTAGACCATATGAATTCACTTCTTCTACATTCAACTAGTTCTGCTGCTGACACGCCTGATCTAAATAAATTGAAACAAAACAGACCCACAACCAAGATAATCAGTTCCTACATATAAATATAGTCAGGGATCTTATAGGCATCCCTGCAAATTAGGGTTTCAGGTAGCTGATGGATGCTGCTGGTGTCAGGTGGTTCCAGTGTTCTTCCCACTATATTTATGCTTGTGAGAAAAAGCTCTTTCATCTCTTAACCAAATCCTCCTTAACAAGCCAGACAAGTTTTGGCAGTATGGCCTAGAAACCAATGCTGCTTCTGAACAGGGTTGGTTAGTATTACCATCATTTTTGTCATTTACAGAGTATGCATGCTAGCTAGTAGCTATTACTCCCATCCTGCTTAAGACAGGATTATTTACTCGCAGAAGCATCACTGGAACTGATAAAACATGGCCTTCTGTTCCTCATGAACCAGACTTTGTGGGCAAAGTTGGCAGGTGAGCCAAGACACTTAAGAGGCAATATGCGCCCATGAACCACCCAGAAACAAGCACAGATGAATATTGGCATCTCCATTTTCTTGGGGAATGACTAGAATGAGTGAAAGTGAGGAGAGGAAATGAGAGAACTTTTCAAAGAAAATTTCTATAAATTGGTAATATCAATCCCCCCCACATATGTTCATTTAAGCATTGACTTTACAAGAAGCAGTTCTAGAGGTGGTGTCGAAATCCAAGAAAATTATGGATGTGTTATCCGTTGTCCGCAAAGTTCTTGCTTCACTCAAGATAAAATGAGCGATCCTCTCGGCAGAACTTCCTTCGTCTGCAGCAAGCCCCTCCCTCATCTGTGTAGATAGTAAAAGGAATTTGTCAAGAACATTTTTGTAAAATACTCCAAGGAAGCACAAAATAAAGTACCTGAAGGATTAGCTGCATTGCCTTCTTAACACTAATGACATCCCATAAGCCATCACTGCAGTTTCGCAGATATAACAAATATGTCAAATTTCTGTTTTTAGTCAAAAAATGAAGTAGATTTTTTTAGATGCTGCACTAGCAGCACTACAGTTTACCCCAATCATCCACACCACCAACCCCTAAAAAATAATAATAATAATAAAATTAATAAAATAATAAATAAAAGAACATGTCAGCTAATAGAACAAACATAATGAGCCTAATGATGAGAATATTTCAAAATACAGAGTGTCAACACTATACCCTTTTCTCTAATGTCCAAAACTATGTAAATGTTTTGCTTCTACTTTACGCAAATTCCAAAAATACTTTTGAAGTAGCAAATTTAGAAAAAGCGTCTCAAGAACTGAGATTCCTTGCATCAACTTCAATTATTTGACATTACAAAACTCAGGGTAAACTTGGAAGTTCCATTCTGTGTATACTCAGATATACAGGATGAGAAATACTGAAAGACTTGGACCAAGTGAGAATCTTTGTGATGATCACATCGGCATCTAAACAGATTCGGCCAGGTAAGGGATAGCAAAATATAGGTGTGCATGTGTGTGCATTCCTTGAAATACTTATATCAAGTATCAACACATTTAATAGAACCAATCAGTCTCAATCGGTTCTAGAGGATCATGACATGGAATGTTTCAAATGGGTGATTCTGCATATTTGAATCATGTCTAGTTATTTGTTATTTTGTTGTGAGATTCCATGTAACATCTGTTCCAAGTAAATATCAGATATGTCTAGAAAACTGCATGCATGATTTGGCGGAAGCTTGTATCATTTGACAAGAGGAATTGATAGATTGCAAATAAGAATCCATCTTTTAACAAACACGCACATATACACAAACAAACACACCAAGGGTCATCAAAGCACCTACACACCATGTCATGCTGGGAGGCAAATGACCAACTAATTAAGGGAAATGCAGCAAAACAGTTCAGTGAAAAAAGATAGAAAAATGGGATTAAAGCCCAGAAAACCAGAATCACCTAGCCAATAAAGCAAAGGCCTTGCTTTCTTTATTTATATGCACAACTTGGCTAATGAAAGGCTCTGAACTGAAGCGGACATCTTGTTCCTTCAAGAACTTGTCTCCAAGCACCCGTGCAAGGTTGAGACCTGATGAGAATCGAGTCAGTGTTAGCAAAATATCAGCTAAAAATTTGCATAAGCCATGAGTAAAATAAACATGATACATCACCACATAGTCGTGTTTCACCATCTTTCAGGGGCTCCCCTAATTCTCTTAACCTGATTTTTTCCGACTGACTAGTTACTCTATGGTCTTCTGTCATCTTGATGTGCTCCCCACTAACACTGCCACAGGGTTAAGAAAAAAAACTAAAAACATCAGCTCAGTTCATATTATAAGATATCCAAACACGTAGAGTACAGTGTTCATCTAAAAGAGATTAAAAAGAAAAATCATGGAAGGTAACTAGGAAAAGATTTTCAGTGAGAAACCTTCTAATGTACTGTCGCTGTGGTAATAAGGCAGAAAAGATAGCAGAAAGAGACACATAAGTAAATATTAAATAAGTCCATGTTAGATACTTCAATGTGGACACTGATAAGCCACCCATTCATTTTACTTATGCCAGGTGCAAGAAAGCAATTGCGGGACAAGGGGAAACCGAGGTCAAAACAGTAAATTCGGATGAAGCTCGGGCTGTACAATTGGAGGAAGAAAATTGAGAAGAATTGGGTACTATATATAAAGGGTGTAAAGGGATTTTGGGGATTCATTCTTTCATTTTACAAGTTGTGTAATAATTGGAGTGAGAAGTTGACTCGAACTAACTGTCTTGTATACTTTCATGACTCTTGATTTTGTTTCTTGAATATACACGAGTTCCATCCTTGGTCTTTCATTCCTATGCTTAAATCTCTCGATCCTATCAAATTGGTATCAGAGCAGTAACGATCCAAAGATGGCGAGTAAGAAAATGGAATCGATAATGGAATCGGTGGAAGAACGTGTTGAATAGGTGCGTGAGGAATGGCAAAAAGAATTAGAAAGGGTTAGTGTGGGGCTAGAGAAAATTCCTTTATTGGAAAGAAGTGTCGAGGAGATTATGCACAAGTTGGATCAATTGATTCAACCACAGGTAGAGGCGAAGTTTGGTGAGAATTCAAGATCTGCAGATTCAAATCCACAACGAAGGAATTCTCGAATTGTTACTGACCAGAATTTTGTGAGAGGACACAATCGTCATCGAAAATTAGAACTTCCGACGTTTGATGGTTCTAACCCCGATGGTTGGTTGTTTAGGGTTGATCGTTATTTCTTAGTTAATGGGATGCCTGATGGTGAGAAATTAGATGCGGCAGTTGTTTGTATGGAAGGCGAGGCATTGGCGTGGTTTCAATGGGAAGATGGTCGTCGAACAATCCAACAATGGGGAGAGTTCCGCGAACTGTTATTGGATCGTTTTCGATCTGCGCAAGAGGGTAATCTTTATGAAAAATTGTTGGTTGTGCGACAGAGTGGATCCATTAGGGATCTTCGTCGGCAATTTGAAGAACTTGTTGGAGGTTAGCAATCATGTGTTGGAAGGAAGTTTCATTAATGGCTTGCGTGCTGAGTTAAGAGCCGAAATACGATTACGTAAACCAAAGGGATTGATTCAAATAATGGAAATGGCGCAACCGATCAAAGATAAAAATCTTGCATTATTTCAGTTGCATCAGTCGAGATCGTCTCACAGCGAGAAAACCCTTTCTCACGGGTTTCAGTCTGCAAACCCTAGTACTTCTCGTTCTTCATTTCCAGCGACAAGGACAGTGGTTCTTCCACTGGCGGTTGATTGAGCAGCCACTGTACAACGTCCTGGTACCGCGTTCAAACGGCTGTCCAAGGCAGAAATGCAGCAACGCAGGGAGAAGGGGCTATGCTTTCGTTGTGATGAGAAGTATTCTGTGGGGCACAGATGTAAGAAAAGAGAGTTGCAGGTTTTGTTGTTGGCGGAGGTGGGTGATTCTGATGGAGTGTATTCTAATGGTTGTGAAGAAATTGGGGATGGTTTAGAAGTGGAGGTGACCCTAAATTCTGTAGTTGGCTTAACCACTCCTAAAACGATGGTTGTGTTAATTGATAATGGATCGACACACAACTTCGTCGCTGACAGTTTAATAAAGAAATTGGATCTTCCCTTGAAGAAGACGAGTAGCTATGTCGTGGTCATGGGAACGGGTGTTACCGTACAAAGCGAAGGCATTTGCAAGGGTGTGGTGTTATCGTTATCGGAGTTGGAGATTGTGGAAGATTTCTTACCGTTGTCATTGGGTAGTTCCGACATCATACTTGGAATGCAGTGGTTATTGACGCTGGGGTCGACTAGTATGAATTGGGCTTCATTAACTATGAAATTTCGTTTGGGGAAAACACAAATCACCTTGCAAGGGGATCCTAGCCTAAGTCGAACCTTGGTTTCACTCAAAGCAATGACGCGGTCAATACGACATGAAGGTGAGTGAGTGTTATTGGAATTGAATTCTATTTCAACGGTTGTCCACCATGATGAGGTCGTTGTTCCTGATGTTGTACAGTGGCTATTGCTTCGCTTCGAAGACATTTTTAACGTGTCGGAAGGATTGCCACCTGCGAGATCGCGGAATCATGCCATTGTACTAAGATCCGGTGCGTCTCCTATTAGCGTACGCCCTTATCGTTATCCACAATTTCAGAAAGATGAAATTGAACGTTTGGTGGAAGAGATGTTAACAACAGGCATCATTCAGCCTAGCGTTAGTCCTTTTTCGAGTCTAGTTTTGCTTGTTAAGAAAAAAAGATGGGAGTTGGCGTTTTTGCGTGGATTATCGTGTTCTTAACAAGGAAACTGTCACACCCTGGGTTGCACAGCATGCCCCTTACCCAGACGCGGGCGCACTCCCACCGCAGCGGCAGCGAACGCCTAGCCATTATGGATCCATAATATTGTCCCATCTCGGCCAGCCACGCCACACAAGGACGCCGGTCACCGAGATCATTTATCCCCCTGCACAATCCACAGCACAGGGAGGGCCTCCCCCAAGTTCGAACTCGCAACCTCTTCCTCATAAGGTTAGATTTCGCAACTTGAGTATCCATTGAACCAAAATGGATACTCAAGTTGCGAAATCTAACCTTATGAGGAAGAGGTTGCGAGTTCGAACTTGGGGGAGGCCCTCCCTGTGCTGTGGATTGTGCAGGGGGATAAATGATCTCGGTGACCGGCGTCCTTGTGTGGCGTGGCTGGCCGAGATGTGACAATATTATGGGATCCATAATGGCTAGGCGTTCGCCACACGGCTGAGATACATAAGGCCTTTTTGTCACGCCCCGGCCGCAGCCGCGAACGCGGGCGCACCACCACGACCTCAGCCGTGTGATTGTCCCATCTCGGCCAGCCACGCCACACAAGGACGCCGATCACCGAGATCATTTATCCCCCTGCACAATCCACAGCACAGGGAGGGCCTCCCCCAAGTTCGAACTCGCAACCTCTTCCTCATAAGGTTAAATTTCGTAACTTGAGTATCCATTGAACCATTGGCTCAATAGGTACTCAAGTTGCGAAATCTAACCTTATGAGGAAGAGGTTGCGAGTTCGAACTTGGGGGAGGCCCTCCCTGTGCTGTGGATTGTGCAGGGGGATAAATGATCTCGGTGACCGGCGTCCTTGTGTGGCGTGGCTGGCCGAGATGGGACAATATTATGGATCCATAATGGCTAGGCATTCGCCACACGGCTAAGGTCGTGGTGGTGCGCCCGCATTCGCGGCTGCGGCCGGGGCGTGACAGAAACAGTGGCTGATAAATTTCCTATTCCGGTCATTGAAGAGTTGTTGGATGAATTACATGGGGCTATGGTGTTTACTAAGTTGGATTTGAAGTCCGGTTACCAACAAATTCGTGTTAAACCAGTGGATGTTCCGAAGACAGCATTTCACACTCATCATGGCCACTATGAGTTTTTGGTTATGCCTTTTGGCTTAACCAATGCTCCAGCCACATTTCAAGCCTTAATGAATGACATTTTTCGGCCTTATCTCCGAAAATTTGTGTTGGTTTCTTTGACGATATACTCATTTATAGCCCTACGTTGGAGCAGCATTTGGAGCACTTGCAGATGGTTTTACAAGAGCTGCAGCGTCACCAACATGTTGTTAATAGGAAGAAGTGTGCTTTTGGGCAGTCCACAGTGGAAAATTTGGGGCATATTGTCTCGGGTAATCGGGTAGCAGCTGATCCGTCAAAGATTGCAGCCATGGTAAACTGGCCACAACCGCGAACGTTGAAAAAACTTAGGGGTTTTCTTGGCCTTACGGGGTATTATCGGAAGTTCGTCAAGGGTTATGGTCAACTTGCTTGGCCACTAACATAACAGCTCAAAAAGGATAGTTTTGGATGGAATGGCGAAGCTGAAAATGCATTTCAGAAGTTGAAAGAGGCTATGGTCACAGTACCGGTTTTGGCACTTCTTGATTTTTCTATGCCATTTGTTACTGAGACTGATGTGTCGAGCTATGGCTTGGGTGTCGTTCTTATGCAAAATCAGCGTCCTATTGCGTATTTTAGCCAAGTTTTGTCAAGTAGAGAGCGTCTCAAATCAGTGTATGAACGTGAACTTTTGGTGGTCGTGTTATCTATTCAAAAGTGGCGTCCTTACCTTCTTGGGAGCAAATTTTTGGTGCGCGTGGATCAGTGAAGTTTGAAGTATCTATTGGAGCAACATTTAGTAAGTGAGGAGCATAAAAAATGGTTGACCAAGTTGTTGGGTTATGACTTTGAGATCCAATATCAACCCGGATTGGAGAATAAAGCTGTCGATGCTTTGTCACGTGTTGATCTAGGGGTTTCTCTTGCTGTACTGAGTTGGCCTTCATTGGTGAATTGGCAAGAGTAGCATCAGCAATTAGCTGATGATGAGCATTTGTCCAAACTCCGATCACAGGTACAACACACTCCTTCTCTTCTGGGTTATTCTATTAATAAAGGGCTGCTATTGTTTCGTGGGCAGATTGTTCTTCCACGCCACTCTTTCTTTTTTCCAACCTTGCTTCATGAATTTCATGCAACGGCGGTTGGGGGTCATTCGGGCGAGTACAAGACATTTCAGCGGCTGGCTGCAAAGTGGTTTTGGCCCGGAATGCGTAAATCAGTCCGAGATTTTGTAGCATGTTGTGATGTTTGCCAACGCAATAAATACTTGGTGATGTCTCCGGCAGGGTTGCTACAACCATTACCTTTACCGGACCAAGTATGGGACGATATCACTATGGACTTTGTGGAAGGTTTGCCAAGATCGGGTGGTTCTGATTCGATTCTAGTGGTTGTGGACAGACTTTCGAAGTTTGCACATTTCATCGCCTTGAGACATCCTTTCACGGCGCATTCGGTTGCGGCAGTTTTTGTGAAAGAAGTGGTGCGTTTACATGGCATTCTGTGCTCTATCATTTCGGATAAGGACAAGGTATTTTTGAGTTTGTTCTGGACAAAATTATTTCGCTTACAAGGCACAAGCCTTAAGCGGAGCACGGCCTACCATCCGCAAACAGATGGCCAAACCGAAGTGGTGAATCGTTGTTTGGAGACGTATTTGCGTTGTTTTGTTTCGGAAAGGCCTAAAATGTGGTATGATTGGTTGCATTGGGCTTAGTATTGGTATAATAGTTCGTTTCATTCGGCTGCGAACATGAACCCTTTTCTTGTTCTTTATGGGGGCTATCTGCCACCATTGGTTCGTTACAGTGTTGATTCTACATGTGTTTCAGCAATCGATCAGCATCTTCTTGAGCGTGATGCGGTGTTAGAAGATCTTAAGGCTCATTTGGGCCATGATCAACAACTCATGAAAGCACAGGCCGATGCAAAGCGGCGTGATGTGCAGTTCATTCCGGGTGAGATGGTTTTTCTCAAACTTCGCCCTTATCGTCAATAGTCCTTGGCGCGGAGGCGTAATGAGAAATTGGCTCCACGATATTATGGGCCATATGAAGTGTTGGAAAGAATTGGTGTTGTAGCTTATCGCCTTCGCCTTCCTACGACATCTTCTTTACATCCCGTTTTCCATGTATCACAACTACGCCGTGCGGTTGGTTCCATGTATTCCTCACAGCCACTGCCCCCACAATTACGTGATACTTTGGAATTGCAGGTATGTCCTGCTGCGGTGCTTGGGATACGCCCACATGTTCCAACTTCTTTGGGTGAAGGTCCGGATGTTTTAATTCGTTGGCCAGATCTTCCAGAGTCGGAGGCCACTTGGGAAACGTTTTGAGGCAATTCGCCACTAATTTCCAGAATTTTCACTTGGACAAAGTGAAATTTTGGGCAGGCGGTATTGATAAGCCACCCATTCATTTTACTTATGCCAAGCGCAAGAAAGCGGTTGCGGGCAAGGGGATACCGAGGTCAAAACTGTAAATTCGGATGATGCTCGGGTTGTACAATTGGAAGAAGAAAATTGAGAAGAATTGTGTACTATAAATAAAGGTTGTAAAGGGATTTTGGGGATTCATTCTTTCATTTTACAAGTTGTGTAATAATTGGAGTGAGCAGTTGACTCGAACTAACTGTCCTATATACTTTCATGATTCTTGATTTTGTTTCTTGAATATACACGAGTTCCATCCTTGGTCTTTCATTCTTATGCTTAAATCTCTTGATCCTATCAGAAACCTGCACTATCAATTTCTATAACTCAACTAGATAATAGCACGACCAACTCTTTGGTTGATCTTAATACTTGGTTACTAGTCTCTATGGGCATTCATGAATTGAGCAAGAACCCAAAAACCAAACCAAACCAAACCAACCTCATTGGCTCAAATTGATTCAGTTTCTTTTTACAAAGTTCAATTCGGCTTTGGAGGGTTTCTACTTCATCACGTATCTACAATACTGATATTTTCCTAGACCACAAGTCACCCACAATCTTGACTTTGGATGGAATATGGCCCCTTTTTTTTTATCTTCTTCTTTAAAAAAAAAGAGGGGGTATCTAGGCCTCTAAGAACACCCAACTAGTCCCCCACAATGTGCATGAACCTCCCTATCCTCATGCATTAAGAACTCTGCAAGTGGCTCCTTGGAGTAAGATTCAAACTTAGGACTCCTACTTCCTAAGAAAAGTTCTTGGCCATCAAAACCAACCCCAAATCAGCTACCTAAGCCTTCCATATGAAAATATGGGATTGGAGATGGGATTGTCGAGATTGTCAATGAGGGAAAAAGTAGGATTTGCTTAAGAAAAGACCCAAGACATCTTATCCCAGATTCCCAGTTATCCATAGATACCCTAATTCCCTCTAAACTGGCCAACAAAGACTCTACCACTCTAATGCTTCCCAAACTATTTGACTTCTAGTGACGTGAAAGATGCTTATTGGATCCTCCTTTCCCTCACTATTATCATAGGATTGAATTGATCTGGATTGCATATGGGATCGTTTATTGTTAATATTGTTGAAGGATCGAAAGTTGGATCGTAAGATCATATAGGATCGCACAGAACTATCGTAGAATTAGGATCCAACAAATCCACTAAAATATGAAATTTGGTCTAAATATGATAGGTAGGTCAAGCACATGAACACATTTATCTCATTTGAACAAAAGACAAATGATTGGACCCAAGCTTAAGCCCAAAATCAATTACAGTATTTCACTTCTTTTCTCTATTCCTTCTTCTAGGCTCAAAATCAAATTACAATTGATTTTTTTGGATTTAAAAATCCATTAATTTCCTCTATCCCCTTTTTCCTGTTTTTTTAGTGTTTTCAATGGGTCTCATCTTGTGGCTTGGAGAATTGTTCAGATGAAGGTGGAGCAGGGTGGTTTGGGAATTGACAATATTTCAGCTAGAAATAAAGCCTTGGTTGGAAAGTAGTTGTGGAGGTTTCCTATTGAGCAGGAGCAACTGTGGCTAAAGGTGATCAGAAGCAAGCATGGGCTTAGGGATAATCTACGAGATGCTGGTGTGGCCATTAGGAGTACCTATAGGAGTCCTTGGAAATTCATTCATTTTGTTTATCCCTCTTTCCTTCCTTTAACCAGACTCAAACTGGGGAATGGCAATTTAATTTGGTTTTGGGAAGACTCTTGGTCTAGGAATGTTTGTTTCCTATCTTTATTTCCTAATCTTTTTCGGCGTTCTAGTCTCCATAATAGGCCTATTTCTGAATTTGTTAGGGATGGTGTTTCTAGGGCCGGGGGCCCTCTATCATGGGATTTGCATTTGATGGAAAATCTTTCTCCTAGGGTTGAACAGGAATTGTGGTCTCTCCTTAATTGTCTGGAGAGTTGTTATCCTTTAGGTGACAACGATAGAATTCTTTGGCCCTGGGATTCCTCGGGTTCATTTTCTACTAAGTCTTTCTTTGATGTTATTCTTAATGTCCCTTTTGCTGCCTCCTTCCCCTATCACAACCTAATATGGAATGCACAGGTACCATCAAAGGTTAAGTTCTTGGGATGGGTTGCCCATGGGAAAATCAATACGGGGGATATGTTGCAAAAAAAAATCTCAAATATGTGTTTATCCCCTTCATGGTGTTATCTGTGTCGACAAGATGGAGAATCCGCTGGACACTTATGTTGGAGTTGTCCCTTTTCTTGGAAGGTTTGGAGTAGGTGGTGCACCCATTTCCCGGTCATGAGTGGTGTGGGTGATGTGGGCCTCTCCATATAAATTTTCCCCTTTATGGAAAATATTCCTTCCTTGTGGAGAGACCATTGGAAGGTTGTGTGCTTAGCGGTGTTATGGTCCTTATGGAAAGAAAGGAATAGGAGGGTGTTCGATGGTTTGTTGTTTCCGTCAGATAAGGTCTAGGAGCAATCTCATCTCCTTGCTTCCTTATGGGTAGCAAATAGCAAGTTGTGCAATGGGTTTGCTCTAAGTGGATGGCTTAGGAGGGTGGGGCAATTTTGTGTAGATTGATTTGTGTTGTGGTTCAAGTTAGGGACCACTTTTTGTATAGCTTATTTACATACAAATATATACATATATAACATCTTATAGTTTCTTTTTAAATAAATAAAAAAAGCGTCGCCTAGGCGTTGTTCTAGGAGAGCAATGGGGATTTGTGCAAATATTTTAATAAATTATGGGGGTCTCTCTAATTAAAAAAAGCTTTAAAAACATAAATGCTCCCTTTCTATAGTAAACCCTCGAACCTTTCTCTCCCTAAGCCCATCCTTTCCATTTGCTCCGACCAAGAAACATCATCGAAATCTCCGACGATTGCCAGCGACCCTCCAACAATAGATATTGGAGTTTTGTACTTTTCAACCTCTTCGATAATGTATATTGTGGCATGAATTAATGTTTTGTGGACATGATTTTAGTTAATATGAAGTGTTTTTTATCATTTTATGAAAATTTAACATTTATTATAGAATACAGTTAGATATATATAATTATGTATATGAACTGTCCAGGGACCTGTAAATAATTAATTAATTATTTAGGGACCTATAAATAAATATTTTTATCGCCTAGGTCGCATCTAGGCTACACCTCGCCTAGACATCGCCTTGACGCCTTAAAAACACTGCTTTTTTTCCTTTTTTCTGTCATCTTTCCTTTATTTATTCTTCATTTGTCATTTTTCTATTTCTATCATTCAATTATTTGTTTTCTAGTATTTGTATTGGATTATAATTTGATGCAATTATGTATGTATGGAATCAATTTCATTGGGTTGTGGGCTAACCTTAGACTACTAATTTGTTCATTGAATTAGATTTAGATAATTTTATATGCTCACATTTTTAATGATGTGTTTTTCAATATCTAGACTAGAACTTAAAACTATTTTTTTGTAGTTTGTAAGATCTTACAATCCACAATCCAATCCACTAGACTCCTTCATCGATCCTATGTAGGATCCTGGACCTAACAATCTTGGGTATTACTTATTTTGTACATTAAATCTAAAATTATTGTACATAGTGTGAACATATTTTATTAACAAAAATCTCTTTTTCTTAAACTTTCATAAGTGATGCTTGCTTTTGTCCCTCTTAGTATTTATCGCATTGACTTCTTGAAGGATTGACAAAAGGGGAACTTAGCTAGGAACTTAAAGATTATAGAAAAATCCCAACTTACCAAGCTCAGAGTTTTCACAAATGGGCCTAGCAATACCATGCAACCACATATACTAACTACGCTACGCATGAAGAACACATCTAAAGGCTCGAAACATGATATAAACAGTTGAATTAAAGGGACAGCCCAATACACAAAACTCTTGCCCATGGTGGTCCACGGAGGGTTTAGACCACTTTGAGTCTATTGTATGCAATCTTATGCAACATATAGGAGATTGTTTTCATGACTCAAACCCGTGACCACCAATTCACACGATGACAACTCTCACCATTGTGCCAAGGCTCTCCTTTATGTCAGTTGATGAATTCAAAGACACAAATAAGCCATTATCTATACGGCACTGGATGACATGCAAACAGAGAAAAAACAGCTTGCATGAGAAAAATTCTCAAGTGGAATGCATAGAGGAGACAATAGTATACAAACTGTCAACTAAATGAGAGGTATGATCTAGGCATGGGTATCAATCAATTGAAATACAAATAGGTGCGTACAATAAATATATGCAGATATATATTAAGAGTAACTGATATAGGATAGCAAACTTATGAAGATCAAAGACATTACAAACACATACTTAATTACACAAGCTGAATCCCCAACATTTGCACATTGTGCACAGAATTCCTTATGACCGTCAGTCCAAACCAAAAGCACCGTTGCAGTACAACCCTGAAAAGAATGTAAGATTATTACATCTACACCATTACCTTCCAACTCTTTCAGGCCAAAAGCTCATAAAAGAATTGCACAGGATAAACCGGACAAATTCTATTGCATGGTGAAAAAAAAGAGCAGCCCAGCGTCTCACAACTCAAGATGAATGTAAGTTTGATTAGTTTTACGCATTCATGTAATACCTCTAGCAAGCCAAAGGATGCTGAGAGGTGGCAGACAAGATCAACTATCAAACAAGTACAAGTTTCAAAATGAAATAGAATTCAAAATGGTAACTAAAATAATTCCCCAAGAGGGAAAAAAAAAAAAACTAAGCATCTCCCAGCAACTATGATGGTGATCATGGTCGTCCATCTTATAGATCTGAGTAGCACTCTCAACAATGTTTAGATTTCATACTCTTATGCTATAGAAATTTTGCAGGAGAATTTGTGCAGCCTCTAATTCATTTAGATGTATCTTTCATGAAACATTTCAAGAAGTGGGAATTCACTCCAGGCCAAAATAAATAATCAATCAGCTAATATTGGTAATCTACATTCAAATTAATCCATTCATGTAGTCACTTAAGATAGTGAGCTAGATATTTTATGTAATAACCAAAAAATTGAAACACCTTTCCAGTCATTATTACTTGACATGTTAGTTGCACAACAATTGTCAGACATATCAGCCACTAAAAAGTCTATGTATAGACACATCCAATCAAACCTAATTAGGTACCTTACTAACTTTTGAGCCATTAAATAACATTTTAGACACAGAAAGTCAACACTTAAGAATTCTAACCATTAGAACTCATAAGAAATGAGAACTCATGATAACTCACCTCGCAACCAGATGCAATTATGAATTGATTTTGTGAGATTGAGGGTTTCACCAAAAAAAAAAAAAAAAACTTGCATCCAAAAAATAGTTCATTCAGACATTAATAGTATAGTGAACGGTAGACTGGGAGACGAACATTAATGGATTGACCATTTTCTTGGTCCTCTGGACAACAATTTGATTATATGTAATAAATTTCAAAATGCAATGCATGTTTGTGAGGCACACTTTCATGAAGAGAACATCAACAATAAAACTCAAACAGTTATGAAACTTTAACTTGGTCATAATGGAATGGATATCAGTAAAATTATGTGTTCAATTCCAGGAGTTTATGGGTCCTATCAGTGTATTGCACATTTTAGGTAATGATGTGAGTTTTTCATATTATGATTCACCAATTTATATCATGGTTAAATAACGAATCAACCAAATTATCAATTCATTGCACATAAACTGACTAACCAATCCAATAGCAGTGCATATCTAAAAACATAAGGCCCATTTGGTCTGCAATTCAAATACAGTTTTCTGTATCTAAAAGCAAAAGGAAAGGAATAACTGTTGCTTTGCCAAATTTAAAAACAAAATTTTCAAATTTTACTGAGAAACAAGCTCAACTCAATATGTCACTTTTCATAACTGCAACATCTAATAGTTTTTGTTGTAACTATTCAAACCATGTTAATCAGACTAAGAAAACAAGTTGCTTTCCGAAAATAATAAAAAAGATATTTACAGAACTTTGTGTTTTGGATTGTATCTCAATATTTAAATCAATAATAAAAAAGATATTTACTGAACTTTGTTTTTTGGATTGTATATCAATACTTAAATATCAAACTAATTGCAGCCTCAGCATTTCACTCTACCCTTAGACCTAACTTGTTTAAGCCCACACTATCCTTTTCAAAGTCTAGCCATAATTTCCTTAAATGAGAGGATCAAGATGAAAAACCTGCTAAACTAGTTCACGTGAGCCACGTTGATTATGACAGATTAACAAAAACAGACCAAGTTCACAAGAAGTAAAATAAATAAATTGCATCAAAAATATTTTTTAGGATTACATGTTTTTTCAGGTTTTGTAAGGCACCACACTCAATCTTTCAGCAAAAGTGTGATCATCAAGAAAAAAAAATAAAAGATAAGAGGAGAAACCTCATACTGATGATGCATCGCTGCCTCTGTCTTGAAAAATGCATCCCTAAGAATATCAGAAGCGTCACATTGGGAAACAACTTTCTCTCTCTTCCGTGTATCTGCTAAAATGCTAGCAATCACTTCAGGCAGCATTCTGGAGAAAAAGGAACAAAACTATCAATAACTAAAGCATGTGATCCCAACACTGGTTGATATTAGTTAAAACAGTGTAACAATAAGATAACAGACTAGAGATAAAATGAATAGAAATGTCAATCAGAAGTGCATGAAACAACTTTCTAATAAATGCATCAAGATTTGAGACTTCAAAGTGTGCATACGTTTACCACCAGCTGAAAGCAGTTGTTTTTCAACTGGCTTCATGCTCTTATCTGTTCTACATGTTGAATGATAGTTAGTGTGTTCCTTTTATATATTTATGGACTAGTTTCACACAAGTAGACAATGAAGGACTAAGGAGTATGCTGACAATTTTTTGAGCTTCAGCATGATCCTATGAGTTATATTCATTGTTTGAGTGAATTTTACCATTTTAGGGAAATTACTGTTATCGATTGGTAATGTCCATCACCTTACAAAGACGCCCCTGACTACAAATGTGTTTCCTGTTTTCATGGTACCCAACCAAACGCAGCCTAAATTCTTGGAACTTTTGAGCTTTGATAAATTATTTTAAATACAATTTGCAGTAACTTCTACTAAAAAGATATTTTTACATCGTTAAAAATGGTAAAACAGGGCCACTTTTTATCCTATTTGATAAGTCTTTAGTTATTCATCATCATATAACTCAAGCCTGTGCCTGCCTGCACCCAAGCACACTAAGCACAAACTCACACCAAAGTAGGGCACCTCACCTAGGTTCATAAAAAGTGCCAAGACTGCCATACCCCAAAGGGCACCAAGAAGAGTTATCATCTCCAAATCATAAAAGGTACCTATGCATGGAATGGATAAGATTTTTGTTGTGTCTGCATACCTTTTATGAGTAGGAGGATGATAGCATACGGAGAATAGATAAATTTGAAGTTCATTATATTCAAGATATACCATTTCCCAATTCCCTTATTGAGAATCCAAAGACATCATTCTTAGGCAGGAAAGAAAAAGTCTTTGTTGAGCATGCTCTAATTTACCAATAAATCAAATTGAACTGATATTACATTTAAACGATATTAATACCTAGATTAAGAGTCCTATAGACCATAGCCCACAAGAAGCTGCATGCATCAATATACTCAGTTGTGGCAAGAAATGTTGGCTACATTTAAAAAGAAATGGGGAAAGGGGGACAAAACAAAGTAATAAGCACATACACCTAAGATGTATTCCTGGTTAAAAAAAGAAATGAAATTAGAAGATTTTTATGTTTAAAGGGAATTTTTGTTGGCTATGGCACAAAACTGCAACAAGAATTATGTGTATAAAAAGAATATGAAAACTAACTTGCTAGCAGCTTTGGCAGCTCCGGCTCCACCATGCCCATCACAGATTCCAAATAATCCGAACTGCAAACACAATATATTCTGCATCAATGCTTAAAATGGCTCTTGAATCTTAAGCCGCAAGTTATATGAATTAATAGAAGGCACAAGAGTTATGTTCAATGGAATTTAGAGAGGTGCAAAAGAGAGGCTAAGTCTCAACTTTTCAAAATGTTAAATTGGCATGGTAAAAGGTGTGTATAAAGATAACTGCCTTGGGCATAGTATCTGCAAAGGCATGCCTCAAGCATCTCCATGCAAAGTTTACCTCAGGTTCAGCTAAGCAAGCATGCAAGGCAAATGTCACCAGTTGCGCACCTCAGTTGAGGGCAAACATATAAAGTTGCCTCTTCGAGGAACGGTGCCTTCCAGCTCCCAAAAATGGAGAAAAGAAGGGAGAAGAAGAAGAAGAATAACATATGTGGGCTGCAGCCTCAAAAACTTCATGAACATGTTCTTATGATGCCCTTCACTATTGTATAGCACCTCAATAAATTAGGATACAATTTAAATTAATTAAACTGTGTATTCCCAGAGAATGAGGCATTAATATTTAAAACAGTGCATAACATCAACACCTCATATGCAACCATTTGTGCTTAAATTTTAATTAGTTATTGTCATTTCACAGTTGCCATTAAGAGCCAAGGGTACAGTACTTGCACAGTTGCACCTAAAATAGATACCTTTGAGCCTAAAGAGAGAATTGCAACAAAAAACAATCCCAAAATCATATATTTATCCAGCAATCCCTCTTTTTCTTTTCCAGAAATTCCTAATTTAAAGGCATTTATGCACTACTGGTTCTTCTTTCATACTCGAGCAAAACTCCACTATTAGCTCAAATCTCAACCACTTTCAACTGTGTTATTTCCAACTGCTTCATCTAGAGAAATCCTGTCAAAATCAAGCAACTAATTAAACTACTAAACCATTTAAGATGGTGTGTAGTTGCATTCTGATTTTTCCTTGTAGTTTGTCCTCAACAATCATCCCCAATCTCACGGTTTTCATTTATTGTTTTTACTTTTTTAACTTCCTATATGAAAGTTATTTTTTGCTGAATTGTACATGTTAGCAAGCTAAAGCTGTCTACCTCTGATTTTGATATGTTAGCTGAGCATTTATTCTACATTGATATTCGTGTTACTTCGTCTGCACTGGTTTGTACACGAATGTGTGAGTTATACTGGTTAGTTTATGAATAAGTATAAAATGGTTGAAACATCTCGGCAAATGATGAAGTCTTTATTATGAAGTGCATAGCTAATAGCACTATTCACATGCTAAATAACAAAAGTTGGATTGTCATGTCTATTCAGTTATTGTCCTGTCATTTCTATGGTAAAAATCTGCCTTCTTCTGAAAAGAATAATACAATATTTACAAATCTTCCTGCATTCTCTTTAGAAAGGGTGAGCTATAGCCCAACAAATCATTGTGCTTTGAGAGCCTAGCTTCAAAAACCAAAACTCCTTATTTACCTCAAACCTCTCTAAAATGTTCTAGGAATCTGGAAGATGTAATACAGTCAACATGAACAAATCAAAAAACCTATTCACATTAAAATAGAACCTGTTCAACTCCTGGAAGAGGCCATTGGTAATAGCAAACATCTTCCATTGGAAGCTTCTTTCCTCCTCGACGCGAAGCCATTGGATCAGATGCTACACCAATCCCAAATGGTATCTTATATTCAGCATGACTAATTTGAACCTGATAAAGTGAAAGAGTGAGTATTCACAGTTCCAAAATGGTCAGGCAAAAAAAAAAAAAAAAAAGAGAGAGAAAAAAGTAGCAAATTTAGTACTCAAATGGTGCACAAATCAAAAAACCCTGATGATTGGAATTGGACAGCTGGCCCTTCAAATATTGAAACAAGATCACTACAGAAAACAACATGATTGCCACATGCTATTCACAACTCTAGCTTCAATAATGTCAGAAACTTCCATCAACTACCATGCATCTAGCTTCTTTCTACCCTTTTTACTGTATGAGTAGCAATACTATAATAACACAAACATTTCAAGAAATAGCATTTAACTCACAAATATTTTTGAGGTTGTGCCAAGAGTTATTATGTCTCCACTAGAGAGCTCAATGGGTTCACTCCAATGCCTACTTCCCGAACCAGAATACTGAATGGGTTGAGAGTTCAAAAGTGTTCCATTTAGGCTACCCATGTCCACCAGTTCCCATTTCAAGGTCTGTTGTCAAAATGTAACAACTCTTAATATACATGGTACAAAATTAAAGAATCAGATATCAATTGGAATTTGGAAACACAACTAAATTGCAATAGTCTATACATTTAAATTCCAATTTATCATGGCATGTCTTCCTGAAACCTCTGGATCCGTCAAAAGCAGATCACTCGGAGAAACTCTTCCAAGAGTAAGTGGAAGTTTTGAAGTATTTGTTGACAGCAGGGAAAAACAAATTCCGAAAGAGGGACCAGATATAACCTCCAGGGTCAGATTGCTTCCTGCAGTTCTAACAGAAAGATAGGATGACACGGTTTACACATTTAGCAGAAACTAATAAAAGACTCAATGAAGTAGCCACTTCAGATATCAAGAAAAATTTGAAGCACCAAAGAATGAGAAAATACTTTTATATGCAATGTCCTTGAGTGCAGACTCTTGATTGCTTTCATCACTAGATTGAATAGTTGAGTCATAATTAGATTCTTCCTTTCTAAAATGCTTTCGCCCTTCATCCAAGTGGTTTCTCAGCAATGGCCGCTTGAGTGTTTGACCAACCAGAAAATCTTCTGAAGAATCAGAAATCACATCTAGAACAAAGCTCGCACCTGGAAACATTTAAAAACTGGTGACTGCTGACAAGTAAAAAAAAATAAGAAAAAAATCCAGACCAACAAACTCATTAAAAAAGTGTGTGTGTGTGTGTGTGTGTGTGTGTGTGTGTGAGAGAGAGAGAGAGAGAGAGACAGAGAGACAGAGAGAGAGAGAGAAGAAGAAGAAGAAGAAGAAGAAGAAGAAAAATATATATATACCAACTATTATACCTTGTGTCACATGTGCATCTGCTGATGGAAGTCTCTGTTTACAAACAAGTCCATGTGTAACTGATGACCCATGGCGCCCTTCAATTTGAATACAAGGCCCTTCAAAATCAAAATTTCTCTCCAACTCATTGTTTTGAGTTGCAACCTGATCTGAGTCATCAGAAACAAGAGGCCTTTCTAGGTCTCCATCCTACAAGCAAGGAAGAAAAACAACAACAGTTACTAACCCATAATCATAAATTCAAAGCAGACATTTATATATGCACTAAAGCTATTCCAATTGAAAATAGACTTCAAATACAAAGCCTCAATCAAGTTCCTTCGTAAGAACAGAAAATAAATAAGATAAAAGTAAAACAGTAGTCCATACTGATAAGAAAACAATGCAGAAATATAAACTTGCAGCAGTAGATATTTCCTACATCAATAATTAGGATTTCAACACCAGGAGAACTAAGCCTTCTCCTCAAGAGAAGGTTGTTGTGTACCACGGTTAAGTAGGTAGTGTATAATATGAATAAGTTCAAGCAGGTGGGAGTCGTTGTGCATAATTTTGTCTTTAATATCAATTACCAAGGGTTTTGTCTACTAGTTTCAAGCATAATGGGATCTTGTTCTAGAGTTCTGTTACTAGGTTGAATGATGCACATCTAAGGAGAACACACAAATAACGTTTTGGCGCTTTTGGCGCTTTTGTAACCCTCTTGTGCACTATTTCAAAGTAAACTCCATGACTTAATATTTTTGCTATAAAAGTTATTTCTTTGGGGAAGAAAAGATCTCTCCAAACAAATATTTTAATGGATTCATTCCACATAGATAGACAATCTCTTTTGTCACCACGAGTGCAACCCAACACATATTGCAGATATATTACCAAATAGAATAAAAACTGGATTTTTTGCCGTTGCCAACAGACAAGTACTGTTAATCTTCCAAAGATTCAACTCTTTCATGAAATATAATTTACACCAAAAAAAATTACCAATACAGTTAAAGTTTCTCCTAGGCACCCCGTCCATACAAGAAATTTTGATTTGTCCACTAGCAACCCACCATCTTGAACTGCTCAAACAAAACCCAAAAATACCTGAACAACTATTTAGGTGCTTTTGTGACACTACCATGGTTGGAAGAGAAAAGTTCTCTAGTCAACCAACAACTCGACCATTGAGGTGCCTTCGGTCCAACGACACATTTCAGCCCCACGTGCTAACCACTGCGCACTTACCAAAGTGAACATTTGAGTCAAACCAAAGGGATAAAGAGTTGGAAATTGCCTCTCATATAACTTAAGTATATATTAGAGATACAGAGGCAGATCACATGTGAAAGATGATATTGAAAAAAGAAAAGCAATAAAAGATTTCTACAAATCTTTATGTACAAGCTTGTAACAAATCGCCCTACAACTATAACTAAATTGACCACTTTGGGTAATCGGTAATCCCCCTCACGGATGAGTCCTCACACACATGAAGCTCATCCAAACACCCTACTCGAGGCCAACCTGAAGCTCACCACATGGAAACTTGTCAACCCACACGACCTACTCGCTCACGCCTCACGTCACCCTCAAGACTTCCCATGAAACAGGTGTTCACAAGTTGAAGCTTGAACCCTATTTACCAATTAGTCTATGAACTCCTCTATTTTATATGTGAAACTAACACGCAAGCAATCCCACCAATTCCTTTTCCTTTATTCATGTTTCTCTAAGCATGGATACTTCTAAGAAGTAACCTCCAAACCAAATCCCTCATCTATTCACATTCGAAACGTAGCAACCTCATTTTCTACTTCATAGAGAACTTTTTAGGAAAAAATAAATAAATAAATCCTCTTTGCATCTATTATTTAGGGGAAAGAGAGTTTAGGCAACATAAGATTGTCTCACCCTATCACTTAAGTCCTCTCTTTCTATTATTTAATTTTGTGTAGTTATTTTATTGAAGGAAAACCTTCGGGCAAGCACAGTAATTTATATACATGCACATAAAAAATAAAAAAATAAAAAAAAACTGCATCCTATTTATTAGGATTTGGCTATGTGAAATCTCATTTCACTGTCATATTTTTGTTAGGTTAAGAGCACATGTAATTGTAAATTTGATCATTATTGCAACTTAAGTCAGATACAACTATACAAGTACAACCTTCCTCCTACTTTCTTTTTATGTAATTTGTATGCCTTTATTTGTAGAAACGAGTATTATTTTTACTATATTCGTAGAAGGGAAAAAAAAATTCCTCTTATTTGTTTGATTGCTCCTTCTTTATATCCTTTGAGAAAATTACCCTCTTATCATCTTATATAGTCATCCATCTGCAAAATCACTAATATGAAACGGAAGCCATCCTCTCAAATCTTGCCTATTGGCTACCATTTCTACTTTCTAGTATTCTATTTCCAAAAGTTCCACATAACGAGTCTTAAACTAAACCTTGAAGTTTAGGTTTCCTGCTGTAGATTTTGAAATATCTAGATATTAATCAAATGCATGATAATCCAATAAAGATTTAACAAAAAAATATTAAATTGGTGCAAACAGAAACAACAAATAACACAGACTTCACAAAAAGAAACATTTTAACATGGTAAAAAAATACAAAACAATCCAATAGAGGAAAATTTCACAATGTCTTTCCTCTAACACAATTTCAATTAATTTATTAAAGAAAATGTAATTACAATTTACAACATTTGAATCTTGTACAAGTTACAGGCTTACAGTAAATGCATTCCAAAATAAAATCCTTCAAGGACACAATCAACTTTTAGGAATCCTCTGACCCAATTGAAATACAAAAAAACAAAGCTTGAGTAAAGTTCTTAGAATGAATTTTTCATCAAGAGATCCCTTCTAAAATAACCGACTTAGCCCTGAATAGAGCAAAGTGGAGGAAGTGGATTCATGTAGCTGACCCCATGTAGTTTGGAAAAGGCTTAGTTGAGTTGAGTTGAGTTGAATAGATCCCTTCTCAAATGACCTTAGAAATATTTATACTAAAACAAGAAAACCTAGTCGGATCTATCCTTCCTAGACTTTCTAGGATCAATCTTGAGACTGAGAAAATGATCATGAAAAATCAGACGTTATCCTCATTTTAAATTCTTTCACGAAAGTCAACCATTTACTGCTTAAATTGAACCTTGTCTTAGATATTTAGTTCCCTACTTGAAAACTTGAAACTAACTAAAACTTTACTAGCTCCATCCTTAAGCTTTTATCTTCCTCAGTATCAAGTCATCAAATCTTCTAAGCTACCATGAAATCTTAGCACTTTATACTTGGCACAAAATACACAATTTTATATGTTTTTGTTCAATGGAAATTGGAATTAGTCAAACACTAAAACCTAACAACTTTTAGCAAAAACTTAGTGAAAATTCTGATATCTATGCATTTTACCACTTATTCCTTCTATCTTAGCAAGCTACTGCAATATTTTATGTTACCCAAACATACCCGTATCGGCATTTCATGATATTGACAAAGGTATGGGATATGTGTCTGACACTTCAAATTTCGGAATATTGCTATATAAATTCTCCAAAGAAATAACTCAAATAAGAGAAAGTAGAAATGAATAGGTAACAATTCACTAAGATGGGGAAAAAGAAGGAAAATAAATAAATAAAAAGTTAAAAAAAAAAACAAAAAGAAGAAGAAGATAAAATACATTGCAAGCTTAATAATGAACATAACTTTCTCCAAGTACCCATCCAAATATTTTAACACTTTTTAGCCAAGTCCCCATATCCTATAATTTAAAAATAAACAAGTCTGACCTTTAGATGTGTACCCTAATCCAACACCCATACCCAAGTCCAGTAACGTGGGTTCATATAATGTAAACACAATAAAAAAAGCCAAAATCAATACTTGGAAGAAAGGTTTGTCAACACTAAAAAGACCAAAAATTAGATGATTTACTAGTATTTCCAAAGGAGGACATGTGTATTGCTAGTCAAGGCCAAGTGGCCAACAGTATGCAGAATCTTTCTATGGAGCTCTTCTTCAAAAAATTAACATTGAACACACTCCTCACCAGTTACTGCTTTATTTCATTAGACCCTTAAACTTCGTCTAAGTAATGTGCGGTCTTCTCCTATGCATAAAAAATACCAACACGAAAAACCTCAGATCAATATAGATTTTTTAAAGAGTGCACACACATTACTAAACACTGCATTTCAAGTTGAGTGCTATAAAACAAGCGTACTTCCCCTTTTCCAGCTGAAAACCTCATAAAACCCTCAAAAAATCAGCTATTTAACTATTAAAAGTGTTGGAATATTTGATCCATGTGGGCCCACAAGGTGTGACCCACTTAGCAACAGTTAAGATAACCACCAACTCACCCACAATCCCATACAATTCTCTAACTCACAAGCAGTTAAAGATGATGGGAGATTTTAATATAAAATCTCTCTTGGGAGAGTGGTAGATATCTTTTGAACCTACGAGAGATTAAAAGTGTGTTTTAGGGAAAACTCAAGAGATAAGAAAACCTTGTGTGGTGATTGTGATCAGACTCATAAAAGTTCTTGGGCTGTGGATTCTTGGTCCGTCGTCGTACAACCGTACTTCGGATCTCACCGTGCACTCGTCGCAAATATCGAAAAACGTTCGGTAACGCTTCCGCATTTCTCTATCTATTGATTATTTATAGAGAGTATATTATTTTCTACATTGGTGTCATAGCCAAGTTATGTTTTTCGTGTTTGTGATGAATGCATTTTTTTTTTTGTTTCGGGATATTGATTGATAAATTATGATCAGAGCATTGAGCCATGTATATCTTATTGTTTGATATATTTGTTTCCGTTGCATTCCAATGTTTTGATTCGGGATATTGATTGATATATTATGCATGTTAATTGAAAATCAAGTCACCCAATCTATCACCAAATAAATATTACGCCGCTCCCAAAGGCACAGAGGTGGTTGCGCCGGAATGGCAGCAACCACCACCGCCATTAAATCGGCCTGCAGTTGTAGGCCGATACTCAAAATTAAAATAATAATAATAATAATAATAATAATAATAATAATAACAATAAATAATAATAAAAAAATGAAAGAAGACCAGGGTCAGACCCAAACCGAGTCTGGGTCAGACCCGAACCAGTTGGACCGGTTTTAAAAAAAAAATGATTAAATCTGAACTATACATACTTGATGCGTTAAATTGAAGACTTTTGGTCGATATTTAGAAAAAGTATTGAACAGTGATCTAACCTAATTTTTTGAGATCTTTCAATCTGTACAGTCAGATTAGACAGAAACTCAAATTAACATAGATCTATCATAATGTTCCTAAATTAGATCTAAACCATTCATAATTGATGAGTTAAGATGAAGGACATAAACACATTATCATAAAAATTGTTGAACTAAGACCAAGGTCATTTTTGCATGATCTTAACATCTATACGGTTAGAATTCAATAATTTGGACTTATATCTCACAATCATATTAGACTCATATTTTTTTTTTTACTATAAATATGGAATAGGACCCAGATGCTAATGGTGTTTACACCTTGTACTACGTCCTTCAAGAGTACAAGATGAATCCAGAACATACTTTATCTGAACACATTAGCCAAATCAATTTTATGATTTGGGAACTCCTTTTCATGGGCGTGTCCCTAGATATGGAAGACCGTAGCCAGGTTCTTCTTGACTCCATCACTGAAGTATGGAGAGAGTATGTTGACACAATAAAGGAAAGTTCCAACTTTTTTGATTTTATGAAAATAGTTGAGGAGCTTAAAAAGGCAGAGTGGCATAAAATGCGCCTGCAAGAAGAAGAGCGCCATATTGCTGAGAATGTGAGGCGATCTTTGATTTTGTCAACGCACCCGAACAAGAGAAGTGCAAGTGGAATGCGCTATCTTTCAGGAACGAGTACACTGTCGTTCTTAGACCGTCATGCAAGGAATATGGTGAAGAATGCGATGGATGCATTCAAAAAACCGATGCCATTTTAGGAAGTCTTATTTCAATCTTAGCACATAAGTCAGGAGTCTAACGTAAATAAAGTGCAATTGCTTAAAATATCTTATGATGTCTCTGTTTATAGAATTACGCAATTGAACCTTGTTATATGTTATGTGCAATAAAATTCATTTATTTATTTCATTGCATCATTTTGATTATGATATACATGATTCTATTGAGATCTTATTGTGGGAAAAAGAAATGCCTATTATTCTTGCATTTTTTTATTTTGCGCGAAACTAATTAAATATTAAACAAGCTTATTAAAGAAGTAAGTGATGATTGTGAAACTTAGTAAGCTTTTGATCTTATTCTTTACTCCATTTGTTTGTATATTTAATGGAATTTCGGGTCGCAAATCTAAGTTAAAATGTTGTGCAATATGTTAATAAATACCTGCTTTATGTTCTAAACTTGATGTTATTGCTTTCTTTTTTTTTCAAAGATATATCTTCCGCTTCAAAAAACATTATTGCTGACTTGAATAAAGGAAAGAAATTGAACGGAGAAAATTGCGAAATGTGGCATCGAAAAGTTCAATTTATTCTGGAGGAGTAAGAGGCCCTCGAAACTCTCACCCATACAATGTCTGAACCAGAGCGCGGAACAACAATTCAACACAAGAAGGACTTGAAAGCATTTCAGACATGGAAACGCAAGAATAGCATAGCTCGCATCACTATGCTTAGCAGCATGCAACATGCTTTACTTTGCCAATTTGAGCAGTATGAGACTGCCCAAGAGATGTGGAATGCCCTTAAAGAGAAATTTGAGATGACCTCTGCTACTAAGTTGCGGCAGCTTACAATCAAGTTTGAAACGTATGTTAAACGACGACATCATATGATTAAACAGCATCTATGTGGGATGTCAAACATGATTCGTGAACTAAACAGTGTTGGGCATGTTCTCACAAATGAACAGCAGATTCATGCAGTCGTCCGTTCTCTTCCACAAAACTAGGAGCATATGAAGATCACTTTGATCCATAATGATGGTATCAAAACGTTCGAAGATATTGCTCGTCGTGTTGAATTGGAGGTTGAGCGCCTTGAAGCAACTAAGCCCTCTGCTCATTCACTAGTTGCTGAAGCTTCTGTTTTCGGTTCCAAGCAAAAAGGGAACCGTAAGTTCAAAAAGAACTACAAGAAAAGCAATCTGGCACCCAAATGAAGGGTAACGAAACCTGACTACAACCGCCACAAGAGGGGCCGGCGTGGAGGTAGGCAAAAGGACAAGAAAGACATCAACTGCTACAATTGTGGACACAATGGGCATTTCGCAAGGTAATGCACTAAACCAAAAAAGGAGAAGGTGTATTTAACTTCTTTTTCTAAATGTTATGTTTCCAGTCGTTGCTTGCTTACTGAATCACATCCTATGTGGATCATTGACTCAGGAGCAACGGACCACATAGCGAAAGACCGAGGAGCTTTCGTAGATTATCGTCGGATTCTAGTGGGAGCTCGATGGATATTCGTAGGGAACAACAACAAGGTAGCTGTCCGTGGGATTGGAACATGCAAGCTGGTGTTGCGTAGTGGACAAATCCTGCTCCTTCATGATGTCCTATATGCTCCGGACATCAGAAGAAATTTGATTTTTGTAGTAGTCCTTCTTAGTTTGGGTTTTAATTTGAACTTTAGTAATGATGGTGTGGTTTTACAATTGGGAACTCAGTTTTATGGTTTTGGACAAATAGTTGATGGTTTTATCGTTTTGGATACTGAATGTTTTGAATTCTACTGTTAATTCAGTTCTCTCTTATGTTTCATCTTTTTCTAATTTTGTTATAGAGGTGAATGTTTGGCATGCTAGATTAGGACATATAGGGCAAGAAAGAATGGACAGATTAGCTCGAGAGGGTCTATTAAGCTTTCTAACGAGAATCGACTTGCCTATTTGTTCCCATTGTTTAGCTGGTAAAGCTACCAAAAAACCTTTCGGTAGAGCTTTACGAGCCGAACAACGATTACAATTGATTCACTCTGATATTTGTGGTCCAATGAGTGTTAGAGCAAGACATGGTGCTACTTATTTCATCACTTTTATTGATGATTTCTCACGTTTTGGATATATATATTTAATATCTCATAAATCAGAAGAATTGGATTGCTTCAAACGATATGTATCGCTAGTGGAAAATCAACAAGATAAACATGTCAAAGCGTTGAGAACGGATCGAGGTCGTGAATATCTTTCCGATCAATTTAAAGATTTTTGTGATGAAAAAGGTATCGCACGTCAACTAACCATCCCAGGAACACCGCAACAAAATGGTGTTGCTGAACGCAGGAATAGAACCTTATTGGATATGATTCGTTCAATGATGGCACAAGCAACTCTTCCAATTTCTTATTGGAGGGATGCTTTATTGACTGTTGTGTATATCCTTAACCGCGTTCCATCAAAATCGGTACCCACTACTCCATATGAACTATGGACAAGTCGGAAACCTGACTTAAGTAGTCTGCGATCCTGGGGATCAGCAACTTATGTTTATTCATCTTCCATACGATATGGAAAGTTGGGACTACGTGGAAGAAATCCATTTTTATCAGATATTCTGAATATTCTAAAGGTTATGTGTTCATTGGTGAAAATGAAGATAAAATTTTCACTGAGTATGAATCAAGAGATGCCACGTTCATAGAAAATGAATTCCCTAGCAAGCATGAACCAACTGAGGATCTTACTTTATATGAAGTAGACCCTGAAAATCAAAATGCGCCAATGGAGGCGAATGACGATTTAATATCTGATGAAGCTCCAATTGAGCTACATCCAAGTGGGAGTGTCATACCACCTACTGTCATTCCGGAGGAACAGTTGCGCAGAAGTATACATAAAAGTATCCCTCGTCGTCGATTTGAGATCGAGGGAGAAGCTTTCATGATAGCTCCACATGATGAAAGTGAACCAAAATCGGTTCAAGCAGCTCTTTCATCATATGTTAGGGATCAATGGATGAAAGCAATGACAGAAGAAATGAAGTCAATGAAACTAAACCGTGTCTGGGACTTGGTTGATCTTCCATCTGGGCGTAAAGCAATTGGGAACAAATGGGTTCTCAAAATTAAACGCAAAGCAGATGGATCCATAGAGAGATATAAAGCACGTTTTGTTGCTAAGGGTTTCAGCCAGCAAGAAGGGATAGATTATGAAGAAACTTTCTCACCAGTAGTGAGATTTGTCTCTATTCGTTTATTTTTGGCTATCATTGCATATTTGGATTTAGAACTACATCAAATGGACGTAGAGACTGCATTTTTGAACGGAGAATTGGATGAAGAAATATACATGCAACAACCTATGGGGTTTGTTGAAAAGGATCAAGAGCACAAAGTTTGTACGCTCAAACGATCTTTATATGGTCTAAAACAATCATCCACATAGTAGTATCTAAAATTTCATCAAGCAGTAACATCTTATGGTTTTACAATGACTGATGAAGATCACTGTGTTTACATCAAACGTTCAGATGCTCAATTTGTTTTCTTATCCTTATATGTAGATGATATTCTGCTTGTTGGAAATGACATGAGTCTCATTGTCATAAGTAAGATTGGTTGTCTTCCACTTTTGATAATTAAGATTTTAGCACTGTCACAGGAATAGTACATAAAAACCATACTTGAACTATTTAACATGAAAGATTGCAAGCCCACTGATACACCAATCATAAAAAGTACACACCTTAGTCAAGAAATGTGTCCTCAGACTTCAACTGAAAAAGAAAAGATGTTCAAAGTTCCATATGCGAGTGCAATTGGAAGTCTCATGTACGCAATGATGTGCACACGCCCAGATATATGTTATGTTGTTGGATTAGTCAGTCGTTATCAATCGAATCCCGATGAAGAACATTGGAAAGCGGTGAAGCGAATACTACGATACTTAAAAAGAACAATGGATCTATGCCTATGTTATCAAGGAAATGAGATGCGTTTAATGGGATACTCCGATGCTGATTGGGGTGGTGATCCAGATGAACGCAAATCAACCTCAAGATATGCTTTCCTGCTGAACAATGGTGCTATCTCATGGAGTAGTAAGAAGCAAGCATGTATTGCTCTTTCTACTATGGAAGCATAATTTGTTGCTTGTTCAACAGCAGTCCAAGAGGCAGTTTGGCTACGACGGTTTCTAGAAGATTTTCAAATAGTCAAAGATGCAAAGAAACTTGTTGTTATCCAAAGTATCATGGGAAAACCAAGCATATTGCCATCAAGTATAATTTTGTTCGAGACATAATAGCATGTGGTGAAGTCTGTATACAATATATCTCTACACATAGAATGGTGGTTGATCCATTGACTAAGCCAATTGCTAGTGATGCATTTCTTCAACATGTTAAATCTTTGAGTTTGCGTAGGTTGTAAATTTCATTTTGTAACAGACTTCTACTTCTAGATCATTTAATAAAGTCTACCCGCTATTTGTATATCTTTGTTTGTATTTGATCTATTATTGGCACAACATGTTAGTATGTTCACAGGCATGATTGGCTTACTCACACGAGCAATCGCCTCTGGCGCTTCATGTAGAGCGAGCAGAGATGAGATATTTGACTAATGTTGCTTTGAATAGCAATAGGTCATTTTATGATGATATATCACCTTAATTGGAGTTAAGATAAGGTCAATTTTTAAGACCGCTAATGGATTAACCCACTATCCATTAAGCCTGTCGTTTGGAACCAGATAAGAGATCCTTTAATTGGCGCATTATATTGGATATGCAAGCTCTTAAGAACTCGAGTTAGGCACATAGATGCGACTAGACTAGAAATCCATACAGTGTTTTTTGAGTTGAACATACACTCTTATGAGTAGAATAACTCCACTGTACCATGTAATTATGTATTAAATGTGTAAGTCGACCACTCTGAAAGTGAGAGAAATATCCCTGCTTCCTCACTGTGTGAGTTCGAAAAAGTCCATATCTATATGTGACTGAGAGAATGCCCTTCGTTACTTTTGACTACACCATGACATGAAGTTTTAATGTTTGCTACTTTGGTGAGTACTATAAGGTCATGAGTAATTCGACCTTAACGAGACATTACTGGGTAAACGGTTAATACTAAACCTAGTGGTGTGAGAGCGAAAGGAAGATCATTTGGTATCACACCTCTATAATATACTTTTTATCGCGCGATACTAATGTTGCAACACGGAGTTAGCAACGTTAGAAAGACTATACTGTTAGATGAGATATCAAGAAATTGCCCCAGAGGGATGGGAAATACTTTGATACGGTGTGACAAATGAATCTGGGGCATTATGAGACACCATATTACTATAAGAAGTTGATGCTCTATGTTGGCTCCTCGTGAGTTTCTAGTATAAGAGCTCCTGTTTACAAATGTGCTCACGGTCGCACGGCCCATTTACAATAACACTGATCGTCAATCACACCATGTGCGAGTGGGAGGTTATGGATCAAAATTTATAAGGCGCCCATGTAGTGTTCGACTTTTTTCTTTCTCTCCTTCTACACATCATGTGCAAGTGGGAGATGTTGGAATATTTGATCCATGTGGGCCCACAATGTGGGATCCACTTAGCAACAGTTAAGATAACCACCAACTCACCCACAATCCCATGCAATTCTCTACCTCACTAGCAGTTAAAGATATTAGGAGAATTTAATATAAAATCTCTCTTGGGAGAGTGGTAGATATCTTTTGAACCTACGAGAGATTACGCGTGTTTTAGGGAAAACTCAAGAGATAAGAAAACCTTGTGTGGTGAATGTGATCAGACTAATAAAAGTTCTTGGGCTGTGGATTCTCGGTCCGTCGTCGTACAACTGTACTTCGGATCTTACCGTGCACTCGTCACGAATATCGAAAAACGCTTCCACATTTCTCTATCTATTGATTATTTATAGAGAGTATATTATTTTCTACAAAAAGTAAAGCAGTGCAACTAATTTCCTACAAAATGATATCTACCGTCTGCATTGGGTTAACTTGATGTTTTCAACAATTTCGTAAATTTCAGAATTTAGAGTTTCATAAGAACAACTCCAAAATGCCACTTTCCCTTGTCTGGAGCCTCCAACCCACTTTAATTTTTTTCACACTACTACATAAACCAATAAAGTAACTTGAATAACTTTAGGACATAAACCAAAAAAGTTATTTGAATAACTTTAGTAATGCATAAAATGCAAAATCATAGCACAAAAATATCCAGATCTCACTCCCGCATAATTTTGAGAATTTCCCATTAGCATCAAAGATTCAAACTAAACAATTACATCTTTTTTCCCAAACTCTTTGTCCAACCAAGAACATAGATGCGATCATGCGAGAAGCAATCGCCACAGCTCATTTAGAATCTAGCACCAAGCAGTTCTCCGGGGTTAATAAAACAATTTCGGTAAAAAAAAAATTGGCCAAATTCCTGACTAAATAAACAAAACGTCGTCAATTCTCACTGTTCCACCTAAACTTAATCCAAATTTCACAGCCTACATGCCCTAGCCATCCAAATCAACCCCGAAAACTCACAAAACAACCTCATTCTCAGAACATTTTAACAATCCCAAATTCAAAAACTACAGTGGACGCTCAGAATTTTCTCCACAACCAAAAAATGCTTACCAACCCAACAAAACAAACAAATTATATTATCAATGAAACCGCGAGAAAGAGGTCGGAACAAAAAAATAAAATACAGTTGATCGATCGGTTGGTTGGTTGGTTGGTTGGTTGGGTAGTTAGTTTACCTTGATCGCGCGGTGACGGGAAGAGAAGAAGAAGAAGCGCCATGGCCGACAGGCCAAGATGAAGAGAAGAAGGATTAGAAACAGCATAAGGATGATGGAGAGACCAACAATGGTCTCTGCTGGCATCGCCATCGCCACCTCTCGCTCCGCAGAAAGGGAGAAACAATAGAAAGAGAGAGAGAGAGAGAGAGTTGAAGGAAGAGCGACAAGAGCGCTTTGACATGGTCACCGTTTGTTTCTCTTCTTTTTCTATTATGGTGAGACTTGGACATCCATGATCTACGCATCATGTAATGCCCACGGCATCATGGGTATCATGGGTCCATCACCTGAGATTGAAGCATGGATTGTGCGTGTCATGTCACCTTTTTTTTTTAAAAAAATTATTAGGGGATGACATGGAATGAGACACCGCAGCACTCAACGCTGTGTATCTATTATCTACCACTAGATCTACAGAACCAAATATTTTACTCGTAGTTAACTAATATATTGTTCTCAAAGAAAAATATTATTAATTACTAGCTTTTAATTAAAAATAAAAAATTTAATTTTAATCACGTACCCCACGTGTTTGCATATTAGTACATAATAAAAATTTTCTTTGATTTAATAAAGTTTGGATGTTGTCAATAATTATATTTGTGTTTTCATATTATTTTTAGCCTTTGTAATAAGCCTAGTGTCCACAAAAAGTAAGTGATTTAGTCTGACTCTAAAAAGAGTCTTGAATTTGAATTTCATATTAAATGGGCCAATGCGCGTAAAATTAGGGTTATTATAATTTATAATAATCAAACAAGTTGTCTCGCGAAACAAGAATACTCTTGAACGGGCGCTCCCGCCTGGGCTCCCCTTAAGGTTTTTGGCAGAGATAACAAAGAAATTTGTTGGTGTGCAAGATAAAAAAGAATAAGATAAAAAAAAAAATTATTTTAATTTTTATGATTGTTTGTCAATTTTATAAAATAGTCACGACCTAAAGTTTAAAATTAATCTTTTATGTCTTTTCACACATTCACAGGTATTCTTCGCTATTCTTTTTCGTGCACGTATATTATTTTTCTTTTTTGTTCTTCGTTATTCTTTCTCTCTCTCTTTTTTTTTTAATAAAAGTCAAAACTAGGTTTTGCATTTTTATTTTTTTTAGGGTAATTGTAAATTGATTTATAGGTATTTTCTGTACTAGATTAGAATATTTTATGGTATCTTTCAAATATTGATTATAGTTGAGATTTGAGAGGATGGAATTAATGGGCTAATAGTTTTTAATTTTACCCTATATTGCACCAAACTTAGTATAACATTAAAAATAGTCAAATCTTATTATATAATATTTAATTCCAAAAAAAAAATTTATTCTCGCACACCAAACAAACCCAAAAGACTTAAAAAATAGCACCTTTCATAATTAAAATAGTTACCAAGACATGCTATGTGCATGTAGATGCCATTTCACAAAGACTATGAATATAGTAACTATAGCCCTGTTTGTAAGAGTCTTTTAAAAATATTTTTAGAGTAAATATACTTTTAAAAGTATTTGGTAACATCTATTTTTAACAAAATTACGATAAAAATAAATAAAATAAAATAGTTTTGTGCTTTTAAAAAAAAATTGGGAGAGAATAACGTTTCCTATAAGCGTTTTTCTTATAAATGTTTATTGAAAAAATATTTTTGGAAAAACTTTTCCAAACAGGGTCCTCCACAATTATCATCACATGATCAATATATGGAACGTGCATCTCATGTGATATTTATGTTATGGTATTTAATGTTATTGTAAACGGCTGAGCATAAAGCCAAAAGAGAGTTAAAAGGGCCGGGGAAGGAAATATAACTATGACAATTATCATCACTGCATCACATGATCAATGTATGGAATGTGCGTCTCATGTGATATTTACTGTATTTAATGATATTGTAAACTGTTGAGTATAAAGCCAAAAGAGAGTTAAAAGGAGAAGGGAAATATACTTTTTTTTTTATATTATTAAAGGTATGGAGTAATAATCTGTAAAAGAAGGGTGTAAAGTTGACGCCATTTATTAAAATGCAACAAATATTTGATGCACGCTGGTATCATGAATCTATGACGTCAACAAAAAAGTATTTTTCTAATTCACCTTCCATTTTTCTGTGAATATATACATTTATTACGATATGTTTATTGTTGGACATACGTTTTTACGGAACTTGTTTCCTCATAACATGTTTCCTGATTTTTAGGTTTTCTATTTTGTAATAGATATATATTTGATGATTGTGAATGGAAAAGGAGAGAAAATTGATAGAGATTTTGACATGGTATCAGAGCGGTAGAGGTGCCGGATCGGAGGAGCCGTTGCGAAAGCTGCTCCTGATCTGATCTGCGCGTGGTAGCCTCTTCTCGGCGTCTTTCCGTCGATACCCCTCTCTGTTAAACGGCACAGGATGAACCGGGGACCAGTTCAGTGCCGGAAATGGTGGAGCAATCTCGCCGGAGACTTCAAGAAGATCAAAGAATGGGAATCGCAGATGAGAGGTGGTGAAGCAGATTCGTTCTGGGTCATGAGGACTGATTCCAGAAGAGAGAGGAAGTTGCCGGCCTTTTTTGATAGAGAGGTTTACGAGATGTTGGACGGAGGGACGGTGAGAGAGACGACACCGGTGACCGAGACGACTCCGGAAGGAGTTATACCGGTGGTGGACGGTGAGGAGGAGGTCGACGGTAGCCCGGAGAAGGATTCGGCGGTGGCCGGAAGTCCGGCGATGGCGGTACCGGGTCAATATCCAGTTTCAGAACAGCACACAATAACTTTGGAAGGATCTGATCGTTCTGAAGAAGACAAGCTTTGTAAGGGTGTCGTTGCTGGTGATGTTAGGTTGAAAGGACGGAGTTGGTATTTTTCGAGTCCGATGAAGGTTTTCCGACAGCAGCTGAAGACGGCGACGGATGTTCTTCAAGAACGATCGCCGTTGTGCAGAGGTTGAGTTTCGATCGAAAAATTGAAGAAAAAAAAAAGAAAAAAAAGAAAAAAGAAAAAGAGAGAGACAGGTAAGTAATCCAGAGAAAAAAAGAACAGAATCTCTGAGAAAGATCGAGAGAGAGATCTAGCGATATTGAAATCCTAAGGAAAAAAAAAAAATACCAGCTCCGATACTGCGATTCTGAAGGTTTTCATTCCTGATTGTTCTTTGAAATTGTGGTTGATCGAGTTTATCTGTTGAGGGATTGGTTGGATCTGTTGGAGATTTCTGATTTTGATGACTTGTATAGTGTGAATTGATTTGGTATTTAGAAGGAAGGGTTGTTGACTGTGGGAATTTGGGGGCTTTAAGTTAGTCCTCGCTGGCATTTGAGTCTTTGGAGGAAAGATTGTGAACAGTGATTTTCAGAAGAGACGAGATTTTTCAGATCTCGGTGAATAGAGACCGGCAACCGGCAACCAGAGACCGTCGTGCAGCAACGTGCGTGTGTCGTGAACAGTGGCCTGCGTGAACAGCGGGCCGGCGTGAACAATTGTCCGGCATGAACAGTAATTTTCGGTTGTGATTTCCGTGCTGCCGTGAACAGTGCGACCGTGAACAGCGGAGGAGGTAAACAGTGAGGTTGTGAACAGTGCGCCATGAACAGTGCCGTGAAAGGTGCCTGCCGAAACAGTGCTGCCGTGAATAGTGCTACCGTGTTGGGCAGTGTGCGCGCACAGTGCATTGGACACAGTACTGTGCATTGGGCAGCGTGCATGAACAGTGATTTGTGCACAGTGTTTTGTGAACAATGCACATGTGGTGCGTGCGCGCGGTGAAGCGTGCGCACTGGTGAGGCGTGCGGTTGGTGATAACGCACGTGGTGAAGCGTACACTTGGTGAACAGTGCACGTGGTGAAGCGTGCTTGCAGTGATGCGTGCGCGTTGTGAAGTGTGCTCGCGGTGAAGCGTGCGCACTGGTGAGGCGTGCGGTTGGTGAACAACGCACGTTGTGGAGCGTGCTCGCATGGTGAAGCGTGCGCGTTGTGAAGCGTGCTCGCGGTGACGCGTGCGTGCAGTGAAGCGTACGTGATTAGTGAAGCGTGCTCGTGGTGATGCGTGCGCGCGGTGAAGCGTGCGTTTGGTGAAGCGTACGTGATTGGTGAAACTTGCTCGCGGTAATGCGTGCGCGCGGTAATGTGTGCGCGCGGTAATGCGTGCGCGCGGTGAAGCGTGCGCTTAGTGAAGCGTACGTGATTAGTGAAGCGTGCTCGCGGTGATGCGTCCGCTTGGTGAAGCGTGCGCTTGGTGAAGCGTACGTGATTAGTGAAGCGTGCTCGCGGTGATGCGTGTGCGCATGGTGAAGCGTGCTCGCAGTTAAGTGTGCGCGTTGTGAAGCGTGCTCGCGGTGATGCGTGCGGGTGGTGAAGCGTACGTGATTAGTGAAGCGTGCTCGCGGTGATGCACGTGCGCAGTGAAGCGTCCGCTTGGTGAAGCGTACGTGATTTGTGAAGCGTGCGAATGGTGAAGCGCGCGTGGTGAAGCACGCGTCAGTCGGCGTTGTGCATTCCTTAAAATTCTTTTTTTTTTTTTCACGAAAGAAAAAAAAAAACATATAGTGGCTAACTGCCATTTTGATCGAGATGCGGTGACCGAGAAGATGATTTGTACGTCATATGTTTTTACTCATGTTCAATTGGCAGACATCTTTACAAAAGCGTCGGGGAAAGCGAACTTTGAGTTTCTTCTCCGCAAGTTGGGCGTTCAGAATCTTCACGCTCCAACTTGAGGGAGGGTATTACGATATGTTTATTGTTGGACATATGTTTTTACGGAACTTGTTTCCTGATAACATGTTTCCTGATTTTTAGGTTTTGTATTTTGTAATAGATATATATTTGATGGTTGTGAATGGAAAATGAGAGAAAATTGATAGAGATTTTGACAACATTTATATTTTGAAAGTTTTGTGAATGTATGTAAATATATATACCAGCGGTTTTTACCCTTTTGTTCTTGAACATCTTTCTCTTTTGATAGATTTTTTAGTTGTTATACAATTATTAATTGCTTTGTAGTGGTATACAATTCTACTTGTTTGGGCGAAAAGTCTACTTGTAGTTTTGCCCATTTACATTTTTATTTCCAACATATAATCTCTAATATTAACGAAAAAATCCCTTAGGCATGGAAATAAAGGAAAGTGAGTGGATGTAAATAAGATGCACATTAGTTATAGGTAATTTATCTCTGATATTTTTAAAATGTGTTTATTTAAAAGTCCCATCTTTTACTATATGGGGTTGTTTGGCGCTCATAATTGTTTATTCCGTGTTTGGTGGTAAGGTGAAATGGGATAAAAATTATTCCACCTCACCAACGTATCCCCCTATTTTTTATTATTTTTTATTTTTCGCTCGTTGTCTTCTTCTTCTTTTTCTTCTTAAAAAAAAAAAAAAAACTCAGGTTTTGCAAACCAGCCAACTTTTCTCTTTTTTAATGTAATTAAAAAAAAAATTAATTAATTTTTTTCATAATTTAATGTGTTATACCAAACACAAAATACACTATTTTTAGTCAAATCCAATCCAACCCAATCCAATTCAATCCAATCCTGTAAAATAAAATTTATCCTATCTTGCGTACCAAACACACTCTATAAGAACATAACGAGTTCCATCATTCTCTCATTATAACTACAAAAACTTACACAAAGTTACTTTGAAGAAATAAAAAATAAATTACCATCCTCGAAATGGAGTACAAGATACAAGAACAGTTTCATCATTTAGAAGGGAAATATTAATTTAATTGTAAAAAAAATACAATTGTAATTGCAACTATATTTTTAATATCATTAGATCATTTATTACATGCATTAAAATGTGTAACGTACGCACATTTAATGATATTAATGATATAGTTGCACTGTAAATGAATTTTATGCAGTTAAATTACTATTTTTCTACTTGAAAAGTTTGTCATGCGGAGACTTGCTAGCACACACTAGTCACCAGCTCTCACATTCTCACCCTAAAATGGGTGTCGCGTATTTGAGTGTTATTTTCATTTAGAATGATGTTGTGTTAGCATTCAAAAGGTACACTTAAAGTACTGTACATTATTTTTGTACACTATTAGATTATATCGAGTCATGTGTTAATATATAATTTGATGCAATCTAATATTATACAATCATGATATACACTTTTAAATATACATTTTGAACGTCACTTAGTCTTTCCCTTTGCTATAAGTGAGTTACTTTCTTCACTTAAAGCAAAATAATTATTTTCATTTTTAGGAATGTGAGATTACTCCAGTCCACTTCTCACGGAGTTATGTGACATACGTACCATTTGTGATCCATCCCTTGGCTGCTCACTAATGGTTGCCATATGTGAGTTACTCCCCTTACGCATGGCTCAACAACCATTCTCATTCCAATCAACGGTTGGCCACCATTTGACTACTCGAGCCACAGTACATGCGAGATCGAGGGGCTCATTCCAATCTTGTTGCTTTCACTTATAGTTCGACAATCATTTCTACTTTTAGGTGACAAGGGACTATCGCAACTTTGACTTGATATAATTAGTAAGACAAAATATGAAAAGCCAGAGTGCGGTTGAAGCAACGATAATAGTAGGGTTGTCAACTCATAACCTAATACAAATCATTCGAATTAAAATTTTTAAACTCAATTTAATACAAATATCTAAATCAATCCAATCTAACCCAATTCAATTTGATAAGATTAGTTAAGTTGGTCAATTTTTATTTTTTTTTATTATAATTTAGTTAAAAATAGATATTACCAAAGTACCTTAAAAAATGCTTTTGATATGCAAAAAGCGAAGTTTTTACATGATTACCTCTAAAAAATAAAATAATTTCACAAATGCCACTCCCACACAAATAATGACTCGTTTGCCCTAGTTTACTGTTCATAGCACAGTCAGCGCGCCAAACAAGCGTCACGTGGGTGCCCAAGTGGCATTGAAAGAAAAAAAGACGCATTCCTTTCATATATATTTTTTTTAACTGAAGAGAAGGCGTCTTTTGAAAAGACGCATTCTCTTCAACATTTTTTTTTTTAACGTGAAGGGAAGGCGTCTTTTTTTTTTTTTACCTGAAGAGAAGGCGTCTTCTCTTCAACACCTTTTTTTTAACGTGAAGGGAAGGCGTCTTTTGAAAAGACGCCTTCCCTTCACCCCTTTTTTTTTCACTGAAAAATGAAAGTTAAATTGTTTGGCCTCACCGAATCCAAACCACTTAGTTTTTTTTAACCCGACCACTTTCAGCACGTCTCACTATCCTCCCCCGATCCCCCGGAGTCGACGGAATCCTATTCCAATGCCCGGTTAAATTTTTTGACCCCCATCCCGAATTCTAGTTTAAATAAAAAACATAAGCTTTTTCTAAACTGTTTGGCCTCACCGAATCCAAACCACTTGGTTTTTTTTAACCCGACCACTTTCAGCACGTCACACTATCCTCCCCCGGAGTCGACGAAATCTCATTCCAATGCCCGGTTAAATTTTTTGACCCCCATCCCGAATTCTAGTTTAAATCAAAAACTTAAGCTTTTTCTAAACTGTTTGGCCTCACCGAATCCAAACCACTTGGTTTTTTTTAACTCGACCACTTTCAGCACGTCCCACTATCCTTCCCCGATCCCCCGGAGTCGACGGAATCCCATTCCAATGCCCGGTTGAATTTTTGGACCCCCATCCCGAATTCTAGTTTAAATCAAAAACTTAAGCTTTTTCTAAACTGTTTGGCCTCACCGAATCCAAACCACTTGGTTTTTTTAATCCGATCACTTTCAGCACGTCACACTATCCTCCCCCGATCCCCCGGAGTCGACGGAATCCCATTCCAATGCCCGGTTAAATTTTTTGACCCCCATCCCGAATTCTAGTTTAAATCAAAAACTTAAGCTTTTCTAAACTGTTTGGCCTCACCGAATCCAAACCACTTGGTTTTTTTTAACTCGACCACTTTCAACACGTCCCACTATCCTTCCCCGATCCCCCGGAGTCGACGGAATCCCATTCCAATGCCCGGTTGAATTTTTGGTCCCCCATCCCGAATTCTAGTTTAAATCGAAAACATCAGCGTTTTCTAAACTGTTTGGCCTCACCGAATCCAAACCACTTGGTTTTTTTTAACCCGACCACTTTCAGCACGTCCCACTATCCTCCCCCGATCCCCCAGAGTCGACGGAATCCCATTCCAATGCCCGGTTAAATTTTTTGACCCCCATCCCGAATTCTAGTTTAAATCAAAAACATAAGCTTTTTCTAAACTGTTTGGCCTCACCGAATCCAAACCACTTGGTTCTTTTTAACCCGACCACTTTCAGCACGTGCCACTATCCTTCCCCGATCCCCCGGAGTCGACGGAATCCCATTCCAATGCCCGGTTGAATTTTTGGACCCCCATCCCGAATTCTAGTTTAAATAAAAAATATAAGCTTTTTCTAAACTGTTTGGCCTCACCGAATCCAAACCACTTGGTTTTTTAACCCGACCACTTTCAGCACGTCACACTATCCTCCCCCGATCCCCCGGAGTCGACGGAATCCCATTCCAATGCCCGGTTGAATTTTTTGACCCCCATCCCGAATTCTAGTTTAAATCAAAAACTTAAGCTTTTTCTAAACTGTTTGGCCTCACCGAATCCAAACCACTTGGTTTTTTTTAACTCGACCACTTTCAGCACGTCCCACTATCCTTCCCCGATCCCCCGGAGTCGACGGAATCCCATTCCAATGCCCGGTTAAATTTTTTGACCCCCATCCCGAATTCTAGTTTAAATCGAAAACATAAGCTTTTTCTAAATTGTTTGGCCTCACCGAATCCAAACCACTTGGTTTTTTTTAACCCGACCACTTTCAGCACGTCCCACTATCCTCCCCCGATCCCCCGGAGTTGACGGAATCCCATTCCAATGCCCGGTTGAATTTTTTGACCCCCATCCCGAATTCTAGTTTAAATAAAAAATATAAGCTTTTTCTAAACTGTTTGGCCTCACCGAATCCAAACCACTTGGTTTTTTTTAACCCGACCACTTTCAGCACGTCACACTATCCTCCCCCGATCCCCCAGAGTCGACGGAATCTCATTCCAATGCCCGGTTAAATTTTTGGACCCCCATCCCGAATTCTAGTTTAAATAAAAAACATAAGCTTTTTCTAAACTGTTTGGCCTCACCGAATCCAAACCACTTGGTTTTTTTTAACCCGACCACTTTCAGCACGTCACACTATCCTCCCCTGATCCCCTGGAGTCGACGGAATCCCATTCCAATGCCCGGTTGAATTTTTGGACCCCCATCCCGAATTCTAGTTTAAATAAAAAACTTAAGCTTTTTCTAAACTGTTTGGCCTCACCGAATCCAAACCACTTGGGTTTTTTTAACCCGACCACTTTCAGCACGTCACACTATCCTCCCCCGATCCCCCGGAGTCGACGGAATCCCATTCCAATGCCCGGTTGAATTTTTGGACCCCCATCCCGAATTCTAGTTTAAATAAAAAATATAAGCTTTTTCTAAACTGTTTGGCCTCACCGAATCCAAACCACTTGGTTTTTTTTAACCCGACCACTTTCAGCACGTCCCACTATCCTCCCCCGATCCCCCGGAGTCGACGGAATCCCATTCCAATGCCCGGTTGAATTTTTTGACCCCCATCCCGAATTCTAGTTTAAATAAAAAACTTAAGCTTTTTCTAAACTGTTTGGCCTCACCGAATCCAAACCACTTGGTTTTTTTAACCCGACCACTTTCAGCACGTCCCACTATCCTTCCCCGATCCCCCGGAGTCGACGGAATCCCATTCCCATGCCCGGTTCAATTTTTGGACCCCCATCCCGAAATCAAGTTTAAATCGAAAACATAAGCATACATTCAAGTACTAGGTAATTTTCTTAAAAATTATTTATTGAATTGAAGGGGCAAGTTTACATACATGTTGAGTACAACATTATCAAAACATATACAAGTTTAAATGAGAAACAAGTTGTCAATCTGTGCCACATATTGGCAATTTACGTCGTTTATTGCTGCGTAAGTGATCTGTTCTATACTGCTGCAAAGGCACCTGAACAACTTGCTCGGCAGATGGTGGTGGATCATTGTCAACGGGCATAGCTAATATGTGGTCATCCTCACGATCATCCTGCGCCTCAATAGCCACATCTGGTATAAATGCACGTCCTCGCCTTGGCATTCTTTGTCGTCTACCTATCCAATGTCCTTCTTCACCCAAGGTTGGATTGTCCTCGAATGAAGTAGCCGTCGGGTCGATATGAACATCTGGTATTTCATCGCCAAAGGAGGATGGATCGTGACGCAATGGTGACGTGTGGACATCTGTGAATGAATCAGCACGACCGGAAGGAGTGATAGGACTCTGATGATATGCTGCGGATTGTCCCTCTGTTGTGTCCCTCCTGATCATGTAATCAGCATGCACACTTTGTAGCGTAGTCATTGATATCCTGTTAATGTCCCTCGCTACAGTCATATCATTCATCTCACTGCGCAAATGCATTTCAGCCACGTTGCATACCTAAATAAATTAAAAGTGCCATACGTTAGCGCAAATAACTACAACTTAGGTTAGCAATAATTGAAAACGCGAATTGCATAATGTACTTTCTTACCAAGAAATCGATTGTCGCACCACTTTCAGTCATATACCTCCTAGTTATTGATCGAAACCAAACCATATATGGGTCATTGTACTCCATAGGCACCGAATCATTATTTTCACCAACTGCCAAGTTATCGACACGGCGTTGCCATTCATCAACGTAATATCTGTGCTTTTCAATCCAATTACTGTCACATTGGCTTCTCATATCACACTTGTGGAGCTCAATACTTGTGTCGCATGGCTCCGGAATCGTTTGTCTCATGCCAAATTGACATAACACTCGATCTGGCCGGTGTAATTCAACTATGGCGAAACAAATGAGTGGAGAAATGGTGTGCCATATGTGTCGCCCATGCTTGCAATACTCTGGCAAGGCATCAATCAAATCATCGGTGTATGGAGTCCAACTGACCTGTACATGGACCCCTAACATCAAAATTGGAAAACATTGCAAAAACAATAAGGAATACATTAATGTAAATTGTTTGGAATATTGTACCTCTTCGAAACCTTTAGTGTCCAACGTCTCTCTATATTTATTCAATACATGCGTTGAGACTTCTTTCTTTATTAAGGCATGTCTCCACCTGCAAATAGTAAGGAGAAATTAATATACGTTAACAGTAAATGTTGAAAAGGAAGATTGGTGTGGACTTAAGTAAAAAATTACTCATTTACCTATATGCCAATGGTGGTGGTGGCAACAGATGTGCATTTGGACCGGCATGATCCTCGCGTTGAATGTTGCATCTTCGTGGAGCCAAAAAAGGAAATCTATCCCATGCCCATAGTTGTATTTGTACCAGTGCTCCTGAAACACCTCGTTTTTCATAATCAACTGCACGGCACATTTGACGATATAACCATGCTAGCACTGCACTGCCCCACGCGTATGTACCGGCAACATCGAAGTCCGCAAGAAGAGGCAGAACACATAGGTGTACAAGGTTGTTTGACTGGTCTGACAACAACCCACCTCCAATTAGCTGCAAAATATATGCTCGTGCATACTGTTGTATTTGAATTTCTGTTGCTTCTTCGGGTAAATTTGGAACTCTTTCTCTAAGGGTGACTAGACTCAATCGTCCCCCGCGTCTTTCTTTCCCAACTGGAATGAACCTGAGCAACTCAGCACATAAATCTTCGTACAGAAGGTTGGTCGATCCCGTCACAGGTAGACCATCGACACGCAAGCCCAATTGGAGCTCCACATCTTGGAGTGTAATACTCGCTTCTCCACAAGTAAGGTGGAAGGTATGAGTCTCTTGACGCCAACGCTCTATGAAGGCAGTTATTAAGTGCCAGTCTAACTGAATGTATCCCACACGTGCTACCCCATAAAAACCAACGCGCTGCAAGTATGGAATAATACGCGGGTCAAGCGGGAGTGTGCGATGGACAACGGCTTCCCTACGTCGACAATGCAACTCTGGCACTGCCTGCAAAAAGAAATTATTATATTGTCAGTCAAAGATTTAATTCAAAAGGGATTAAATATCAAAATAATACGTAAGTACCTCTCCATCCCATATGGGACCAGATCGATGACGGGCCTGCAACGAAAGTACTGATGGATCTAAAGGTCCTGGATCCATCTACCGTAGATGAACTAACATTACATTTAATTACCACATATTAGGATCAAACGTAGATAAAGAAATATTAGAAAAAGAACAGAATGTGAGAATAATTATCAGACAATAGATCGTAGATGACAAAGTCTATCCCGCACAGTGTCATATTACATTGCAAAAGATACAGAAGACTTAAAAAGTACAACACATGAAATATATGTGGGCAAACAATAGCTTATGCAGCCCCATCACGGAGGGTTGGACACCTCCGCCTGTTGTGGCCTTCTTGTGCACATTGTCTATATCTAATCTTAGACGAGGGTTCCCTTATATCCATCTCATTTCTTAAGCGCGACGACCTCGGTCGACCAGATCTGCGAACATGACCAGAATCAGGTATCACCGTATAAGGAATAGTACATGGTGGCCAATAAGATTCGCGCGGAATGGGATGGAATTGAGATTCGTAACACTTAGAGTAATGTTGGAGGAGGTACCAATGATCAATGTATTGGTCACAATTGATCTAAGCATAACGACACGCTGCTTGGACATGTGAACAAGGAATCCCATAACATTGCCATTTGCCGCAGCTGCAGAAACGATCTTTTAGTCGAACCACCTGCTTGTTTCCCCCTTTGTTCATGCGGACATCTTGTATACCGGTAACAACCTCAAATGTCTCAAGCTGTCGATTGATCATTGTAATAGTGTGGTTCCCTGCCTTAAGCCCCCAATTTTTCATTTTCTCAACCGTATACTTTGTGAAAACTTCTCCATTAGTAATTGCTTCATCTATTTCTTGTCGTTTAACGATAAACCACCGAACACATCTATAAAACGTCAACTGAACCAATGCTGTGACCGGATAAAATCGAGCCCCCTTCAATACCCTATTGAAAGACTCTAAAGGAAAAAAACAGGTAACAAATCAGACGATAATTGACAATTAAAAAAATAGCTCAGAGAATTCAAATAAGTAAATGCATAGACTAACCAGCGACATTCGTAGTCATCCAACCATACCGTACCCCACCATCATAAGCCATTGTCCACCTCTCTCTAGGAAGGGTAATGGGATTAAACCATCTTGTGCAACCCTTTTTCTGGTGCTCTAGTTCTTTCATTAGTGCCTCAAACTTACGTGGTTGGTGTTGTGACCCTGCTGCCTTGGCCAAATCTCTAAACTTCTCGTTACGGTACTTATCATTGAAATTACTACCCACATGCCTCAAACAGAACCTATGATATGCCTCCGGCTCGGTCCAACCATTCTCTACTCTTTTAACTGCATTCAATATGCCAGGGTGACGATCACTGACAAGGCAAATGCCTTCTCTGTTAGTCACGCTATAACGAAGCTTCCTTAGAAACCATGCCCAGTTGTCAGTATTTTCTTGATGAACAATAGCAAATGCGCGAGGGAATATATGACTGGCTGCATCGATTGCCGTGGCGATGAGCAACTTACCGCGGTACTTTCCATATAGGTGTGTACCATCTATTTGTATGATAGGCCTACAATGCTTAAAACCCTCAATTGAGGGACCAAAAGCCCAAAAAGAACGATGAAATATGGCTATCCCATTGTTGTCAGGTTCGTAGTGATTTACAAATGCGTGCGAACCTGGATTACTAGCATTCAATGCATCCATCCATTTGGGGAGTAGGTTATACGATCCCTCCCAATCACCAAATATCTTTTCCATCACCTTTTTTTTTGCACGCCACACTTTTTTGTAATGCACATCGTATTTGTAATTATTTTTAATGACTTGATGTAGCGCCGACATAGAAGTTGAAGGATCTCGCTTTACAATATCAAAAATTTCGCGATATATTAGCTTTAAAACCAATTGTCTATGATCTTGCGACATTTGGGCATAAATACATGTGTGTGGAAATGGGCATTTTGTGATCTCAAACAATCCCGATTTCTTGCGTTTCGAAGCCCGTAGCCTTCACTGACAACCATCTTTCGATTTCTTACACCTAATTGACCAAAATTTGGGTTCTGAATCGACCACAACATATTCTTGTTGCTTCGCTATACAACATCGTTTTACTCTATGTTGCAAGTCTTCCTTTGAGGGAAATATGAGTCCTTCGCAAAGATCTTGTGACTCGTTCCACCCCATCGATATGTTATCATGATTGTCTGATAACGGGGTCATAGCTTCATGATTAAGCTCCATGAAATTCGGTGATGGAGGCTCAAAACTTGCTGTGGTAGGTTGTGGTGTATCACCCATACTATGCAACTCAGTGTCTTGTAACTCTGTTTCTTCAATGCTTACGCCATTGCCATCTTCTCGTAGTGGCGATGCATACATAGACCCATCATTTTCAATTACTCTCAACAAAGGACCACGCAAATCAACAAAATTATCCATCTCATGTCTGTCATCCTCATCACTGTTTTCATCACTGTCGTCGTCTTCAAAATTGAATTCATCATCAGACAAATGTACATTTGAAGGGTTGCCATCTTCAGAATCATTGGTCATGTGACCGATTGTAGCATCAATAGGTGAAGCTGTACTCGGACCAATGTGCTCCATTGATCTTCGTGCACTATGACCGCCAAAATTTATGTGGCTTCGCCGATGACCCGTTTGACGACCTTCGGTTGGATTTCCACCAACAACTTCTACATACACCTCCATATTAGTAGGAGGTGGGACCTCTTGCAACATGGAAAAAATATCCCTTAGCTCTTCCTCATTGCTAATAGGAAGAACCGTATAATTGAAATCTTTTTCGCCAAAAAGCAAAGGATATCTATAGGTGATATTGATCGTTGCACACGTTGAAATCCGTAGTTTACCTCGAATAACCCCTTCAAATTCTTCAAAATCAATGCCTGATCGAACTCTTACAAGCCCTACTGGCGGTCTATCGTATGATGCACCTCGTGAATCATGTACTACAGAACCACCGCTGTAGCATATAATAGAAACAAGTTTATTTGTCATCTGTGTGGGAATAAGCAAAATACAATCGTCATTTTTTCAAAGAAAATATGAAATTAAAGCCTATGACTTCAACAAAGTAACAATTAAAAGGAAATGTAATAAGGCTAATTTGTTTGAATTGAACTCATCAACTTTTGGAGTCATCTACGTACTAAAATTCATATAGATAATCAGTAGAATTTTATGCTAACAAGTGTCATCTAATCACAAAGAAAAATGATAATTGTAAATCGAAAAATAATAAGCCAATTTTTTTTTTTAATTTTTTGACTTCATTTCTATATCCTCCAAACACTTATTGCGCATATCATGAAGAAGCTAAGTTTCACAAAATTCAAGTTTAAAAAAAATTGACTGTACCCCAACATTCAAAATCCCACTGCAATACTTTCAAAACAAGCTAATCCATCACTGTTGTAGTAATATATATATATCATCTACCTTATGCAAGACAAAAAATCATCAAGTTTCTCTTCCTTATATAGTAGATTATAAAGAGTACAAAATTTCAACTAAAGCTCACCCAACTCGAATGAATGCTACGTTTTTAAAAAAATTATGTAATCAAGAAATAAAAGATCTACTAAATAAAAATCTCACTCAAAACCAAACTTCCCTCGGAGTTATACAACATTCTAAGTAGAAAAAAGAGATCGTAGATTAGTTATAAATTATAAATCCCTCAATAAAGTTTTAAAATTCTTTCATTATCTAGTGCCAAACAAACAAGTCCTAATAGCTGTACTTGATAAAGCAATAGTATTCTCAAAATTTTATCTTAAATCTGAATTTTGGCATGTTCAAACTAAAGAATCAAATCATTATAAAGATGAATTCACATCTCATTTCCATTATAATGAATAGAATGACAAGCCTTTTGGGTCAAAGTCAAACATACTCCCCCTCTCCATCTTCAAAGAGTAATAAAGGAAAATTTTCATCTATATATATAGATTATTCTATAGTCTATATTAATGAAATTCCTACATTTTCTGATTTTCAAACTCAAAAAATAATCATTTGAAGCATCTAAATATTTTTCTCATGTTTTAATAAAAAATGTTTTCGCTCTCTCAAAGACATACATAAAACATTCTCAAACTACAATCTGATTTTTACATTTAAAATACATAATCAGAACATCACTCTAATCAACGGAGTAATTAAATTTACAAATGAAATCAAAGATCAAAAGTAAAGGCAAAGATTTTTACGTTGTTTGAATTACATTGCAATTTTTTATAAAGACTTAGCTAACAATAAAAAAGCATTATGCAACTAAGACTAACAAAAAACACCACTAATGGATGGACATGAGCATATTGTTGCTGTGAATTTCATATCAAACAAAGTTTATTTCCAAACCGTAAGGCAAAAAAAATAAACGAACATATTACAGAGGAAATGAGGAAGTTTCAACAAGAGCCTAGTTTTTCAACCCAAAGTTTCAAAAATTAGGCTCTAGAATTGTCTCAAAAAAACCCAATTCAAGAACACCCAGAACAAGTTTCACAGAGTTTTCCCTAAAACTAGTCTGGTACTACTGCTTTTACTCATGATTTAGGCAGAGAAAATGGAAATTAGGCCAATCTGCCAAAACCCACATCAAAACAGAGAACAACCATATTGCAGAGGAAACGACGAATTTCCAACCCAAAAAAACATCAGAAATTCTAAATGTTTTGATCATAATATTCTATCATGGATGATCAGTTTCTAAATATATATTAAGTACTTAAACAACAATTTTATATGCCTACAACTAACCTTCCTTTTTTTTTTTTTTTTTTTTTTTTTCTGCACAAGGATTTTCCTACTGCTGAATTACCCATCTCGAATTCAAGACAAGGCTTAATAAACCAGAGAAGCTCAAATGTGGAAAATGCTGTGAGCAATAATAATCGTAACAAAGAATTAATTTGCATACCATTACCTTACTTAGTTATGGATTGTGATTTGTGATGTATAAAATGGCCTTATGTGGAGTTAATAATCGTTTGTAGATATCTTCTAACTTTGATTCATTTCCAACTCAACTCCAACTTTGATTCATTTGGTTCGGGACCTTTGGGTTGGGTTCTAACTTTTCCAACCTGAACTATTTGGGTTGGATTGCATTTTGGCCTCAACCCAACCCATTCCACCCCTAGTTGAAATTGGTTACAAATCTTTTCATGAAAGGTGGAAAAAACCAAGTTGACCTCAGCTTTGATTTTGAGGATTTGAGAAGATTAACAAAAGTAGGTCTAATATAATAATTGGTGAGGATTACACATCTTAGTGATCCCAAAATCTTAGAAATTTTGGGAAGACCCTTACATCAATATAAATCAAACTAGAAGGAGACAAAACTCTTTTATTGTGTGAAAAGAACATTGTCACACATAACCTTTGCATATAGCACCATAACCTTCTGAAATTCACATATAAACCAAGAACAATTCTCTTAAACGCCAAAACAACTTATTCAATCCATGTTTTTACTAACATCCCTACCAAGTACCCACAAAATGATGGCTTTTCTAGAGGGCATGACATATGCATCCCCCAAAAGTGCGAGATAACCTCTCTAAATAACAGTGTGATTGGATCCTTCATTATCCTTGCTATATTTCTGAACACATTCAAGTGACTATATTTTGAAATACAGAGGCATGAAGAGAAGCATTGGAAACTTCAGGCACAAACGTAATGACTGAACAAGATTTTATAAATGAATTTTCCACAAGAATGCAATAGGAAAATATTATATATATATATATATATATATATAAGCAATTTGATGACCAAAAAAGAGATGTTCTTTACATATGGACTAAACACACTCCACTTTTACTAAGATGGTTAATGATGAACATAGAATCTTAAAATTCCTTTCCCTTATTGAATTAAAAAACATTGTTTTTCTCCCCTTCAATTTGTCTATTGATTCCAAGCTTCCACGTTATCTTTGCAGCTTCAATTATGGTTGCTTGTTTTTGTTGTACATGCAAGAGATAAAAATGAACTTATTACATAAAACCTTAACTTTCGATTTTCAACCTATAGTAAAGATATACTAGGTTTTGCTCTGTTGAACTAAAAGGAGTTGGATGCATAACATTAACTCATAAAAAGATAAGGACCAAAACTTAAATATTCATTTTATGTTCTAAAACATATAAAGGGAGCAAATTGTTTCTCGTCTTTTCCGGCAAAGGTGGCTTATATTGCATACTACAACATCTAGACACCTGGTTCTTGCAGAGTACCACTCCATAAAGTGTAAAATTATTGATTGAAGGGCTTGTAGAGTATAACAATGCAAGGTGTATGGAGTTGGCTATATGAATTGCTTCCTCCAATCTGCTCTAAGGGGTAAACATTCAATCATAACAAAAAAATTTATAAATACACTCTAGAAACCATATAGAAAGAAATACTACAACAAAGACTTCCCCATTCTTAGCTCTGCATTTCTAGCCAACCACCAAAATGAATCAATGTTCAAAATTCATTTTCAAGTTACAAGAAACAGTTCATTTTAGTTAAAAAGGTTAATAACAAACAAAAGGGGAAATTTACTCGTCAATCACATCTAACTTTTTCAAATAAGTTCAGCAAACGATTTATGACAGAAAAAAACATTGAAACCCCCCATTATAAAACGAATCACACAATTCAACCAGCATTAGTCCCATGTTTCGCATTGCAATCACAGATTTCTCCCAATAAGCTCCTAATAATAAATTCAGAATATAACCGCATTAACCAAACAAAAAAATTACAAACCATTATAGAATCAAAGCAAGAGAAGAAGATCAACAGAAAAATAACAGAAAAAACCCAAAACAAAAACAAGATCATTTGGAAACAGCAAAAATTATCATAGAATGGTAAAAATTAGTGAAGGGGCACACAAGTTTTGAACCGAGATCGAGAATGGCGAACCCTATAACAAGAAAAAGAAAATGAAAAAAATAAAATAAAAAGTGTCACCTTTGTTTAGTGATCGAGAATGGCAACACGGAGACGGAGCGAGATGACGGAGCGAGACGACGGCGAAGGAGCGAGATGACGGAGCGAGACGACGGCGAAGGAGCGAGACGACGGCGACGAGTTCTTCAGAGAGGGCGACGAGTTTTTCAGAGAGGGCGACGAGTGAGTGAGTCTGTGGGGTATAAGTAGGGTTTAAGGGAAGGCGTCTTTTGAAAAGACGCCTTCCCTTAAAATAAAAAAAAAACTTGCAACCTTGCCTGAAGAGAAGGCGTCTTTTGAAAAGACGCCTTCTCTTCAGGTAAAAAAAAAAGCTGTGAAGGGAAGACGTCTTTTGAAAAGACGCCTTCCCTTCACGTTAAAAAAAAAATGTTGAAGAGAAGGCGTCAAAAGACGCCTTCTCTTCAGTTAAAAAAAAAAAATATATGAAAGGAAGACGTCTTTTGAAAAGACGCAGAAGACGTCTTTTGAAAAGACGCCTTCCTTTCAGTGTCACCTGGGCACCCATGTGGCGCTTGTTTTGCGCGCTGACTGTGCTATAAACAGTAAACTAGGGCAAACGAGTCATTATTTGTGTAGAAATGGTATTTATAAAATTATTTTATTTTTTAGGGGTAATCATATAAAAACTCCTGCAAAAAGCTTTCCCTCCATCTTGATAAGAGAACGTGGATAACGCATCTCAAAAACCCGAACCCGGCATCTCTATCGTGCTTCTAGGATACCAACTTCAAAACTTCCATCATTCCATCGCTCTTATCCCAGTCACCAAGCGTCCTTTAGACACACAAACACCGACTTCAGAGCAACAAGAAGTCAAGAACCTCGGATAAGGCTCGCATTCCTCTCATCCTCTCATCCTCTCATCTTCTTCCTCTCCTAAATTCTTTCCTAAGAATCCTAACTCTGAATCTCGGGCTTTCAATGGTCTCATTATTCTCAAATTCCACTCTCATCCACCTCCCCAAGCTTCCTCTCCTCCGCAGAACCCAAAATTGCACGCAACAACACCGTCACGATCGTCGAGCATGGAAGAAGTTGCAGCAGCAGAAGAGCCGACGAGCTAGGGTTTCGGTAAATGCGGTAGGAACGGGTTCGTCCGAATCAAACTACCCAACGAAGCAGCAGCAGCCGAGAACGGTGTTTCCGGGTGGGTTTAAGAGGCCGGAGATTAAGGTGCCTACATTGGTACTGCAATTGAGTTCGGACGAAGTGCTGGAGAGATCGGGAGATGTTTTGGGCGTCATTGATATGGTGGTGTCGAAGTCGGTTGGAGTTGTGGTTCTTGAGAGTAGCGACGGGAGTGGTGGGCAGTTGTACGAGGCGGCAAGGCTGTTGAAGTCGGTTATTAAGGATCGAGCGTTTTTGCTCGTTGCAGAGCGTGTTGACATTGCTGCTGCTGTTGGTGCCAGTGGCGTTGTTCTCTCTGATCAAGGTCAGCTGTGGTTTTTTTTTTTTTGTTTAAATTTGTTTGTTAGTTTCGGTATAGGATTTTTGAGATTTAGCTGTTAACAGTTAACAACACTCCATGATTCTTGTTGATTGCCGCAAATTATACTGATCCCTTCATCCACTAATAATTTGAACAGAATTTAGTATGAATTGATTGATTGAATTGTATGTTGGCCTATATACATCTATATCTATATCTATCTATATATATATATATATATATATATATATATATATATTTTATATTTTATATATTTTTTTTTATTTTAATTTTTTGACAAGAAAAGTGAATTTTTTTCATAAAGCAACATTGTAAGTTGGCCTATTATTGTGATGAACATGCAGGGATATTCAATGACCACAAAATTCTACCATAATTGTCACCTTTTGCTTCGTTTGAATGCCAAATTCCCTTTTATAAACCAAGCTCTAATAGGTTTTGACATACCCTTGTCCAATTCTATCTTGGAAAAGGTCGGTAAGAGTACATTTGCTGAGCTCCAACTGACATGCGGACTTGAGCTTACTGATCAAAGCATTTGTGTGGATGGTGATTTCTTGAGGGTTGTATTTGGTGACCATGATGACATGTTCAACTAGCATTGGTTGTTCATAGGGTTGCAGCCCGAATTCATGATTGTTTCACTTGTAAGATAGCTATACACACATTTCTTTCCTTATTGGAGTCTTTGGTTACTGGTCCTCCAATTATTGATTGATTCTTCCATTGGTGGCCTTCCTTGGTGGCTCATGGTTGGTTTTATCTTAGGCTACATACTCACTTAGGTGTCCTTTCCTAATTAAATCTTCACTCCTCAATTTCTTGCTTGAAGTCGATACACGTAAGCAAAAGTGTCATGACCATGATCTTGATCTTGATGGAAGTGGAAAATATCAAATTTAGCTATCATAGTTTGACCTCATTGGCTTCGGCTTCTTGGATGATCTTTCAACTCCTCCTTTCATATCTACTCTATTTTGGTGTTGAGGGAAGTATATCAAAAAACGAGTTTAGCCTTTTTTAAGGACTTAGGAAAAGAGTTATGAAAAGTTCGTATGGATCATAAATCTCCATCAAAAAGCTTTGGATGCCTTTGAACACTTACCATGGGTGTAACTAGAAGTCCAAATCTAATTTATGGTTGTTGGTTTGAATGTTAACCTTGATCAAGGATGATTTCGATTTGATGTTAGTTTTTGTTTCTTGAATGGGTGAGGTAGTGGCGTTCTATACAACATTCTTTCGACACAAAAAGAGTTTGGAAGTGGGTTCCATTATATTCCTTTACCATGGAGAATGGACGACTGGAACTTGGAATAGATGTTTTTGGTCGACCCCTTCAAATTGCATTTAATAATCGTGGCCCCTAGACAATTAGGGTATGTGAGGAAAAAGATAGCAGTGATGAAATTTATGTTCCTTTCTATTCATTGTGATTTGCGACAATTGTCTTTGATCAACCTCTTCAAATTGTTGTAGATGATCATGGTTCAAAGTTTGTGTTAGGGTATGCAAGGAACAATGATAGTATTGATGATGTTTAAGTTCTTTCCATCCCAATTGTGTAATTGAACATTGAGTGGGGTATGGGCCGAGTCCATAGAGTGGGGTGTGGCATTTGTTTTGTGGAGCCTAGCGTGGGTTGACTTGATTTGGACCTCTTTGGCTGTTTGTTCTAGCACTTGTTGCTTGTTATGAGATTGATGTAGGTCTGTAGAGTGATCATCAATGCCGATACACATACTTCCATCAAAGTTCACAATTGCTACTTAATTAGAAGTTTCTAGTTTGTTATGTATGGCCACTTTATATTTTTAATTCAATGTATTTTTTGTTATATTCTTTGTTGTTTAGGGTTAGCTATTGGTGTGAGATATGAAAGTGCTGGATCTATTTATCAAAATATTTGGACGAAATCAGTTAAAGAAGTTGGATAGAATTTGAAGTTTTGCATGTTTGGAAAATTAGTCATGCTCTTTGATTGGTGAAGATTATACTAGCTTGACCGATCCAAGTTATTTACTGTCGATGACATTGTGATTACATTAGACGGTACAGACGAATCAATCAACAAAGTACGAACGACATCTAAGAGATGACGATTCTTACGTTCGGCGACTCCATTCTGTTGAGGGGTATAAGGACAAGAACGCTGAGAGATGATCCCCTTTTTCTGAAGATACGTCTGAAACGAATGGGACATGTACTCTCCCCCTGAGTCGGAGCGTAAGATTTTGATACATGTACTGAATTGTGTCTCGACAAGCGCAACAAAGCTTTGAAAGACAGAAAACATGTCACCTTTAGAACAAAGAAAATATATCCAAGTAAATCGAATAAAATCATCGATAAACGTCACAAAATAACGATACTGACCATGAGAAACAACAGGACTTACACCCCAGACATCAGTATGTATAATCTCAAAGCATTTAGAAGCACGACTACCATGCGTAGGAAAAGGTAAAGTTTTACTTTTACCAAGACGACAAGTAGCACAATCAAAAGAAACAGGAGAAGAATTAAATGAATCGTTTTTGCCCAAAAAACCATGTTTCAGAAGATGAGTCAAGACAACAGAATTGGGGTGACCCAATTTCTTATGCCAGACTTCAGTATTATTGGTAGTAGCCGTACATGCAAAAGAAATGACACTAGGAATAGAAAATTGTAAAGGAAATAAACGTCCCACTTTAGGCCCCTTCGCGATCACCGTCCCCGACACCTGATCCTGCACAAGACAACTACCACGAGAAAAATGTACATCACAGTTATGATCCCAATTGTTCAACAAAAATCAAATTGGTAGATAATCCAGGAGAGACAAAAACATGTTGGAATGAAGAACCCAAATTACCAACAACAGTGATAGGAAGAGTACTGCCATCAACAATCTGAATATTTTGCGTGCCTCCATACTTACGAACATCATGGAGACCAATCGTACGACCAGTCATATGATTAGAAAAGCCCGAATCAACAATCCAAGAAGAAGTGAAGTTAGTACCCGTACCTTGCAGGCCTAAAGCCGTAAAAGCGGACACAATCATCTGTTGGACCATGGCAGGTGTGAGAACAGATGAATCAGTGCTTACAGTGGGGGGCGCAGAAGAAGGCGATGGCTGAGCAACAACTTGAAAGGCTTGGGATTGGCAATTCTGAGGCCGCACTCGACATTCTTTGATGATATGACCCTCTTTCTTGCAGTAGTTGCAAACTTTCTTAGGACAGTTGTGAGCAGTATGATCGAACTCCTTGCAACTGAAACATTGCACTTTGTTCTTTCCTTTCCCTTGTACCGCATAGGCTACATTCACAGCTTCAGAAACAACCTTCTCAGAAGTCATACTCATCTGAGTGGATAACCGTTGTTCTTCACGCAGTAAATCTCCCAAACAAATATCCAAAGAGGGAACCGGATTACGGTTCAATAAACCGGCTCTAACAGACTCAAATTCAGGTCGAAGCTTCATCAAGAATTGATCACGCTGACTCTCAGCATGAACCGCTTGAAGAGCCGCGAGTGCTGTAGCGGGAACCTTAGAATGAACAATAGCAGAATACTCGCCCCAAAGATTAATAAAACCAGAATAAAATTGCTCAATAGTCAAATTACCTTGATTGAAATTGCTAATTTCCAATTCCAATTGAAATTTTCGAGCGCTGTGGTCTTGGTGATAAACACGCTGTAGATAGTCCCACATAGCCCGAGCCGTAGGAAAACACCGAAGATTGGTGACAAGATGGGGCTCAATCGTTCCCAATAGGAAGGAGATCACCTTAGCATCTTTGACCTCCCATTGGGCAAGTTCGTTTTCATCAGTGGGAACTCGAATTGAACTATCAATATGGGTTGATAATTCCTTCCCTTTCAAAAACATCTTAAATTGAAATTCCCATGTAGGAAAATTCTTGCCAGTGAAGCGAACAATAGTATTCTCAATTGACATGATAAAAAAAATTCAGACAGCTACGACAAGGGAAAAAAATAATTCTGTTGATCGAAATCACAGTTCAATGAAGTCGCACCCAGAACCGATGTCACAACGGTTACCGACCACCTCGCAACCACTACAGAAACGGCCGGTCACCACCACAGAAGGGTCGATTGCCACAGAGAAGGCCGATGGACACCCAGCCACCGAGAGAAAACCACGGAAAAAAACAGAGAACCCGCAAGAGAGACCGATTCTCTACCCCAAAACCAATCGCCGATAGCCACAAAATAGTGAACCCACAAAGTGGGATGATCCAGGAGCAAGATGGAACTTGCAGAAACAGAAAAGAAATTTTTTTCTCGTCACACACGAAGGATTGAGACCACAAAGATGAATATCAGAGTAGGGGCTCTGATACCATGTCAAAATTGGTCTGAATGCCCTTTCCTTAGGGTTTCCTTTCATTATATAGAATAGAATGTACATCAAAGTTGCCATATTTGCCGGCGTACAAAATAAGTATCATCCCTATTTACAGCCTAATTATCTGCTATTTACAATCTTGCTTTAACAGAAAACATTCCTAAGATATCGCAAATCAAATATTCTCTGATCCTAAACTATCTCCGTAACAACAACCCCCTCTCCCAAAATCCTGAAGAGGCAAGTTGCCTGGGCTAACACTCAAAACCCGAGTACTAGTAGCCGTATCATACACAACCTGCACGAAACCTGTACAACACATGTATACAACCAACTAACATACCTAAATAAGTCTACACGGCACAAAATTATAAAAATAACCATAAGTCTCATAAATATCATAAATCATCCATTAATCACACCAAGGATGACAAAATATATTAAAGCCAAATAAAAGGGTTCAACTGACCCATATAAATCCCATACATAATAAATCCAAAATACTAATAATTTTCTGCTACTAGTCCTATGTCTACACCACGTCGACTTATACTCAATTTCGAACAAGCGAGCAACCCAAATCAACACGCGATTCCTTTGCCCTTTTCCTGGGCACTAGATAAACCTGGAAGATGTGAAAAAAATGGGGTGAGCTAAAAAGCCCAGTGAAATTATATCGCACACTACCATCATATACTCATCAATAATTTAAAATAATGCATGGAACAAAATCATAATATGATGTGGAACAATGTAGTAGAAAAGTTCACACAAGTCAAAATATTTACTTTTAAAATAAAGTCATATCCATGAAAAAGTCACTTCTGAGACCCTTCAATTCCCGACACTACGCTTATACCAAGATTATCGACCTCAAGGCGTAACGACTTTGGCACAATCAACCTCATGCCTAATAAATCCTAGAACCACTACATAGTCTTATGTGGAAAATATAATCATCTAGGTCATGGCCCTAACCTAGGAATATTCCACACCTCAACTCATGGTTATCGATCCTTAGGATTAATTCAAGGAAATTCCTTCCTTGTTCCATTCAAATCCCTTTATTAAACATGCAATCTTTCAAGCATAAAAACAATGATATTTAATACCCATGCAATTCATAAAACCAAAACAGGGAATAAACCAATGCACACATGCATATACTTCTTAAATCAGTTTATAAACATGAAAAACAAATTTTATTTATCTATGATGATATATACACGATGGGAGGATGGAACCATACTCACCTCCAAACCTTAGTCGCGTTCCAATCACCTTTCCGTAGCTTCCGGATTTATTTCTAATCTTTCCTCAATTCCTAAATCTAAATATAATATTTAAAATTATTCCACAATCCAAAATATCCATTAAACCCAAATTCCCAAAATCTAGACTTATTTATTTATTTGTTTATTTTTATTTATTATGTTATTTTATTTTACATCTTATGGGTTTTCCACCATGAAAAGCATCCGTTAACCCAAAGTTCTCAAATTTGAACACTTTCCAAATCACCATAGGTTTCCACCATGAAACCCTTGGTTAGATTCAATTAAAATCATATCACTAGATAAACTAGTTTATTCCACCATAAAATATCTCCAATAAATTAAATCTAGGTTTGAAGACTTGCTAAGGGATCATTAAAACCTTTTGTTTCCATGAACCCAAACCATAGATTTCTACCCAAACTATTACCAAAACATGAAAAAGGGAAAAAGGAACAATAGATTTTACCTTGGATCCTAAATTCGCTCTCCGGACGCGTTTCAGAACCTTCTTGGACGACTTTCCAATGCTTCCTCGCTCTCTTTTGGCGGCTCTAGGGTTTTGAGAATGTTGAGGTTAAAATAAGCCAAAAATCGATATTTATTTGAAGAAACCCAAGAGAAATTGCCATATATATAAAAAAAATAGTATTCTGCGCGTGGCTGACATCAACATGATGTCAGTGATACGCATGTTGCAACAATGCGCAACGTTGCCGCGCTTTTGTTAAAGCATTCTTTTATATATATATATATATATTTGTAATATTAGGGTTTTATATATTTTTATATCTATATACCTTTTTGTGTTTTTCTTCCCTTTCTCTCTTTTGGGGCCCACGTTATTAATGATCTGTACTTTTTTTTGGGGGTTCTTACATGTGGAAAGTTGATCCCATGTGTGAAGATGTAAATTTTCTTGAACAGGATTGGTTCTTGGCATATTCAGGATTAATTTTTGTGTATAGGCACATCAACTATAAATTGAAGAAGTTTATTTTGAGCTGCATCTTTTTGAATTTACTTGCTTCCAATAAAGCTATTTTCTATGCAAATTATGTTTTGATTTGGTTGGTATTTTGAAGCTGATGTAGATTCATTGCGAAAGCAAGAACGAAAATACTCACAAGGAATAACCAAAATCGATTTCTATTAAATAGAATGGTCAAAACATCATATCTCTTTTCCCTAATGGCCAAAAGCCCTATTTATAATAAACTACCAAATACGAGTCCCAAAACTGATGCAACTTCTAAATAGGCTATGGGGGTTTAAACCACCTCACATGGGCCGATGAACAAATACACAAAATAAATAAAAATAAAAGACATAAAAACAACATGATAATTCCCCCCAGCTTGAGAGGAGCTCGTCCTCAAGGTGGAGTTGTTGTACACTTCATAAAAATCAAGATCAAATTACGAAATGTCACATTTGAAATCCAAATACTTTTAAACATGGTTTGAAAATTCGAAAAAACTCACCATAATTTGGCGAATTTTTTCAGTTTTTTTTGCCAATACAACACCCAAATCTTCATCATCATCAACAATTTGGGGATTAGGTTCTTCCACATTCACCATTTTGAGCCAAAGCAACATGCTTCTTTTTGGGAAACTCAATGGCAAGATGACCTGGTTGATTACACTCGAAGCAAGCTGGTCTGAAACCTTTAGGTATTGAAGGTTTGGCTATTGTAGGGGAGAGGATATTAGATGAGGCCCTGGTCTTTTGTTTTCACAATTCTTTAGCTTTCAAGGCATATTTGATAGCATGAGACATGTCATACACTTCCTTGAAAGCTAAATCCAACTGGATGGATTGACATTAACCATTCAAATATCTCTCAATTCTTTGTTGAATTGTCTCAACTAATTCAGCTCTAGTGGCAAGTAGAAGGAACCCCTCTTTATAATTAGTTACACTTTGAACACACTACTTTAGGTTGTGCAATCTCATAAAAAGATCCCTCTCATAATTAGGGGGAATAAACTCCCTTTTCGGTTCTTGTCGCATCTTGTCTCATGTGATGATCTTCTCCCTCCCTTTGTGAAGACGACTCTGTTATAGTTCATCCCAACAAATTAAAGCATAGCCTGATAACTTGGTAGCTATGATCTTAACACATCTAGGTCCTTTAGGTGCTCGTAATAAAAAACCTTCTCAACCCTTGTTAAGGCAATCCACTAACAATCAAGATGTAGTTTGCCATCAAACTTAGGAACATAAATCTTGATATCCCCAAATTGATTCTTCTCTAGGATGTGTAGATTGTAGAAAACGGTTGAGATCAATGTTACTTGCTTCATTTCAAACATGCCTTTACCTTGTGTGTCATTGTGATGTCTGGGAGGGAAGGGATGGGATAGGTGGCTATACTATATATCATTCCACAAATAACGAAGATTGAACCCCACTCTAAGTTCGCTTGGGGGTGCAGCCTGCAGGGGGGCAATGCACCCCTTGCTTGGATGTGGGGTAGCAACCTACCTAAATTTCTTTTGCACCTCGCAATGGTGGAAACAAGGTTTTTGGTGCTATGGATGGTTATCTTGTACTTGCCTTTGCAATCCCAAATGATGTAAAAATTCTGGTGAAGGATCATGCTCATAGTCTTTGCTTTGGGCAATATCGTGATGTCACGCTGGTTCGCCTAGATTATCACGATGGTTGTATTGTACCCCAATCCTAACCCAATCATTTATGTTCGTAGGTTTGGAATGAACTTCACAACGAGGTTGTGGTGCTGTCAAGTGTTTGTGATGGCAATGATCCTTGCGATCTAGATTAATCGCATGAGATTGGTTGAATTTGGATTTGCTCTGAATCGTGAACTGAAACTGCAGGATTGTCGTGAGAATTTGTGACCTTCTTCCTATCTTGAACAACAACAATTTCCATTAGTTGATTCTCAGTTTTGGTAATGTTAGTGATCAATTCTCTAAGTTGATTGACCTGAGGATTGATTGCGGGTCTTCCTCTTCTTTTTGGCGCCATTGACGAAAAAGGGCAAGATCAAACTTGACCCTGATACCAATTTTGATGTAGATTCTTCGCAGAAGCAAGAATGAAAGTACTCAAAGAAAAAAGCCAAAATCGATTCTTATTGAATAAAATGCTCAAAACGTCAAAGCTGTTTTTCCTAATGGCCAAAAACCCTATTTATAATAAACTACCAAATTTGAGTCCTATACTAATGCAACTTCTAATTGGCTGCATGGGTTCAAACCACCTAACGCGGTCCCATGAACAAATATACGAAATAAATAAAAATAAAAGGCGTAAAAACAACATGATAAAATTTGTTATGCACGGGTCATGCGTCCCCGCATCAAAACCTCTCAAGGTTCTTTGATTTGAGAGTCATCTGTTCAATAAAGTTTTGAATTGTGACACATCTGCGCTGTTCTTCATCTGATGGGCTTCAGGTAGCCTAGTGGATTTCCAGGTGATTTTATTCCAATCTAGTTTTTCTCAAGGGTTGTACAGTCTGTTTATTAAAAGTAAATTTGTGTCTCGTAGTTTATGGACACACACACGGAGGTTTGCTACTTCAGATGTAGTTACCAAGTTAGAAAAAAAAATCATGGTCTGTGTTGTTTAACTTACTATTTGGATTTTTTGCTTTCATATCAGATCTATTGGATTATGAATCAGATCAATATTCAAAATATAAGTTCAATTAAATTTCACAGTCTGCTCGGTATACATCTGTGCTACCTCAATATTTCAAAGTGATGCCATACCTCCTTTTATATGTGCTTCTATCCAAGTCCACATCCACAAATTCATTGATGTATCTAGGTACCATTTGCCAGCACTTGCTATTTAGGAAGATGTTTTTTTCTTGTTAAACTTGGAAGTTTATCCCAAAAAATGAGTTCCATCCTCTAGTTTCTATCAGTATTTTGTATCGTTCTTGTAGTTCACAGAAATTTCCAGTGTACACACTGTAATAATTAGTGTCTTGATTTTCAGGCTTACCTGCGCTTGTTGCAAGAAATATGATGATGAAATCCAAATCTGAATATGTACTTCTCCCTCTGGTGGCAAGAAATGTCCAAACAGAGAGTGCTGCTTTAAGTGCATCTAATTCTGAAGGTGCAGATTTTCTTATATATAGCATTGACAAAAAAGAATATGCTGAGGTACCTGTGAGCTCCGTAACACGAAATGTTAAGATACCAGTGTTTACCACAATTGCTCTTCTAGGTGAGGATGCACCATATACAGAAGCATCAAAGTTATTGCTGTCAGGTGCTAGTGGGTTAGTTGTTTCCTTGGAAGATATGAAGCTATTTAGTAATGATGCTCTGAGTGAACTATTTTCTAGTGTAAAAGTGGTGAGTAGAAGAGCAGCAGATGAATCTCAAAACTCCAATAAACTTTATATTGAGAAAAGATCTAGTGGAAGAAAAGGGTTCGCTGGATTTATTAAATTGGAGGACAGAGAGAAACAATTCATCAAAATGGAAAGAACGGTTTTGCTTGAGGCGATCGCTGTCCTGCAAAGAGCTGCACCACTGGTGATCGTTTAATGTTTAACATTTGGTAGTTCTTGCTGTTTAGATGATATCTGATGTACTTTCAAATTTCAAGTTGGTTCCATTTGCACTGGATGCTGAAGCTGTGAAAATGGTCTTGAATGGCAGATGGAGGAGGTCTCAATTCTCAGTGATGCTGTTTCTCAACTTGATGATCCATTTATGCTGGTTATAGTGGTAATTGTGTGTTGAACTTCAGGAAAATATGGTTCAACCGATTATGCATTGGTATTAGCTCTAAATTTCTAAGTTTTTCTTTTATAGAATTTAGTGGCTGCTTTGTTATTGGAAAGTAATACCTGATATCATGTTTTCATTGACCTTCCATTTTCTATTTAAGATGCTTTGGAATGCCTGATGTATTCTTGTTTTATCTTTTCATAACCTCCATGTTTTTTTACCCGACATTATCAATCTTGTGACATTTGAATCAAGCTTTACATAGTGAGGTTATTTGTTACCCTTTTTTTTTGTCAGAATATTTGTTTTCCTATAGGCAAAGGCGTAGCCTTTGTGCAATATGAGGTGTAAGTCTCGATGGGATGTTAGGTAGAAGCCTCACATTTTCTATAAATACATAATAAATTAACACAAACTCACAAAAATTCTAATAAATTGACTAGTGTCAGTAATAATTGAAGAATCATCTAAACTAAACAAAAACATCAACTAGTTTTACATATGTATGGAGAACTTGAGAAATTTTCTAAATATAACAATTGTCTTAATTGTCATTAACATCATGAAGAACTAAAGGAGCACATAACATATGTTAAGCTTTTCAAATTCCAAATTTTAAACTATTAAAAACATAAAAAAATAGAAAATTAGAGCAAATGCATTATGAAAATATGTCATTTCCACTTTTTAACATTTTTTAGTTGATAAAAGTTGACTTAGAATAAATTTTCTAAAGTTTTTAAACTGATATGTAAATATTTATACTGTTGTTAATAAACTTAAAAATATATTGCTAGTAGGGGGGCCTTTTCGAAGATCGCCTTGGCCCATAGAAGAGAGAAAAGCTTCAATTTTTCTCAAATGAACTAAGGTTACTTCTTAGAAAATGGTAACTAAATAATTGGTTATAAAATCTCAAAACGACAATGATAAATTTATTTTGGAACAATTTATATTTTGATATCCAAAAAATTGAGGCCTATGCCTCATTGCACCTTGAGGCATATGCCTCATTGCAACCTTGAGGCATATGCCTCACAGATTGACTAAACTTGATGTTTAGGCCTCAAGACATTTTTTTGGCACCTTGTTCAATTTTTAAAACAATGGTTTTGATTTATGCATATTATGTTTTAATTTGGAGTTGAATGGCTATATATTTGAGAATTATAATATTAATAATGTTCTATAGTTATGGTGTTAATATAATTATAATAATTACTCTATTTATTAAGTATTTTAATTCAAAATGAAGGCATTTATAATAAAATATGCATTTACTATTTTTTAATTTTTAATGACTGTGATTTTTTTAATGTATTTATACTGCTTCATTCGCTCAGGTGTACATCTTAGTTCCTCACTTGGCACCTCAGGTGCTGGGGACTCCCATCTCCTGGATTGTGTCTTGTGCCTCCAAATACTTTGGATATGACATTGGAATTTTTTTTTTTTGTCAATTATTTGACTTTTTATCAATGGGTTTAGTGTAAGATTTCCTATTTTTATTTAATTGTTGAAAACTTGTGGGATGCACATGTACTTAACATAATGAGCTTGGTTAACCCAAATAGGTTTAGATGCTTATTGTAAAATATCCTGAAGTTTGTTATTATAGCTTCAATGGTTCAACCTATCCATATGCTTCCATGCACTTTTGTGGCTTCTATTTTACTTATGTGGACTGTGACTGACTTCCATGAAGTGCTTCTACTTCCATTATGATCAAAATTTAGATTAAACATGAAGCTTTATGCCTTGATTGCAAACCATTAATTTAGCGTAAGAACTTCACCAGCAACAACGAGAAGTATAAGCTTTGGATATTGTTCTAAAACTTTCCCTTATTTAAAGTTTGCCCTAGGTTTGGTAAGGTTGGTAACCGACTTGGCATCATCATGTGGTTGCTCGGTTGGTAATTGGCCTTTAACATACCTTGGTATGCCGCTTGGGGGTAATCCATTATCCTCGTCTTTTTGGGAGCCTGTCATCAATACTGTTTCAAGGAGCTTGATGGATGGCGGATAAGCTTTCTCTCAAAAGGGGGTCTCGCCTAACTCTAATAAAAAGTGTGTTGGAAGCTATTCCCACATACTTCCTGTCCATGTTTAAAATTCCAAAGGTGGTGGCTTGGAGGACTGAAAGAATGATGAGAAAATGTTTATGAAAAGGGCAAGATAAAGGGGAAGAGAGTTGTCTGGTTAAATGGAGTATGGTTAGCAGAAGGATTGATCAGGGCGGTCTGGGTATTGGCAATTTGGAGATGAGGAATAAGGCTTTGGCAAGAAAGTGGTTATGGAGATTTATCAAGGAAAATGGTTCCTTATGGGCCAAGGTGGTGCGTAGTCGTCATGGGCTTCATCAAAATTCTAGAGATGCTAGTGTGTCCCCCAGATCCACCTTTCGTAGTCCTTGAAAATTCGTTCATTCTCTTTATCCGAGCTTTTATTCCATTGCCCTCATTAAAGTGGGTAATGGAGACACGACTCTGTTTTGTGAAGATTCTTGGTGTGGCACCTCCAATTTTAGTAATCTTTTTCCCAATATTTATAGATTGTCAACCAAGCCCTATCATTCCATCTGTGATTTTTCTGTCCCTCCGATGAGAGGTGAGAGGGATAGGCCTTCTTGGTGTCTCTACCTTAGAAGGAATCCTTTTGATCGTGAATGTACATAAATTTCATCCCTCCTTGCCATCCTTGACGCGGTTAATCTTTCCAATGAGGGTGATAGGGTGTCCTGGTCTGTTGAGTCTTCTGGGGAATTTTCCTCAAAATCCCTCTTGTATTATCTTTGTTCTTCAAATGATCCTTCTCCTAGTTTCATTTCTTTCCCACATGATTTCATCTGGAAAGCCCATGTGAGTTAGAAGGCCAAATTTTTGGGATGGACTATTGCTCATGATAGGTTAAATTGTGCGGATATCTTGCAAAGGCGTTTCAAGAATTGGTGTCTTTCACCTACTTGGTGTTGTTTGTGTAAAAGCAATATGGAGTCCAATCACCATCTTTTTCTAGAGTGTGAATTCTCTAAAGGGGTGTGGCGAAAATGTGAATCCCTGCTTCAATGGGATGGTTTTTCCTACAGCTCATCATTATGGACGTACCCTGATGAGTCTATTCTTCCTCGTAAGATGAGGGATTATTGGCGTGTTGTAGTTTTTGTGGTTGTTTGGTCTATTTGGAAAGAGAGGAATACTCGTACCTTTGACAATCAGGATAATGATGTCAGGGCAGTGTGGAGTTCTATTTTGTCTAGTTTTGATCTTTAACTCCGAACCCAGTTCTGGCTGTACATTCTTTCTGTATAGTTTTTAATTAATACAATTCATTTCGTTTCTTGCCAAAAAAAAAAAGGTTGGTAACCGACTTGGTTGTTTGTAGCATGCTGTTTGGTTGAGTGTAAGGAAACGAAAATGACTAAGGGGAACTATGGAAATGAGATATAACAAGAAGCTTCATTTTCTCAATAGGAAGATTTATAATTTCGGACAAGAAACCTTTCCGCGTTCTGAAGCATAATTTAGAAACTTATGTTGATTATGCCCTCGCAATTTGTATACTAGTTATATTTTAAAACCTGTCGTTAAATGTATAATTTGTCTATCTAGTAGGATTCTTGATTGAAGTATGCATCAAGAATTTGTATTGCTATTTAATGCGCTTTTTTTTTGGTTAAATTGCTTGATGATATAAATCGTCTTTGATTGTTGTGAAATTCTTGTCATTGTGGCGGTTGTTTATTCTCCAATTCATCAAGAATTTGAGCATCACATTTAGGATTCATAAGAACTAAAGGCTGCAGTGAGTTCAATTTCTTTCTTTAGATGAATTATCTGATTGTAGTTTTGAGTGTAAATGGGAAGTCCCCACTTTTGCAAAGATGATAAAAGATAATATAGTACACAGAACAGGTATGTCCATGCTAATTATTGGATGTGATACAAAGTGGAGGCAAACCATAGAATTCGATGATCCCCTGTTACCATCCGTGCTTAGTTCTACTACAACTACAGCATTAAAGGTTTCTTATGCAATAAAAACAAATGAATTATAATAAATTGCAAATTTTTGATGTATTGGAAATATTCTCATGAAGCATTTATGCTCCTTAAACAGCTGAACTTCAGAAAAAAAATGAATTTGATCCTTGATGTTACATCCTTGACTTCTTTTTTGTTCGACTATATTGATATATCATGCCAAAATTCTGATTGAAACAGGGGACTCTTATCTCCTAATTTGGTCTATTTCTCTACATGGATGGTATTTTTTTTCTTTATGGACTTAGATAATATATTTTTTTTGTAGCTTGTGATGTTTCTTCGAGGCTTTAACTGCCTGCAGCAGACTATTTGTGAATATATCTCTGAATTATTTGAGATGTTTTCTTTTGTTTTCCCCCCTTTTTCACTTATGTTCCTTTATTTTCATTCATTTTATCAGGGTGAATTTAACTCTGGTAAGTCATCTGTTATCAATGCTCTCCTTGGAAGAAGGTACCTTAGAGAAGGAGTTGTTCCAACTACGAATGAGATCACTTTGTTACGCTATTCTGAGATGAATAATTATGAAAATGAATGTTGTGAAAGACATCCTGATGGTCAATTTATATGCTACTTTCCTGCACCATTTCTGAAAGAAGTTAGTATCTCCAACTGTTTGAAGTTACATTTTCCTGAGTTTTTTTTTTCAATTTCTTTTTGTCTTTTCCCCCCGCTATTCCCTCCTTTCATTTGATGGAATTGAAGTAACTATTTCTAGTTAACCATTCTTTATTATGTAAGTTGCAATTTTGGTGTTTGTTACCCTTTTTTCTATGCCTTGTAAAATTTGGGACCTGCCTCTGCACTTTAGTCCGTTATAGCCCTCTCAGTAATATTTTTATTTGTGCCTCTTTCTCTCATCCTTTTACTTATGCCGGGCTTATTTGTGGTCATTCATGTGTTTGGCATTTCATGAAGTCTTCATAATATTGTTATGTCGTCTATGAGAAATTTAGAAATTTACATAATCTTAACTTGCAATACTCTTATAAGAAATTAAGAAAAGAAATTAAGTTGGAAACCTTTCTTATCAGGAAAAACAAGAGTGTGAGAGATAGAGCTTTGATTATGTACTCTAAATTTCTAACCATGATGATGGTTAGAAAGACGGAGATGTTTTTATAGAATTAGAGGAAATTTACAGAATCTTAACTTGCAATACGTATAAGAAATTAAGAATAGAAGCTTCAGTTGGAAACATTTCTTATCAGGAAAAACAAAAGAGATAGATAGAGATGTTTAGAAAGATTGAGAGGTTTAGAGCTTTGATTATGTACTCTAAATTTCTAACCACGATGATGTTTAGAACAATGGGGATGTTTTGATAGAATTAGAGGTTTTTTGTTTAAACTGGATATGCACAATATGGTTAATATATGACCAATTTCTACGAAAATAAGCTTTATGATACAAATGATGATTTGTAAAGAATAAATTGATAGACAATGAAAAAGGTAAAGTAGAAGAGTATTTGTGATAGCACTGATGAAAGTTCATGGTAGCTCCAGAGGGATATATCTGACTCCGGTGTATTAAAGAGGGGAGAGGGCACAAGACTTTAGTATCATGGACTAGTTAGTAAATTCTAATATCACCTGCTTTAGTGAAATTTTACTTGTTTGCTTAAAGGGTCAGGGATTCTAGATGTCAGATTGGAAAATAGTCATGAAGGTTTGGAGGGAAACTAATTTTAAGAGGAGCAACTTTCTTAAAGACAGTTTTCATGTTAGTATGCTGTGAACGAGGACCATAGTCTTTACAAAAAATAATTTTCTTTGCAAAATGAAGCATCAGGTGTTTAATGATCATGGTTTAGTTTATAGATTAGGTTTGGTCAATGAATATGCTTGATTGTATTATGCATTGCTGATAGGTGTTCCCCTCAAAAGTGTGTGTGTGTCGTGATAGTAAATCATTAGAAAACAAGATCTGTTGTGCTTGTGTTAATTAAATTTTCTTTACATGATTTATGTGTATCCTAATTTTTATCATTGTTTCAAACGGAGTTTTACCATAACACCCCTCTTGTTTGGAACCGGTTCAGTATGGGCTTTGTAAGTTTTCATTTATTTATTTATTTTTTAGCATATACGTTTGAAAGTTTAGGTTTATGGGTCTAGCAGTCTCAAGGCTTATGCCTTGCCTCGAGGTAGAGCGTTAAGCTGACATTATCTTGAAATTTTTGAGTGTTCTGGGTGCTAGATGCAAGGAAATGTAGTATTCCAGCATCTCAGTATTTCTTCCTCCTTAATGGAGAGTTTGTTACCTTTCTATTGAATTATTAGAGGAAATTATGTGTAAAGTTGCATATGTTGTTGTACACCTCTCAAGTTTGTGTTATGTATTTAGGAATTTGGTTCTGCAAGAAGAAATGTTTTTTCTTGGATTTCTCTTTCAGACTATGGTCTTTATCTATTACTGCTTTGTTGAATACTTGAATCCAATGTTGTCAAGGCCATGCTTTGGTAATGACTAGTTCATTTCCCAGGCCATTTGTAGCTAAATCACCTTGGCCATGCTTAAGGTAGGCAATGAGGCTCTTCAAAAAATTTTAAAAAAGTTTAAAGGGGTCAATGTTAATATATAAACGTAAGGTTATTTTTTCTTGATATTACCATATATATGATTATATTATACTCATTATCCACATTATCTTTTTCTTTTATCTATTCCCTTATTCTGATTTTGCATTTTTATTTTGTTATATTGCTTTGTAATTTTAGTTTTTTCGGTCAAAAGTATTACATCAAACATGTTCTTTAAATCATTATACTTTCACCATATGCGATATTGTTTTTAAATATTTTTCTGGTTTTTAATTATGGACACAAAATTGGAAAGTGTAAAATATAGTTAATCTTTTTTTACAAAAGATTTCAATTCTATATTATGAAATATGTATGTAATTATACATAAAGAGTTTGTTTGTGAACAATTCATTAATCATTTACTTAGGGAGCTATAAATATTATTTGTTATGCCTTGGCACCACCTCACCTTGAAGGGGTCAATTGCCTTGATGCCTTGACAACACTGGTTTAACCACTTTTTCTTGTTCAAAATGATGATGCAAATCAATTCCCGAGTCTAAATTCTTTCTTGAAAATAATCATTATTTTTGTTCAAATTGATGTGAAGTTTCAAGGCGATGCACTCTTATAGATTAATTGGTACTAGTTCATCACTTTATCTGTTTTGTTTACATATTCCTTCTGCTTCGGTTTATTTTTTCAAAATTTACAACCAGACCATAGCTAATTTTTCACTTGTTAGGAATAGCTCTGTATAACCTTTTTGTGGACAGATGTACGTGGTTGATACACCAGGTACGAATGTGATACTCCAGAGGCAACAACGCCTTACGGAAGAGTTTGTGCCTCGTGCAGATTTGCTTCTTTTTGTTATGTCTGCTGATCGACCATTAACTGAAAGTGAGGTATAAATGGTTATGGTGCATATAGAACTTGTGGCTTTGTACTTTAAATTTAAAGTTTAAACTAAATGGTGAAAATGTCACTTTTTTTATATATCTTCAATAAAGTGCTCACCCCCCTGAAACATTTATTTCTATTTATTTTAGTTGTTGTTCATTATGCTATCGTAAATTGCTCTTTTGATAACCTGGTTTTCGAAATGTTTTTTACTTTTTAAATGCTGTGACAGCATATCTGTACCAGTTGGCTCACTGTTCAAATTTCATTCAAAATCTTTACCAATATCTTTTTATGTATCTCTAAGTTGAAAATGCATGGACATGATGTTGCTCTCTATTTTAACAGTGATAAAGGCTTCTCTTTTGAATTGAATGACAAGTCACTCGGAACTCTTTTTCCCAATTATTCATTTATGATGTCTGTAAATTCTCTTAGACTGTTTTGAGTTTTAGTATGCCTTTAGGGTTAGAGGACTTATTGTTCTCTAGTCACACTATTCTTGTACAATTGTACACTATTACATTTATATTATACTAATCTCTAGTTTTGTTTCAATTTTTTTTTTTTTAGTGTGCCTTTAGATGCTTTTAGCCTGTTACTGAGTTAACTAAGTTTGCAACTGTTTTGTTGAACATCACAAGTTGACAACCTTTCCAAGACTATATGACATTGACTTTAGCAGATATCTGATTAAGGTTGTGCAGGCACTGAAGAGTGTTATACTCGGTCCCAATTCCCATTGTAGTCAAGACTCAAGTGTTATAAGTTTTTCTTTTTTACCCGTTTTTGACTTTAAGTTATTCATTTCTTTAGGCACTTGTCTTTTAAGCCTACAGTTTCTTACTGTTTTTTTTTTTTCTCAAATGAAAATCATTAGAAAGATTTAGTTGTAGGACATGATAACTTGGGGGTAACTAATGAAAATAAATTTTGTCGTACAATTAGCATGTTTGAGGTAAAAAAATGCTTTAAAGAAATTGAAAAATGCAAATGCTTTAGGATAACATGCTATTCTTATTGAGGTTTGGAAGGGCCTAAGGAAAATTGGAGTCTTGTAGTTAACTAAATTGTTTAGTCAAATTGTAGGAACTAAACGAATACTCAATGATTGGAGGAAAAACATCTTAATTTCTATATATAAAAAAATATAAAAGAGATATTCAAAATTGTGCAAATTATAGAGGGATTAAATTGATGAGTCATAAGATGAAATTGCGGGAGAGAATAATAGAGAATCGAATAAGAGTTGAAAACTTGGAGTCGAACAATCAATTTGGATTTATGCCCAGGAGATCAATCATGGAAGCTATTTATTTATTAAGGAGATTTATGGAGAGGTAGATAGAGAAAAAGAAAGACCTTCACATGGTCTTTATTGGTCTAGAGAAAGCGTATGATAGAGTACCTAGTGAAATAATATAGTGGATTTAGGGAGATAAGAGAGCTACAAATAGGTATATTGACCTGATAAAAGCTATGTATGATGAAGCAATAACCATTGTAAAAACAACAGTTTGAGAAACTAATGAGTTCTCAATTACAATAGGTTTACACCAAAGATCTTGCCTTAAGCCATTATCTTTTTGCACTAGTTGTGAATGAATTGACTAAAATATTCAACACAATGTTCTTATCATTTTGGGAAAAAGGTGGAACAAATTCACATGATCTATGTGAAGGGAAGGAAGTTGGTGGGCGGAGCCAGAGGTCACTTCTCCCCATCCATTCTGTAGGTTTCATTCCCTCTTTCACCCATCACCATACCCAACCTGGCTATCAACTCAACCCTTTGCATTCATCTCTTTTTGAAAATGGATAATTGGATATTAGGGATCTCTCTTGTCTAGGCTGTGGGCCTTGGGATTTTTTTCATAGACTTGGAAGGCTTTGTGTAGCTGATTTTGGTGACTCAGGTCCAAAATCACTCATAATAGAAGGTTTTTGTTGCTCAGGTTCTTGTGCCCGCTTGAGTTTAGTATCCTAGAATTTGATAGTAGAGGACCACCATGATGATGCCTCATTGAAACAACATTTGTATCTATATATACTTTGTTGGTAGTCGGATCGATGCACCTCCACCCTTTCTTCTGCTGATCATAGCCGACAAAGATGCAACTTATAGCTCTTACATATTCATCATTAATACATATATACCATTCTTAGTTTCTTTTTTTTTTTTAAATGCAACTTATAGCCTTCTTCTCTAGCTTTGTTCGTAATTTCTCTAGTGCAAACGCATAGTAGGTGCAACCAAAGATTTTCAATGAGATTTTCGACTTTCTCTCGCACAAAACTTGTAAGGTGAACAAAAAACTTTGCTGATGGTATAGTGTTGATTGATGAAACTAAATCTGGAGTAAATGCTAAGCTAAAGGTTTGGAGAGATTCTAGAATCTAAAGAGTTCAAGATTAGTAAGACTAAGATTGAATACAATTAATTGAATTTTAATTGAAGTAGAAATACAAATGAAGGGCGAGCCTTGGCGCAATGGTTGAAGTTGCTCTCTTATGACCTTAAGGTCATGAGTTCGAATATGGGAACAATTGTCCAATGTAACCACGAGTCCTCCCTGTCAAAATTGGTCTGAATGCCCTTTCCTTAGGGTTTCCTTTCATTATATAGAAGAGAATGTACATCAAAGTTGCCATATTTGCCGGCGTACAAGATAAGTATCATCCCTATTTATAGCCTAATTATCTGCTATTTACAATCTTGCTTGCCATATTTGCCGGCGTACAAGATAAGTATCATCCCTATTTACAGCCTAATTATCTGCTATTTACAATCTTGCTATAACAGAAAACATCCCTAAAATATTGCAAATCAAATATTCTCTGATCCTAAAATATCGCAAATCAAATATTCTTTGATCCTAAATTATCTCCGTAACATCCCCCCTCAAATTGATGCTGGTAGATCAAAAAGCATCAATTTGTCAATCAAGAACTGATGTCGATGCCGAGGAAGAGCTTTAGTGAAGATGTCGGCAGTCTGATGTTTGCGTTGAGATTTGTTTCCTGTACAGAGTTATTTCCTTTACGGATTTATTTCCTTTAAGGAAAGATGATAATTTTAGTAAGACGTTTTATATAGCAGTTACTAAAATTGTAATTATAGCTATATGTACATAGCCCTGTATGTCTATATATATGGAGTCCCTTCATTAAAACATTACACAAGAATAAATATCCTTTCTCTTCTCCCGTGGATGTAGGCCATAAAGCCGAACCACGTTACATCTTTGTGTCTTTTATTGTTCTAACATGGTATCAGAGACCTAGGTTTTTATTACTAGGAAATTTGTTTCGACCTTTATCGTCGAAATCATCATTGTCGGCCTTCATCGCCGGAATCCTCTTGAGTGGCCTTCATTGCCGTCGCTGCCAGAACATTCATCACTGTCGCTGCCTTCATCGCGTCTTCTTCAATCGCACAAGTTCGCTCTCTGAAGATCAAAGCGCCTGAGCCTCTGTTACTGTTCATCGTCTTCTTCGCTGATTGAAGGCTCAGACCTCGTCAACGCTTTTTTGCTGCTGTTGCTCCTTGCCGTTGCTGCTGCCTTTATCTCCATAGTTATTCGTTGTTGTCTTCGCTACCACCACCGTTCCCTGAAACCCCATCATTGTTGTCGCTACTTGCTATTCAACCTGTTTTCGATCATCGTTATCTTCATCGTCATCCTGTCGCCATCTTCATCTTCTTCATCTTCGTCGCCGTCGCAGCGCAAAGAAGACCAAATCCCTCTCTCTCTGTGTGCTGCAAAATCGCGCTTCCAAATCCCTTTCTATCTCTGAAAGTTACTGTTTATTGTCATCTTCATCGCCTCTGAACTCACTGTTCATCGTCTGCAACTTCATCCTTCGTTTTCTCTCTTTCTCTCTATTTTTTCCCTCTCTTTCTGTGTGCTGCAAAATCGCGCCTCCAAATCCCTTTCTATCTCTGAAAGTTACTGTTCATCGTCATCTTTGTTGGGAAAGTCGATAGTTGTAAAGAAATAAATTCTACAATCCCAGGATAATTTCCCAAACTAAAAATACAACAAAGATAACACCAAAGATTTTAGCGTGGAAAACCACGGGACCCGTAGGTCGCTTAAAGACTTCCACTATAATAAAATGGGATTACAAACTTCACCCTTAGGTGGATCTCTCACAAATATACACTAACTATGTATCTTCAATTTGTGGATAACACTTCACAAATTGGCTCACACTTTTTCTTCTCAAAGAAACTCTCTTTGAGGATATCTGGATCTTTCCTATTAGATCTCTAGAATTAGATCTCTTTCAGATCTATCGAATGAATTTTCAAGTTGAAGTTAAGGTTCTATTTATAGAGCTCAAACAGGGGCAATTTCGTAATTAAGGAGTTTATATTTTAATACAAAATTGTCTTCAATTTCAGCAAGTTTGGCGTATGATTCTGACAAAAATATTTGTTGCTGCCCATGTGATCATTGACATTTTTGTCAATGGTTGTTGGCTATCTTTTGTTGAACAATTTGTTTGCTAAGAATCCCACGTGAGGAGTTGTTGGCTCCCCCACGAGAATATTGCTGGCTGCAGGAGGAGGTGGACCAACAAATCTCCCCCTCCACCTCATGTGAAACAGGGCTCCTCCACACCTGCAATCTCTCTACAAATAACAAGTTTTTCTCTGGTCAGGGACTTCGTCATCATATCTGCCCCGTTGTCATTAGTGTGTATCTTCTCAACTTGCAGCAGTTTATTTTCCAGCACATCACGAATCCAATGATACCTCACGTCGATGTGCTTGGACCTTGAGTGGAAGGTTTGAGTTCTTGCTGAGGTGAATTGCACTCTGATTGTCGCAATAAAGAACATAATTTTCTTGGTTCTGATGCAATTCTTGTAGAAACTTTTTCATCCACAGGATCTCCTTACAACCTTCAGTGATTGTAATGTATTCTGCTTCTGTGGTACTTAAGGCAATACACTTTTGTAATCGTGATTGCCATGAGACAGCTCCCCCTGCAAAGGTTATTAAGTACCCGGATATCGACTTTCTCGTATCCACGTCGCCAGCCATATCTGAATCTGTAAATCCTTATAATATAGATTTATCATTACCAAAATATAAACAATAACTAGAAGTACCTCTAAGATACCTGAGTATCCATTTGACTGCTGTCCAATGTTCTTTTCCAGGATTTGATAGAAATCGGCTCACAACACCAACAGCATGAGCAATGTCTGGTCTGGTGCATACCATAGCATACATTAGACTGCCAACTACCGATGCATAAGGTACCTTGCTTATCTCTGATTTCTCCTCCTCGTTTGAAGGACACTGGCTCGAAGTAAGCTTGAAATGGCTTGCCAGTGGAGAACTAACAGGCTTAGTTTTGCTCATGTTGAACCGCTCTAAAACTTTCTCAATATACTTCTCTTGAGATAGCCAAAGTCTCTTGTTCTTCCTGTCACGAACAATCTTCATGCCAAGGATTTGCTTTGCGGGTCCTAAGTCTTTCATGGCAAAGGACTTGCTCAACTCTTTCTTCAAATTGTTAATCTTGCCGATATCTTGACCTACAATTAACATATCATCAACATAAAGCAAAAGAATAATAAAATCACCATCAGAGAATTTCTTGGTGAAGATGCAGTGATCAACTGTCGTTCGGTTGTACTCCTTTTCCTCCATGAACGAGTCAAACTTTTTATACCACTGCCTCGGTGCCTGTTTCAAACCATACAGACTCTTATTTAGCCTGCATACTAGCTTCTCTTTTCTTTTGACTTGGAAACCTTCGGGATGTTCCATATAGATTTCCTCGTCAAGATCACCGTGTAAGAATGCGGTTTTTACATCAAGTTGTTCAACCTCCAGATTATGACTAGCTGCCAAGCCAAGAACAACTCGGATTGAAGACATTTTTACCACCGGTGAGAAGATTTCATCGAAGTCAACGCCTTTCTTCTGTCCGAATCCTTTCACAACCAATCTTGGTTTGTATCGAGGTTGCGAGCTACCTTCTTCGCTTTTGATCCTGTACACCCACTTGTTCTTGAGGGCTTTCTTTCCCTGCGGTAATTTCACCAATTCAAATGTGTGGTTTTCATGCAGAGATTTCATTTCTTCCTGCATGGCTTTCATCCACTCAGTCTTATGCTGGTCAGTGATAGCTTCGGTATAGCTCTCCAGTTCTCCCCCGTCAGTGAGCATCACATAGTCGCTAGGAGAATATCGTTGACTTGGTTGTCGCTCTCTCGTGGATCTCCTTAGTTGTGCTTCTGGTTGGACTTGTTCAGGAACTTGTTCTGGTTCTGAACTGTGAGCTGGTGGAACATCATCATCAGTATCTGGTGCAGCTTCCTTGTCATCTGAATTTGTTGATGGAGAGACTGGTTCCAGATTAACTGGAAGTTCTTCTGATTGTGGCTTTTCAGGTTTCTGAAAATCCTCGATCGTCTGATCTTCAAGAAACACCACGTCTCTGCTTCTGACAATCTTTTTGTTGACAGGATCCCAAAGTTTGTAGCCGAATTCTTCATGGGAATATCCCACAAAGATACACTGCTTCGCTTTTCCATCCAGCTTGGACCTCTCGTCTCTAGGGATGTGAACAAATGCTCTGCAGTCGAATACTTTCAAGTGTTTGTAAGAAACGTCTTTCCCCGTCCAAACCTTTTCTGGTACATCGTAGTTCAATGGAACTGATGGAGAAAGGTTGATTAAATCGACTGCCGTCCTCATTGCCTCCCCCAATAAGAGTTTGGCAGTTTTGCATTTGAGAGCATACATCTGACTCTTTCACAGATTGTTCTGTTCATCCTCTCTGCGACACTGTTGTGTTGAGGTGTCTTTGGTACCGATTTTTCCAGCCTGATGCCGAAACTTCTGCAGTACTCCTCAAATGATCCGCGATACTCACCGCCATTGTCTGATCCTACACACTTCAAACGCCTGCCAGTTTCTCTCTCAACTTTTACATGAAATTGCTTGAAAACTTCCTGCACTTGATCTTTAGTTTTCAAAGCAAAGGCCCACACTTTTCTAGAGTGATCATCAATAAAAGTCACAAAATAATGAGCACCTCCTAGTGACTTACAACTCATTGTATAGACATCTGTGTGTATTAAATCTATAATATTTGCCTTTCTAGATGGTGGGGAACTACGAAATACAACTCTATGTTGTTTACCCATAATACAATCAACACAAGTACGTAAAGATGTACCTGTCATTCCTGGCAAGTGCTCCTTCTTGGAAAGAATTCTGAGACTCTTTTCACTCATGTGGCCGAGCCGCTTATGCCATAACTCTGTGGGAACTTCTTTCCTCGTGGTATTTACTTCTTCTCTACACAGCTTAGCTTCTGTGATGTAGAGTGATGTATCTTTCTTGCCTTTGGCTACTACCAAGTTTCCTTTGGTGAGCTTTCATTTTCCTTCACCAAAGTTATTATTGTAGCCATCATCATCAAGCATTCCGGTGGATATCAAATTGAGGCGGATATCAGGAACATGCCTCACATCTTTCAAGAGTAACCTGCATCCAAGGTTAGTTTCTAAATAAATATTACCGATGCCGATAATTTTGGATGCATTATCATTTCCCATTCTCACTCGTCCGAAATCACCTTGAGTGTAGGCTGAGAAGAAATCTTGTCATGAGGTAACATGGTAGGACGCACCTGAGTCAACTACCCATGTAGAGTCTTGACATGCAAGGTTGACATAATCAGCATCTCGAACAATGACAACTTCTTCAGTGAGAGTTGCGGTGTCATTTGTTCGGGTTTCAGCTTCTTGATTTCTGGATCGTTCCACCTTTAACTTTCGACATTCTCGAATGAAGTGTCCGGGCTTGCCGCAGTGATGACACTTCTTGTCATGCCACGATCTGGACTTCGAGCGTCCTCTTTGCTGACTTTGGTTACGAGGATTTCTGTTTTTACTCCTTCCGTGCCATTCTTGCTTGCCTTGTTTTTCCATGACAAGTGCTTCAGTTTCAGGAGTATAACCATTGTCTTTTCGTCGAGACTCTTCGTTTAGCATTCTGTCTTTTACCATCTCCATGGTAAGCTTGCCGCCAGGAGCTGAGTTACTAACTGACACAACTAGAGTGTCCCAATTTTTTGGTAGAGAACTCAGCAACAACAACGCTTGTAGCTCGCCATCTACGATCATCATCATAAAGTTGAGTTGATCTACAATGCCTTGGAACTCACTCATGTGTTTCGATACGCTGCTTCCATCTTTATACTTCAAATTGACTAATCGTCGTATCAGATTAGCTTTATTCTGTACGGTTTTCCTCGCATACATTGTCTCCAACTTTTGCCAAAGAACGTAAGCATCGTGTTCATTAGCAAAATTTTAAAAAATGCTCTTGTCGATCTATTGTCTGATTTGAGCAGCACACTTTCGGTTCAGCACGGCCCAGTCAGCGTCTGTGCTGGTTGTTTTTGGTGTCTTGTCATCTGTCGAAGTTGTAGTCACGGCTTCCTCCTTCGGCATTATAATCGGCTTCCACAGATCTTTAATGTATAAAAGATCCTTCATCTTCGGCTTCCAAATTGCATAATTAAATGCAGTCAACCTGATCATATTGCCTGTGTTCATATTGCCTGTGCTCTCCTCCATTTGAGTCGTCAATCAACAGGTTTCGCGGAACTTGACACTTCTCCGGCGATGAATTTCCGGCGATGAATAGTACTATGTGAATAGTACTTTGTGAATGCCCTTGTGAATAGTGCTCAGTGAATAGTATTACTATTCCAAATAGTGACTGCTGACAAAATAGTACCGTATACATGAATAGTACTGTATGTATGACAGTTCCTTAGCTGAAAACGACACAGGCTCTGATACCACTTTGTTGGAAAAATCGATGGTTGTAAAGAAATAAATTATATAATCCCAGGATAATTTCTCAAACTAAAAATACAACAAAGATAACACCAAAGATTTTAGCGTGGAAAACCCTCCAAAGATGAGGTAAAAACCACGGGACCCGTAGGTCGCTTAAAGACTTCCACTATAATATAATGGGATTACAAACTTTACCCTTAGGTGGATCTCTCACAAATATACACTAACTATGTATCTTCAATTTGTGGATAACACTTCACAAATTGGCTCACACTTTTTCTTATCAAAGAAACTCTCTTTGAGGATCTCTGGATCTTTCCTATTAGATCTCTAGAATTAGATCTCTTTCAGATCTATCGAATGAATTTTCAAGTTGAAGTTAAGGTTCTATTTATAGAGCTCAAACAGGGGCAATTTCGTAATTAAGGAGTTTATATTTTAATACAAAATTGTCTTCAAAGGAAATTAAGTCATCTTTTGGGCACTGGACCTACACCTGGACATCCTAAGTTTATAGCATGGGATAACGGAGATGCTTCTATAATGGCGTGGCTATGGAATTCAATGACACCAAATATTAGTGATACATGCAAGTTTCTAACTACCGCCAAAGATATTTGGGATGCCGTTCATCAGACATACTCTAAGGCCCATGATGCAGCCCAAGTGTATGAGATCAAAGTGAAAGTTGGAACAACAAAACAAGGCAACATGACGGTCACCGAATATGCCAATGTATTGAAAAATCTCTGGCAGGAACTTGACCATTATAGGTGTATTGACACTAAATGGCCTGGAGATGCTGTAATTTTAAAGAACTATATTGAGAAGGATCGAGTCTATGACTTCTTGGCTGGACTCAATGCAGAGTTTGATCAAGTGAGAGTTCAAACTCTCAGCAAAGAGTTGCTAACTCTGAATGAGACTATCTCCGCTATTCGGACTGAAGAAAGCAGAAGAAGTGTTATGCTCACACCTCAGAAGTTGGAAGGCTCAGCTATGGTCGCCAATCGGGGAAATGATCAGAAGACACACACTCCGCGCACTTAATCATCAAAGGTCCCAAATCGAGACAATAGGGACAATCTAAGGTGTACTTATTGTCAAAAGACTAGACATACCAGGGAGAAGTGTTGGAAACTTCATGCCAAGCCTTCAACTTCCAGTAAAGAATGAGGTTACAACGGAGGACAACAGAAAACCAGTGGACAAGCACATCTGTCTACTGAACCAACAGTTGTAGCCTCCCCGGTGCCAGACGGATTCAGCCAAGACGATATTGAAAGATTGAAATCTTTGCTTGGCACTCTTGACAAACCCCCAGGTACGTGTTCATTGGCCCATTAAGGTAATTTTCCTATTTCTATTGGATTTAACGTCTCGGATAAATCTTTTGCTAACTCTTGGGTTATAGATTCTGGTGCTACTGATCACATGACCAATTCTCCCAATATATTTCATACCTACAACCCATGTCCTAGTAGTCGGAAAATAGCCACAGCTGATGGATCCTTAACCACAGTTGCTGGTATAGGTGATGTTCACATCAGCCCCACCCTTACACTCAGAAATGTTCTTCATGTTCCTAAACTATCTACCAATCTTATCTTTATTAAAAAACTGACCCATGATCTGAGTTGTAATGTGACCTTCTTCCCTACTTACTATGCATTTCAGGACCAGGACTTGGGGACGATGATTGAACATGCTAAGGAACAGGACGGGTTGTATTACCTTGAGACAACAGTACATCCTATCAAGAGTACCACTTCATTTCTCTCTGAGCACAAACTTTCCAATAAAGAAAAGTTATGGCTCCATCATCGCCGCCTTGGCCATCCTTCTTTTCGATCTCTTAAAATCATGTTTCCTTTTTTGTTTAAATCTCTGAATATTGAAGATTTTCATTGTGATGTGTGTGAACTTGCGAAACACAAGCGTATATTTTTTCCACTTAGTAATGACAGAAGTTTAGATCCTTTTGATCTCATTCATAGTGATATTTGGGGTCCCTCTCCAATACCTAATGTTTCTGGAGCGTGATGGTTTGTGTCTTTCATTGATGACTGTACTAGAGTCTCATAGATATTCTTACTGAAACAAAAATCCGATATGAGCTTTGTTCTTCCTACCTTCCATAACATGATACACACCTAGTTTGGTGCAAAAATCAAGAGATTTCGATCTGACAATACAAGAGACTATTTTAATCAAACATTGACCAATTACTTCCAAACCGAGGGGATCCTTCATGAATCATTCTGTGTTCACACTCCACAACAAAATGGAGTTGCTGAAAGAAAAAACGGTCACCTGCTTGATACAACCCGAGCTTTTTTATTTTAGAATAATATGCCTAAGTCCTATTGTGGGGAAGTTGTCCTTACTGCAACACATCTTATTAACTGTCTACCATCCCGGACCCTTGATTTTAAAAGTCCTATGGAAGAGCTACGTCAATTTTATCCTAAGCTTAAAATCTCCAATAATCTTATACCTAAAATATTTGAGTGTGTTTCATTTGTTCATGTTCACCAACCCAATAGCGGAAAGTTGGACCCTAGAGCTCCTAAGTGTGTTTTTGTTGGATACTCTTCCACTCAAAAGGGATATAAATGCTATCATCCGCCATCAAAGAAATTCTTTGTCTCGGCCGATGTCACTTTCTGTGAACCTGAGCCCTATTTTTCCGCTCCTCTTCCGGGGGAGAATGTCATAATAGAAGATAAGGATCGGAACTCCCTTGATAACCCCTTTGATCTTTTTGACCCCTTTACCCTCCAACAAACTAAACCTGAATCTCTTACATCCTCTGTACCCAATGACGAATCTAAGGATCGGACGACTGGACAAATGTACTCAAGGAATAAAGTTGCAGCTCCTGAACCGATGCAAGTTCAAGAATCTGAACCAATCCCTGAAAATGAGGTAACAAATCCTGAACCCTCCTTACAAATTTCATTAGTTCCTGAAACTAACAATGATCCTTTAGCCTCTGAACTTGACAGTGACCTTCCCATTGCCATTAGAAAGGGAACAAGGGAATGCACTAAACATCCCTTGTATCCACTATCTCATGTTGTATCCTTTGAGAAGTTCTCACCAACCCATAAGAGTTTCCTTACCAGCCTGAATAATATCCAGACTCCTACGTCATTATCCGAGGCTTTATCTAATACAAATTGGAAACAAGCTATAAATGTGGAAATGGAAGCCCTGGAGAAAAATACAACATGGGAGTTGGTAGACTTGCCTCCAGGAAAGAAACTTGTGGGATGCAAATGAGTTTATACAGTAAAATACAAAGCAGATGGGTCCCTAGAGAGCTACAAGGCAAGATTGGTAGCCAAAGGATATACTAAGACATATGGTGTGGACTATCAAGAGACATTTCCTCCGGTTGCAAAATTGAATACTGTGAGACTTCTTTTGTCATTGGTAGCTAATTATGATTGGGATCTGCAACAATTTGATGTAAAGAATGCATTTTTACATGGGGATTTAGATGAAGAAATCTATATGGAAGTGCCTCCAGGGTTTGGCACCACTGACAAAGTGTGTAAATTGAAAAAGGCCATGTATGGACTTAAACATTCTCCGAGGGCATGGTTTGGTCGGTTTGCCAAAGTAATGACAAATATGGGATATAAACAAAGCCAAGGAGATCACACTTTGTTTATTAAACACTCGACTTCAGGGGGAGTTACAGCTCTATTAGTGTATGTTGATGACATTATCATGACAGGAAACAATGAGAACGAGAGACAAAATTTGAAGCGGTGTTTGACCGAGGAATTTGAGATCAAGGAACTAGGGAGATTGAAATACTTCCTAGCGATTGAAGTGGCACACTCTAAACAGAGAATCTTTATCTCTCAACAGAAGTACATTACAAACCTTCTCAAAGAAACAGGAAAGCTAGCATGCAAACCAATGAATACTCCTATTGATCTTAATCACAAGCTTGGAGAAGCTGAAGAAGCGCTGACTGGTAATAAGGAGATGTATCAAAGACTAGTAGGAAGACTCATCTATCTCTCTCACACAAGACCTGATATTGCATATGCAGTGAGTGTAATAAGTCAGTTCATGCACAATCCTAAAGATATTCATTTGCAAGCAGCTAATCGCGTTCTACAGTATCTTAAAGGGACTCCAGGACAGGGCATCTTATTTAAACGACACACAAGAATGGTTCTTGAAGCATATACTGATTCAGACTATGCTGGTTCAGTAGTTGACAGAAGATCAACTATTGGATATTGTACGTTTCTTGGTGGGAATTTGGTGACATGGCAAAGTAAAAAGCAGAATGTAGTGGCCAGATCTAGTGCTGAAGCAGAATTCCGAGCAATGGCACAAGGGGTTTGTGAGCTATTATGGTTGCAGATAATTTTGGCAGATTTGAAGATACACTGGGATGGCCCTATGAGACTCTATTGTGACAATAACTCTGCAATTAGCATTGCCCATAACCCAGTTTAACATGATCGAACCAAGCATATAGAGATTGATAGACATTTTATTAAAGAGATGCTTGATAGTGGGTTGATCTGTACTCCATATGTGTCTACCAATAATCAGTTCGCCGATATGCTTACTAAAGGGTTAAATCATACTGCATTTCAAGCAAATGTGTCCAAGCTGGGAATGGTAAACCTTTATTCACCAGCTTGAGGGGGAGTGTTGAGATTTGTTTCCTGTACAGAGTTATTTTCCTTACGAATTTATTTCCTTTAAGGAAAGATGATAATTTTAGTAAGACGCTTTATATAGCAGTTACTAAAATTGTAATTATAGCTATATGTACATAGCCCTGTATGTCTATATATATGGAGTTCCTCCATTAAGACATTACACAAGAATAAATATCCTTTCTCTTCTCCCGTGGATGTAGGCCATAAAGCCGAACCACGTTACATCTTTGTGTCTTTTATTGTTCTAACAGTTCGGTAGAAATGTGAGGAAGAGTAATCACATGTTTGTCAAAGGCTTCTCGTATGGAATGGCAATCGACTTCGATATGTTTTGTACGCTCATGGAAAACCGGATTAGCAGCGATCTGAATAGCACTTGTATTATCGGCATGAAGAGGAGTGGAATGTAGTTGAGGAAAGTCAAGATCTCCTAATAACCCACAAAGCCATGTGATCTCAGAGCAAGCGGAAGACAACATGATACTCAGACTCAGTGGAGGACTTGGAAACTCTATCTTGCTTCTTACTCTTCCAAGAAATGAGTGCATTGCCGAAGAACATGCACCATCCAGTAATAGAACGACGAGTATCTGCACATCCAGCCCAATCAACATCACTATATCCCACCAACTGTAAGGAAGAATCCTTAGGAAAGAACAACTCACGTGAAGAGGTGCCCTTCAGATATCGAATAATACGGCGGACAACAACTAGATAAAGATGTCCAGGGGTCTGCATAAATTGACTGACCTGCTGCACAACAAAAGAAATGTCAGGGCGAGTAATCGTCAAATAATTCAAACTCCCAACGAGCTGCAGATACAAGGATGGATCTGAAAGAAGCTCGCCTTCCTCACGAAATAGCTTGAGATTAACCTCCAAGGGGGTAAGAACAGAGTTACCCGATTGGAGACCAACTAAGGAAATCACTTCTTGTGTGTATTTGTGCTGATGTAACAATGTACCAGACGGAGTAATCTGGACCTCAAGACCAAGAAAGTACTACAAAGGACCAAGATCTTTCATATGAAAAGGGGTCTTGAGATGCTGTTGCAATTGCTGAAGTAATTCAGTATCAGAGCCAGTAATCACAATGTCGTCGACATATACCAGAAGCAACACAATTCCTGCAGAAGTCTTGCGAAGAAAAGAGAGGAATCAAACTGACTCTGAGCAAACTGAAAGGCAAGCAAAGTAGAGCGGAATTTATCAAACCATGTGCGCGGAGCCTGTTTCTGTCCGTACAAGGACCGACGTAGCCGACAAACCTCCGAGGAAGGTGTAGTAAACATGCCGGGAGGTGGAGACGTATAGATTTCTTCCTTTAGGTCTCCATGTAGAAAAGCATTCTTCACATCCATCTGCCTGAGAGACCACCCCTGTGAAGCAACAAGTGCTAAAATAGTCCGAACAGTAGTCATCTTGGCAACGGGGGCAAATGTTTCAGCATAATCAATGCCATACTCTTGACGATTCCCAAGAGCCACAAGACGAGCCTTATATCTGTCGAGAGAGCCATCAGATCGAAACTTAACTGAATACACCCATTTACAGCCAATCGGTTTGACACCAGAAGGACAAGTCACAATATCCCAAGTGTGATTCTCTTGAAGAGCCTGGAGCTCTTCTTGCATGGTCTGCTGCCAACATGCTTGGGAAGTTGCCTGGGCATAAGAGTGAGGAACAGAAACAATATCGAGAGTGGCAGTGAGTGAGGTATGAGGAAAACCATACCTATCAGGTGCATGTGGAACCCGAGTGGAGCGTCGAGGAATAGGAATCGCAGAATCAGGTATCGGAGCAGTGTCTGGAAGGAGCGTTGGAGAAGGTGGAAGACGTCGCTGATACACCAGACCTGGTTTAAACCGCTCAATAGAAGAAGACACATCATCAAAAGCTGGAAGATGAGCAACAGAGGGATCGAAAATAACCTGAGATTGAAAGAAATATTGATTTTCGAAGAAAATCACATTCCGGGAGATTCGAAATTTATTTGCATGTGCATCATAGCAAATAAATCCTTTTTGAGTAGAGCTATATCCCATAAAGGCACATGTGACAGACTGGGCAGCAAGCTTGTGAGGTTCAACAGGGGGTAAATGAACAAAACAAACACACCCAAAAGTATGAAGGGATTGATACTCAGGAGAAATGCCAAACAAACGAAAATAGGGAGAATCATAATTTAGAGTTGTAGTAGGCAAGCGATTGATCAAATAGACAGTAGTAGATAAAGCTTCTACCCAGAATTTAGACGGTACAGACGAATCAATCAACAAAGTACGAACGACATCTAAGAGATGACGATTCTTACGTTCGGCAACTCCATTCTGTTGAGGGGTATATAAGGACAAGAACGCTAAGAGATGATCCCCTTTTTTTGAAGATTCGCCTGAAACGAATGGGACATGTACTCTCCCCCTGAGTCGGAGCGTAAGATTTTGATACATGTACTGAATTGTGTCTCGACAAGCGCAACAAAGCTTTGAAAGACAGAAAACACGTCACCTTTAGAACGAAGAAAATATATCCAAGTAAATCAACTAAAATCATCGATAAACGTCACAAAATAACGATACTGACCATGAGAAACAACAAGACTTACACCCCAGACATCAGTATGTATAATCTCAAAGCATTTAGAAGCACGACTACCATGCGTAGGAAAAGGTAAAGTTTTACTTTTACCAAAACGACAAGTAGCACAATCAAAAGAAACAGGAGAAGAATTAAATGAATCGTTTTTGCCCAAAAAACCATGTTTTAGAAGATGAGTCAAAACAACATAATTGGGGTGACCCAATTTCTTATGCCAGACTTCAGTATTATTGGCAGTAGCCGTACATGCAAAAGAAATGACACTAGGAATAGAAAATTGTAAAGGAAATAGACGTCCCACTTTAGGCCCCTTCGCGATCACCGTCCCCGACACCTGATCCTGCACAAGACAACCACCACGAGAAAAATGTACATCACAGTTATGATCCACCAATTGTCCAACAAAAATCAAATTGGTAGATAATCCAGGAGAGACAAAAACATGTTGGAATGAGGAACCCAAATTACCAACAGTAGTGATAGGAAGAGTACTGCCATCAGCAATCTGAATATTTTGCGTGCCTCCATACTTACGAACATCATGGAGACCAATCGTACGACCAGTCATATGATTAGAAGCGCCCGAATCAACAATCCAAGAAGAAGTGAAATTAGTACTCGTACCTTGCAGGCCTAAAGCCGTAAAAGCGGACACAATCATCTGTTGGACCATGGCAGGTGTGAGAACAGATGAATTAGTACTTACAGTGGGGGGCGTAGAAGAAGGCGATGGCTGAGCAACAACTTGAAAGGCTTGGGATTGGCAATTCTGAGGCCGCACTCGACATTCTTTGATGATATGACCCTCTTTCTTGCAGTAGTTGCAAACTTTCTTAGGACAGTTGCGAGCAATATGACCGAACTCCTTGCAACTGAAACATTGCACTTTGTTCTTTCCTTTCCCTTGTGCCGCATAGGCTACATTCACAGCTTCAGAAACAACCTTCTCAGAAGTCATACTCATCTGAGTGGATAACCGTTGTTCTTCACGCAGTAAATCTCCCAAACAAATATCCAAAGAGGGAACCGGATTACGGTTCAATAAACCGGCTCTAACAGGCTCAAATTCAGGTCGAAGCTTCATCAAGAACTGATCACGCTGACTCTCGGCATGAACTGCGAGTGCTGTAGCGGGAACCTTAGAATGAACAATAGCAGAATACTCGCCCCAAAGATTAATAAAACCAGAATAATATTGCTCAATAGTCAATTTACCTTGATTGAAATTGCTAATTTTCAATTCCAAGTGAAATTTTCGAGCATGTGGTCTTGGTGATCAACACGCTGTAGATAGTCCCACATAGCCTGAGCCGTAGGAAACACCGAAGATTGGTGACAAGATGGGGCTCAATCGTTCCCAATAGGAAGGAGATCACCTTAGCATCTTTGACCTCCCATTGGGCAAGTTCGTTTTCATCAATTGGAACTCGAACAGAACTATCAATATGGGTTGATAATTCCTTCCCTTTTAAAAACATCTTAAATTGAAATTCCCATGTAGAAAAATTCTTGCCAGTGAAGCGAACAATAGTATTCTTAATTGACATGATGAAAATTATGGAGATAAAAAAATTCAGACAGCCACGACAAGGGAAAAAAAATAATTCTGTTGATCGAAATCACAGTTCGATGAAGTCGCACCCAGAACCGACGTCACAGAGGTTGCCGACCACCTCGCAACCACTGCAGAAACAGTCGGTCACCACCACAGAAGGGTCGACTGCCACAGAGAAGGCTGATGGACGCCCAGCCACCGAGAGAGAACCACCGAAAAATAGAGAACCCGCAAGAGAGAACGATTCTCTACCCCAAAACCAATCGCCGACAACCACAAAATAGTGAACCCACAGAAAAGAAATTCTTTTCTCGTCACACATGAAGGATTGAGACCACAGAGATGAATATCAGAGTAGGGGCTCTGATACCATGTCAAAATTGGTCTGAATGCCCTTTCCTTAGGGTTTCCTTTCATTATATAGAAGAGAATGTACATCAAAGTTGCCATATTTGCCGGCGTACAAGATAAGTATCATCCCTATTTATAGCCTAATTATCTGCTATTTACAATCTTGCTTCCCATATTTGCCGGCGTACAAGATAAGTGTCATCCCTATTTACAACCTAATTATCTGCTATTTACAATCTTGCTATAACAGAAATCATCCATAAAATATCGCAAATCAAATATTCTCTGATCCTAAATTATCTCCGTAACACTCCCTCCCTAGACACCACAAAGGCGAAAGCCTTGTGCATCGAGGAAGCCGTTTTACATATTAGAGATACAAATGAAGAGAGAATGAAGATTGAAAACCAAAAGATACAAAAGAGTGTAAATATTAGGTATTTGGAATCCATTATTCATCAAGAAGGATAAAAAACGAGGATGTGCATCAAGAGTTAAAATAGGATGGGTTCAGTGGAGGAGTGTTTTTTAGGGTATTATATGATCGAGTCATCGACACATCTCATAGAAGCTGAAATGAAAATTTTATCAAATCTCTATTTGGCCAGCCATGATCTATGAAATAGAATGTTGGGCAATAAAGAAACAACAAATTAACAATTTAAGTGTAACGAAAATGTGTATGTTAAAATGGATATGTGGTATACTGTTAAAATACAAAATTAGGCATTCTAGCAATCCAAAGTGATGATAGAGATAGAGGAACGCCTAAAAATAATATGGACAAATGAAGAAAGATATAACTACTTTTAATCTAAGTGTTGACTTAGCCCTTGATTGAGTCAAGTGGAAGAAGCGGATTCATGTAGTTGGGAAATGACTTAGTTGAATTGAGTTGAGAATCTTAGGTGCTAGGACCTCTGTCGCCTTGAGTTACCTTTTACCCTCAATTACTTGGAATACTTTTCAAATTTAGTTCGTTTGTGTTAATGCAATTTCTACACAAAAAAAAAACCTAATCAGCCTTTGAGAAAAAAAAATAAAAATAAATAACGTTTAAACTTCACCTCATAAAAATAAATTTCTCACAAGCAAACTTTAAAAAATTGGAACTTTCTTTCTGCATGTTTCTAGTTTCTTATTTAGATTCTTGAAGAATCCACTGAATTATGTTGTATTATGCTTTTAAATAATAACATCATCTTTAGTTATGATTTTTCTTATCTGGTGGTATTCTTCTTCTTAAAAAGCTTCAGTCACCTACTTCACTATGTGTAATGATCTCTTGTAGAAATTACTGATGTTATCATAAATGTGGTTTATTCAGGTTGCTTTTCTTCGTTATATTCAGCAATGGAAGAAAAAAGTTGTTTTTGTCTTGAACAAATCTGATCTCTATCAGAATGCTAGTGAGGTATATTTGTGCATTTATGTTTTTATTCTTCTTTATAAAATAATTTCCTCTCTTTTGGATACTTGATTATTTTATACCTGTATCTTTCACATATATTATCAATGTTTTTGCTCTTTCTGATTCTGTCTTCTGTCACTTGGATTAGCTTGAGGAAGCTATTGCATTCATTAAAGAGAATATAAGGAAACTACTTAATGCGGAAGATGTGACATTATATCCTGTGTCTGCAAGATCAGCTATTGAAGCAAAACTCTCTGTGGGCTCAGATGTTGTAAAAAATCCTGAAAAAATGTTGGCAACTGATTCTCATTGGAAAAGCAGCGGCTTCTATGAACTTGAGCAATTCTTGTTTAGCCTTTTAGATGGATCAACAGATACAGGAATGGAAAGAATGAAGCTTAAGCTGGGAACGCCACTTGGTATTGCAGATCGACTACTTGCTGCTTGTGAAACACTTGTAACGAATGAACTTGATTGTGCTAGCCAGGATTTAGTTTCAGTAAATGAAATAGTTAGTGGAGTGAAAAACTATGCAATAAAGATGGAAAGTGAGAGCAAATCTTGGAGGACAAAGGCTCTTTCAATGGTATAATTTTTGATTAACCGAAATTTGTCTCATTGATTTATATTCTGATAAACTATGCTGTTTCTGTGCACTCATATCTAATTTTGTTACATGAATATATCACTATTTCCATGGAGATTTCTTCATGTTGAGTGAGATTTCTCTTTTTAACCCTTTATTGAGAAATAACCTTAATGCAACTTGCAGATTGAAAATGCACAAGCTCGTGCTGTGAGGCTTGTTGAATCAACTCTTAGATTGTCAAATCTTGATCTTGTTGCTTCTTATGTTTTCAAAGGAGAGAAATCTAGTTCATTGCCTGCCATCTCAAGTGTTCAAAATGACATCATTGGTTCTACACTTTCTGATACACAAGTAAGTTAGATCCATGCTTTGAATAAGAGTTTGTTTGCAATTCTAGTTGTATCATGTATGCATGCATGTAGTCAGTGAATACATATCTCTAGTCTTTCCCTTCTATGAAGTGCAAAGCATAGTAGGCTTTTTTTTTTTTTTTTTTAAATCATAGTAGTTGTTATACCATAGTTTATCTTCGATTCAGATGCTTAGAAGATGTTCAATTGGTGAGTTGTGTAGGAATCTTTAATTTGAATTGAATGTAGTGCTAGTTGACTCTACTTTTCACTGATTACATTTTCTTGAACTTTCTTGGAATTTTTAGAAACTACTTGAGGAATATTTTACATGGTTGCAATCAAATAATGCTCGTGAAGGGAGGCTTTACAAAGAAACTTTTGAGAAGAAGTTTCCTTCACTGATTGACCAGCATAATCAGGTGCATTTAGATACTTACAACTTACTGAGGAAAGGAGAGGAGCTTAGTGCTGAAGCATTGGAAAACTTCAGTGCTACTGCTGCTACTAAGCTTTTTGAGCAAGAAATCCGTGAAGTGGTGAGTAATTGCATAAGTAAATGAACTTCTTGTTAAAGTTAACATCCTTGAACCTAAGCATCTTTGACTCTTGATGTGTTTCCTCTTCGCATGGTAATTCTTTGATGATTGACTTATGAATACTGAAAAAATGCAGCACTTATTCTGTTCATCTGATACTACCTGTAAAAGTTTGTGACAAAGGTATTATTTTATGCTCAAATGTGAAGGTGTCAGGCAACTCCAGTGGATGGATTTGACATTTTCTCATTAAGTGTTTTATAACTTCGTATCTTTTTCTCATTCTTATTGATCTACATCTTTCTGCGCCTATAGATTGGAATTTTTGTCTCAGGCTGAAGTGTTGGAGCTGTGGTGTAGTCTGGGTTCTTGGTCCTTTCCTGCATGTGTGTCTTGTTTGATGATTATCCTGTTAACCTTTCTGGTTATCACCTATAGAGGTCACACAAGTGTGCATGTGGTTGGAGGTTGACGCTTCATGCATCCTTGAGCATAGACCATCTCATTTACACTTGGCTTAGTGTGTGCAATGTTGTTGTCGTCTTGCCAATGACCAGTTCATCTGTAAGCTTAAGTTGTTGTAGAATGATGTAGCTATGCATATCTGATGCTCTTGCACCCCTCTCTCCTTGCAGATATGGGTAGGGTCCTAAATTTATATGCAAATGCCATCACCCCACAGGTGTGAGCAGAGTCCAACATGGAAACACCAAAGCAACACATGAAAACACCTCCCAAGATTTGTGCCCTCAAGTTCCACTTTGACATTGTACCATGTCAATGACCAATTCATTTAAAAGCTTAACTTGTCAGAGACCAGGTGCAACCATGTGTATCAAAGGACCCAAAAAAAGAGTGGAGGAAGCAGATTCATGTAGTCGACCCTATGTGGTTGGGAAAAGGGTTAGTTGAGTTGAGTTGAAGTGGCTTTGTAGGCTGGCTTATCTAGGAATGATAGTTTTGGTAGTTGTCCCTGTTTTGGAAAAAAGAGTAGGAAACATGCATTGCTATAGTTTCGGGACTTGGTCGTCTCCAAGGTGTCTAGAAGGCTTGGAGGGTGGAGGAGGAGTTTTCTTTATGTGGGTGGGGGGTGGACTAGCCTTGATCATGTTGGTCCTTCTCGCTAATCCCACTTATAGCCTGTCGTTGTTTAGAATTCCGGTGAAATTTGGTCGTGTGTTGGAAAAGATAGTGCCTTTTTTTTTCTGTTTTTGGAAAGGGCAGGATAGTGGGAGTACTGTTCATCTAGTTATTAGGAAGGTTTTGCAATGTCTGGTAGGCAAGGGAGGTTTGGGGATAGGCAATATCATCAAAAGATACAAGGCTCTGGGTGCAAAGTGGCTGTGGAGATTTCCAAGAGAACAAGGTGTACATTGGGCCCAAGTTATCAAGAGCAGTATGGTTTTTCTGAGTCAGGCAAAGATATTGGGAACGCCTCTTGGGTTACCTTTTGAAGCCCTTGGAAATTTATTTTCTCTATCCTTCTCCAATCAACGCACATTATCCCCAAAATTGGTAATGGACAACCCATTCGGTTTTGGGAAGAAATGGCATCATACAGAAGTAGGTTGATTGGGCTTAGGATAAGGACACATTGAAAACTAGGCCAGGCGGTCCTCATACAACATTTCATGAGCTAGATATAAGATAGTTAAAATACAATTTTGAAGCACTGTTTCCATTTTCTAAAATCATACAGAAACCTGATTGGCTCGGCTGTTTTGCATTAAAACTCCAAGGTAGTTAAAAGTACAAGGTGCACTTAAGGCAATGAGGGGCCCAGGCACAAGGCGCATGCCGAGGTGTGAGCCTGAGTAACATGAGGCACAATATTCTTAAAAAACTATATATATATTGGTAAAAGAATTTAAAATAGATAAAAGTCAGTAAAATTTTTAAAATTTTCTCATCTTACATCATAATGTTCATATTAGCACTAACATTTCTATTTTATAATTGTTATTAATATTATATTTATTTCTTTTGAAGTAAGAAACACAAACAACACAAAAGCAAGAAATATAAAAGCAAAGAAGAACAAGTAGTAATGTCACACCCTTGTAACAACAACTTCTTATTGTTGTTATAAAAGTAGAACACAAGTTTTCTTTAGCATTTTATGCTCTATATTGTGTACTATGTATATATATTCAAAAGAGAATAGAAAAAATGTAAATAATACAACATTTATTTCATGATAAAATAATTTTTCAAGAAAAATGGGGAGTAGGAAAGTGAGGCACACGCTCGAGGCGTAATAAGGCACACCTAAGGCGCATGCTTAAGTTAGTGTTCCCTGCCTGTCAACTACTAAGGCGTAACATGTGCACCTAGCCTCAAGGCTTTGCCTGAGGCGCACTAAGGCGCATGCCTTGATAACACTGAAAAATTCAAATGATTGTGACTATATCATTATGTTACTATTATTATTCTACGACCTTGACAAGGAGGGAGCTTTAGGTTGTACCTACCAAAAACACTTACTCTACGCACCTTAATAAATTTGCAATGATGATACATAGCAAGTGAGTAGAATGAGTGTTTAGAAAGTGGGTAGAATAAGTGTTTTCGTGGGTACATCTAGAAGCACCCCATGTTTTATGGTTCCATTTTCTAAAAGAACTTCATGACGTTGTAGAATTACTTGACTAACCTTTAAATCTTAAAATATTATTTTTAAATTGTTATATTAATTGCTTTTGCTATCTTTTTCTATTAGATACCATATGTTGGTTCTTCAACCCAATTTCCATGCAGCTCAAACAAGAACACGAAGTAAAAGTACATTCTTTCTCTCTTCCTCACTCTTCTATGCACAAGGAGACGTTTTATTTTTGCCTTTGAACAAGAATCATCTTTGGGAATTCACTAGCTACTTGAATGCTTATTGCACAAAATTGATTTTGGGGGACATTATAATTATTATTATTATTTTTGTCTATAATCAGACTTATATGAACGTGAATCCACTTAATCAGATTATAGAGGATTAGGATGCCAACTGTAGAGTTGGCCCTTGATAGAGCGAAATAGAGGAAGAGGATTCTTGTAGGTGACCCTATGCAGCTGGGAAAAGGATTTTGTTGAGTGTCCAGCTTGCCGAGTTGGTTAAGTTTAGTCATAATGATTGTTTTTTTTAAGAGAGTCGTAATGATCGTTGATACTGCAGATGTGGGTGTAGAATATGTTTTACGTGTTTACTCACTTAAAAATTGCTTTTTAGTTTCTTAATGACACATGTACATTTTACCTCATAGAGTGGTTTGACCTTGATGAAGCTCCTAGGTTGACCGAGTTTACTTGGAGATGCATAAAAGCTTGGTTGCCTTGTATAAGTGATATTATGCATTTCTTGCATTCTTGAGTTATATGATTCAAATGAATTAAACAATTTACTTTTGTCGCTTGGAAGACTTGGATCCTTCAATATTTAAAATGCGCAAATTTCTAGCAGTTGAACTTGTGTATCCCCCCTCTTCCACAGAACCCTTCCCTTCTCCAAATGAAAAAAAATGCAATTTTTTCACAAGCTCCACATGCTTCCATGCGAGAGAGAAATCCTTCAGAGAATGATATTGATAATTGGATTGTCACTCATGCTTTGTGTTTTGGGCTCTCAGGTTTTGGGAACTTATGGGGGACTTGGAGCAGCTGGCCTATCTGCTTCCCTCCTAACATCTGTGTTGCCAACCACGTTGGAAGATCTTCTTGCCCTAGGACTTTGTTCTGCTGGAGGGTAATATCCTACTTCCATTGATTTTAAGTTTCTGTGTTAACATCTTTTATTGACGCTTCTACTCTAGTCATTGCTCTATTTACTTATTTATTTACCACATGATGATTTTGATTGATTTGATTAATGTCAATTAGACCTCTGGTTCTTGCATTCTAACATTCACGATTCATGGTTTTTCATAATAAAACTAGTGGTGTTTCTCAGCTTTCTTATTCATTCTTATGCCATATTTCAATGTTTTGAATAAAAGTGTGTTTTTTGATTAATTTCTGATTTTCATGTGTTAGTAGGCTGTGATTATTGATTTTCTCTTGGACCTAGGATGATAACTGTGAAGTTCGATCACTGAAATGACTTGTTCTTAGAAATTCAAATTTCTTTTATTCTTTATTGACTTATTGACACATTTTTCAAGGCTCGTATGTTTATGCCAGATCTTGACATGCTGTCTGTCTATCTACTTTTATTTCTTTATACCCCAAACTCATTGAAGAATCCCATTTCTTTAAACAACTTCCAGATTTCATTTCTAACTTTCTTACGCTGTCCAACAACGTCCAAAAGTCATACCTAATATGTCAATGTTCTGAAATCATGAATTTGTATTATTGATCACAAATTCACGATTCATCAAGAGAAACATACTTTAATTGTTAGGATCCTCCAAATTGTATTAAGTGACCAAAATGCCATTTGCTATGTAAATTACAAAATGCCCCTCTAGCTATTATTAAGTAATAACACAAAAATCCAAAATTTTAAATTATTGTCCTTAACTTATTATAACCGCTAACATATGACGATAGGTTAATTAACCAAAATATCCCTTGAGTCAAAATTACCTAACTGCATTTGGGGATATGGGGCACTACGAAAATAGCAGTATCATCAAGCCATTCCCTGCTACCTTTGTCTATATATGTTGCTTGATTTCATTGGGCAACATTCATTAAATGCTAAGAATAGCAATAGCATAGCAGATTACCAGCCATCAGGGTGGGTCTTATCCCTGATTCTCCATCTTGGGTAACTGTGAGTAAAGCTTGTGATAACACTTCACCATAAACAACTTTGCCCAATACCTGAGACAGAATACAGGCTCAAGACACAATTTGTATAGAAATGATCTCTCATCCGTCATCACCCGACAAATCTGTTTATGTGAAGTTAAAAGTAGTATGGTATGCATGGTTAGAATAACTCATTCTGCCATAGAGAATAAGGAGTCCGCAATATTGGGATTAATGAAAACCTAGAAATGAATCACTAAGGTTCTGTTTAATGCAAGTTTATCGTTCAAAGAGGAATGCAGTTGAAAGCAAAACATAGTGGGACCTGAAGATACATGCTGGGCAAGGGGATACAACTATAGATAAAGATGCGTTTTTTGAATCATAGGTTCATATTGACAACATTAAGTATTTGCAGACGGTTATGGGAGTTATTTTAATTTGACCATATTAGGCTGCTTTCATTTTAATTCCTACTATTTCCCTGAAAGATTAGAAATGTCTTTGACCAAAGACTACAAGTATTGAAAACTTCTCTTGTCAATATGAAACTTGTTGATTAGCATATTTCAAGGGATAGGATGAATAACAATTCATGAATACATACGCCAGTTGAGGTGTTAAGATGTCAAAAAAGGAACACCTTGACCTAGTGCTTTGAGAGGTGTATAGCCATCTATGTTTTGTAATTTTGTCTGGGATTTATATTCAGGACTGTTTTTTGTTGCTTAGCACCTCTGAATAATCTGAATGGTTTCCTGAAATCGATAAAACTTACCTCTCTGGCTGCATAGCTCCTCTATATTCTGGAAATAAACGGACATCTGACTATCTAGTGAGACTTGCACCATTTTAGGTGAGTAAACAGTCTGTATACTTGATAGTGACTTTCAATTTAACAGAAAAATGGAAATGAGGCATGTAAAACACTTAAGAATATGCATGTTAGAAGTTCATTTGTTTACTTTCTTATGTAATTGTTTTTTTTTTTTTTTAACAAGAATCGGTACTGAACATCCCTCCTGTAATAGTGCTCCCATAGCAATGACATATTTTGGTTCAGGCATTTGCTCATATAATCTCAATAAGGAGCCATTTTTATTGTTACTGTGCTGGCTGTTAAAATTAGGTCCGCTTAAGAATATGCATGTTAGAAGTTCATTTGTTTACTTATGTAATTGTTTTGTTTTGTTTTTTTGTTTTTTTGATAAGATACAATGTTAGTAATTGTTAAAATCTCTATTTTGCAAATCAGTCAGAGGATGATTAACCCTTAATTTGATAGTTTGCTAGCTGTATCAACTTTCCCATCACGTAGAAAGGGGATGACTGAAAAGATTAAAAGGACTGCAGATGCATTGGCACGAGAACTTGAGGATGCAATGCAGCAGGACCTCTTGCAGACAGTTGAGATTCTGGAAAACTTTGTGAAGATCACAAGCAAGCCTTACCTGGATGCAGCACAGCAAAACATGGACAGGTTATTGCAATTAGAGAAGGAATTAGTAAATGTTGATGAAAAATTGCAAACATTACGGATTGAAATTCAAAACTTACATTTGTCTTGATCATTTATTTTTCTATATTTTGGTTTTGGTAGTTTTGTTTCATTCATCTTGAAACCCTTAAGAGTGTAAACTACTTCTTCCATCGTTGGATGGGCGATTCTCATCTTCGGCCACCACTGCTGGCAAAGGAATGGCTTACCTTGTAAACGACATCCAATTGTATCAAAATCTTTGTAATATTCATGATTTATCAATGGAATTGCCTAACCAATGTGTTCCTTAAAAGACTTGGCAGGTTAATTAAATTCTCAATTCCTTCTTTGGTATTCTCCGGAAAGCATAGCGTCGCTTGTTCTCCAGGTTGTTTGTCCCTTTGCTCAAGAATTTTGTTTATCTTTTTCTGTGATTAAAGTATATTAAGGTTGATTTGTTACTTTATTTGCGCATCATCCTTTGGCTTCAGATATTTGAGTTCCCAGTTGTTTCATTGGTATGCACTGGAAAGCATAGCGTCATTTGTTCTTCAGCTAGTTTGTCCCTTTGCTCAACAACTTTGTTTATCATTTTCAGTGATGAAAAGTATATTGAAGTTGATTGTCACTTCATTTAAGCGTAATGCTTCGGTCAGAACGTAGTTGGCAGCTTACATTAATTCGTTCTCATCTTGTCCCTTGGTTTAGATGTGGCTTTAATAAAGATTATTCCCTGAGTAGGTTTTATTTTTTTTAATTACAGACTTTCCGACTGTTTTATTCCTTAACAGTAGATTCTACAGTTGTTATTATTATTTAGCATTTTTTCTTACCTGAGACTCCCAAACATCATCACCCATCTCAATCAAGAAAATGATGGATCATCACTTCAATTAGAGGATTAAAATGCATGCCACTTGAGATTCTATCCTCAAAAACACACATGGTAAAGTTGAGTTTGACTGTCTGGAAAACATATGTTCCTGCTTCATGCATCTAGTTTTGTGTTTAATTCTATGTATGTTTACATAGTGTTAATTGATGAAACTAACCATTAGCGGCGTGACATGTGGCATGGTTTACGTAGTCTTCTCTTTTTGTTTTTTGAGTAATCTAGTATGAACTATGGAGAGATGGAAGGGGAAAGGGAAAAAAAAGTGTGTGCACTAACATGGTCAAAAAGGTAGGACAGTGGGCTGCTTTTGCATGCATGCTTGTGTAAGCCATGAAATGGATTCCCACACCTTTCTCAATGGAAATCTTTATAGAAAGCCATAAAATAAACAAGGGTGACTCTAGGGTTCACTTGGTAGCTAAAGAAGGGCAATACACAAACAAATAAACAAATAAACAAACAAACAAACACTTCTTTTTCCCTTGGTTGGCCAAACTAAAAACAAAAGGTAAAGTTGTATATTTTGAGTGCAAATGGCTAGGGTTAGGGTTATGGTTTTGGGTGGAGGGGTGAAGAGGTGGGCACTCACTTGAAGTAAGAGCTGAAAAGGTTTGTACTGTTAGGAATCATCAAACCTCATCCTCCAAGCTTGACTCTTCAGGTTTTGTCCTCAATTGTACATGTCTCAGGAGCTCCCATGTGAGGGCTTCTGTTATGTACCCTTCTCTCATCTGCTTTCCCAACCACAAACCATATACGAGGTATTCTTGGCTTTTGGACCCAAGGGAGATTTTTATCGTCCTCGTTGCCGTATCCAAATCAAACTTTTTGTACTAGTAATCCTGAATTAGTCATTGTTGTCTTAGACACAAATTTGACCCTTTTCAACTTGTGATCATACACTTTTTCCTATGGAAGATTTCCTTGACAGGCAAAATCAGCAGTAAGGAAGTGTTCTCTTTTTCTTTTTTGATTGTTGGGTGGTTGGGGGAGGTGAAAAGAAAAAGAAAAACTTTACTTAGGTTGATTGTTTATGACTTGGTTGGTCATGAAACCTCACTACAAATTTTCATAAAAATTATGTGATTCTTGGTTCCTAAAGGTAGAGATTCAAACTGCCCTCAAACCAATTCTATAAACAAAACAAAAAAAAAAAACTAAAGAGTTTAATTAAGGTCAGAGTGACAACAGAGTCCTTGATAGTTGTTAAAAGAGCAGCTCCACTACTTACTGCTTAGCAAGAACTTCTTGAAATAGCCTCATTGTTACATACTTTCTAGTTCCTTTTCTTCATTTGGTACTAACAAACTGCCCATCAAAGCCGACATAAGCTCCCACACAATCCTAGCAAGTTTTTTTTTTTTTTTTTTTCTTGTTTTTGTGGATCCTAAGCTGTGTGTTTAACAAATATGTTGCACTGTCACATGGCTTAGTCTGGTATAAGTAGGTATTGTACAAGTATTGTTTCAGTGTTGCTGTTGAACTGTCTGTCCATGTTCATTAACATATGAGATCTTAGTGGGGTAGTGATGCTTATCAAAACTTTACTAAGCTGAAGTTGGCAAGTCATATGACCGGTGATTGAAACAGTTATTTCAGGTTTTGTTGCTTCTTGTTTTCCAGTTAATGAGAGTACTTTGAACCTGATTCCATTGAATATTAACTATTTGAGAATTTTTTGAGTTCAGGTTATTATGCTAATATGGTCAATTTGGGAATCTGAATTTAGAAACACCCAGTATTTTATTGCATCATGTACCCCATCTTGCTCCCACCCAAAATTATAAATAAAAACAATTAAATAAACTGATAGAATATCTCTATAATTAATTACAGATGAAGTTGACATTCTTAGCTATTGTTGTTGTCATAAACATCTACCTTATTAGGTCAAAATACCTATAAATTCTTCTCTCTCCATGGCCATATGTTCAGAATCAGAACTATTCTTATCTGGTGTTAGTGGTTCCAATTCTCTATAAAAGAACTCCAAAAACTACAGTATTATAATGGACTCTGATTCAGTTGAGCTATCCAAATAAATGAAAACTATGACCTATTATTCCCATTATAAAAAAAAAAAACTATAACTTAAATAATTGTTTAAACAATGATGATTAAGTTTCAGTTTTTAACATAAGAACATGGTCAGTTTTGATTCCTATTTTGATAAATAAATCAATCCCTTATTTACACCTATAATTTTGGGTGATGATGGGTCCTGCCAAATATGATTAATTAGGTATCTATTGAGACACTAGGAATTGGAGCTTTCAAAACTAAGCCAGACAAAGAAAAGGTTGTTTTAGTGGAGGATAGTGCATTACTTTCCATGGACTAAAACTTTACTCTGCTTAAAAAAAAGAAAAAAACAAAAGAAAAATTAGAAGAAGAAAAAGAAGGAGAACTTGCTTTTTGGCTAAGCTTAAGGCAGTGGTTTATGTTGTGGCTGTCCTTACAATTTTGATGATATTCTTATTAAAATAAAGAAAAGAAAAGCAGAAGCATGTTGGAACCTTACTTAAGTAAGAAAGAACATAAAAACCAAAGTAGAATTCTGCATTTTTTAGGGTTGTCTGTTTGGAGTTTTTTTTTTTAATAAAGAAAACAAAGACCCTTTCAGCCCTTTGGTTAATGGGCCCAATTTCTTTTGTTGGCTGCACAAAAATACTTAGTTTAAAGTTAACTTACTCAGACTCCAACTTTTACTAGAAATAGTTTTTTAATTAAACTGCCCTTCCACCATTTAAATTTAGTACAAAGCTGCCCATTTGTTTAATAGAGCAGATTCTGTACTCCCAAGAATTAGATAGCTACTATCTTCCTCTCTCTCCTTAATGTCATTTATTTATTTAACTCTCTTTTGGGCTTCATAATTTGGTGGTCTCAAGGAAATAATAAAAACATATTTTCTACGAGTGATTGGCTTAGTGAAAACGAAATGAGTCTCAAAGTTGTCCATATATAAAAGTTTAAGGGTTCGATTCTTAAAGGCGTCTTCATTATGAGAGATTTACTATTTCGCTCCCGTCTCGAACGGAAATTAGTCCTATACCCGTAGGGTTAGGAGGATACCTCGTGGGAAACAAAAAAAAAAAACAGATTTTGTATGCTGAACATATAGCCGTATGTGTTTCATGCTGTGATTTTGAGGAATTATTCAACTAATTTCATTAGATTTGACATGGAGGCAAAGATCAAAGAATGTGTTTCTTACTTGTTTGAGAACTACAAGGATAAGTATTTATGATCCCAACATACATATCAAAGAGGCATGAAACTTGTGAGATAAAAAATAGAGGTCAATGAAAAGGAGGGACTTGCATGAGATCACTGGTCTTGGAAAGCATGAGAAACAGTGTATTTTTTGGTTGGTTTCACAACATAAAAAAAAATTCAATGGTCCTTCATGGTTTTAGTCCTTTTGAACCAAAACAAGATGGATTTTGACACTATAAGATGTCTATTAAATGTTTGAGAAAAAAATGAAATAAGAATGTGTTTTTGTGAAAAATGAGGAGATGATGATATCGCTTTCAAGATATATTGAGAGAATCCTCCATTTTATGTTTGTTGGTTGGTTTTCTTTTGGAAGGGAAGGAGAAAGAGAATAGGAAAGCTAGTTTCTCTTATATCATCAAATTTCAGTTCAACCCATCCTCTCTATATCACATAAAGAACAACACAATCTCATCCCTGTTAGCATTGGGATATGGATGTTCCATACAAATTCATTAAAGATCACTTTCTTTTCTTTCTTGCTTTTTTTTTTTTCTTCAAATTTTACAAAATACCCAAAACCCCTTTTTTGTTTTTATTGCATCAAAAAACAAAATTTAAAAACAAAATTGCATTTTGGTTCAAGATTCAACTTTTGGGTTATTTCCTTTTCTCTTTTATGGTGTGTGGCAGAGTTGAAAATGTGTGATTCTGGTGGTCCAAGGGGCCCTCTGTCTGCAAGATTAGACCCGATGAAGCACTTTTTGCACACTACAAATTCACCCCCAACCCTCTCACTTCTCTTCCATGCCCACTTCTCTCCTCTCCTATTGCTTTCTCTCCTCTTCCTTTGTTTCTCCTTTTTAACTTCCCTATTCTTCAGTCTTCACTTCAACCAACCCAAAACCAAAAACAAAAACAAGAAACAACATCTTCTAACATTCTCTTTCCCATATATTATTATTATTCACAGCTTTTCTTTCTTAACTCTTGCCCACTCCTGCATTTCACCTCAAAAGGCCCATCTTCCCCTGTTTCTTCATCCTTTTCCTCTCTTATTTTTCAGTTTCCCATTCTTTCCACATTTTTTTTCAGGGTTGAATATTAATCACCATGTCATCAGCTGTTTGTCAAGGGCTGCAGTCTTGTCTGGAGCCCCGACTCGTCGAACCAGGAGCCTTGGGGCTCAAGATGGTTGCAACCAAACCTAACTTCCTCAGACCCATCACATGGGTAAGGAGGTCACCTCCTATGATAGATTCAGATTCTTACTTAGAGGAACCCAATAACGAAAACAACAGTAATGATATTACTTTTAACAACATTTGCGACAGCAAAAGCAAGGACAGTGACAATGACAAGAAGGACAACAACATGAATGGTGACTTGGGTGGATGGAGCTTTATCCAAGCTCTCAACAACAATTCCACAAATCCCTCAATGGAAGTAAAAAAAGATGAGAAGAAAGAAAATCTCTATGTTCACCCCTTCATCAAAAAGCTTAGTGACAAGAGCTTGGAGTATTGCACAGAGAATTTGGGGTGTGAAACAGGCAGTACTACTAGTGAAGATTCTGACATCTCTTTTCCCTCTTCTCCTTCTTCTTCTTCTTATTCGTCTTTATCGGACACCGAAAGGTGCGAGTCCCTGATGAGGGAGCGAGCAAGTAAGCAAGTTTCGTGTCGTAGGACAGCGAATTATAGATCGTTTCCACCGCCCTTGACATCTATTAGTGGATCCAATCGCGTGAACATCAGTCCACATCGAGAAGGCGGCCGTTTGATCATGAAAGCCGCTGTAGTCCCTTCTTGTAATACTAATTTTCAAGCCGAAAGGCGCGATGGCCGCCTTATACTTCGTTTTCTAGACAATTCTTCTTCTTCTTCTTCTTCTTCTACATCACCATCTTTTGACTTTGAGTCTGCCATCACGAAAGATGTAGAAAACAAAAAAAAAGAAGTAGAAGAAGAAGAGGAGCAAGAACATGAACATGAACAAGAAGAAGAAGAAGAAGAAGAAGAAGATGATGATGATGAAGTGGTTGTTGAGGACTGTGGGGATGGGGATATGGATGGGAATAAGTGTATTGTTGGGGGTGAGATAGGAAAGAGAAAGTTCCAAAGGCCAAGCAGATGCATGGAAGGTGGGAAGAACAAGGGATTGTTGATTCCTCATTGGGTAGCCACCTCTTAGAAAAAAAAAAATCCTTAATGTTACACATTCTCTACATATCTATCCATCTATAGAAATTTACTATTCCTCTTTTAATTTTCTTTTTTCTTTTTTAGTTTAATATTTTTGAGTTATCCTCCACCCTGTACTAATGTTAGTTATTATCGTTATTGCAAATTCTCTCTTCTCTCTCATCATCTACTACTACTTCTTGCTTTACTTTTATTTATTTCCCAAAATGCCCTCAATGCCAATCACTCAAAATGTATTCATATGAATTTAAATCATAATAAGTATCCCCAAGGCAAAATCTTAGCATATAATAACTTAAAAAAAATTATATTGTAGTTCTTGTGGTTTGATGGGCCACATCAAGTTTTCACCTCAATTATTTATGGGCATAAATCATACTTTACAATTTGAATCTTGTCTTGGTTCTGAAGACTTGAAATGATTTTTATGATAAGGACATCTAATAATGCTTATTTATGCAAGAAAAGTCATTCTAATTACCCTTTTTTTTTATCTATACTTATTACATTGGATCATTTTATTCATATATATATCTCTTCAAATAATCGAATCAAAGATAAGAGCAGTTGCAACTACTAATACAGAAAATAAATACCTACCAACAAGGTATAACAACTCATTATCTCATATATATATATATAAATAAGGCAAGGGAAGTAGATGACTAACTGACCCATTGAGATCATGACCAAACTACCTTAGAAAGACAAAATATATTTAAACTAGAAGCTGACATAAGCTTTCACTTTTTATACATAAAAAAATGTAGGCTAAAAAATTCACTCCTACTAAGTTATGTTAGCCAAGGGGAACATGGGTAATGTTAGGAATGTCCTAGAGCGCAAAAGGATTGCAAGTTGTGGGTAGTAGGTACGACAGTGTACGGGCTTCGTAGGACGGTAGCTATCAAAGTGGGCCCAAACAGGTGCAACATGCACTGACCTCATCGCTGGTGATGGACCAGGTGCTGCATGTGATCGCTTTATTTCCTATATATATTACACAATCAATTATATATCATCTATTTTTATTTTTTATTTTTTTAATAACAGATTTTTGGGCATGAGAAGGTGTGTGACGAGACTAATACTTTCGAACTTTGAAGGGTTCGGCAGAAGTTTAGTGAGTTTTCTTCTTCTAACTAGAATATGTCCAGAATAAAGCTCGAACTTGTGATGAATCTCTTAATCTTTCGATTACTAACAAACCAACCTTGGTTAGTATATCATCTATTTTCACTCACCTGCCTTTAATTCTTATATACATTTTTCCATTGAATTACAAAAACCTCCCTTCCTCTCTACACGTACACTTCCCATCCACAACATACATCTTCAACCTCTCCCCTACCCAAGAGGATAGAATTTCCCAACCAGTCACACTCAGTATCAATCGTCACACATCTTGTAATTGTGTCACATGTAGTATATCAAGTTTACATCTAATTTTAACCAAAAATAAAAAAATAAAAAATGTTTGATATTATTTTGAAGAAAAATGTTGAATGTATATTTAAATTTGTTATATATCATGTGATAGAAGATAAGAGTTAGTACAAAGGAGGGTTACATGGGTTAGAAAGCTAATGACCAATGTAAAACTTTGTTAATTAAATTGACTATAACGTGAATCTACTTAATTAATTAGAACAGGTGGAGAAAGCAAATGAATTAATGTAGTCAATTTAATATAATTGAGGAAAGGCTTATTTAAATTAAATTAAATTATAAGTTACATTTACGATTTTATGATTAGGAGTTCAATCCCGGTGACATCTGAGACTTCTAACTCACAACATTGAGTGGATATTAATTTGCCGACCAAATACATATATAGTACATGTAAATTAAACAAATACGTAGAATGAGGGTATAATCGTCATTTTTGAAGGGTATTTGGTAAAATCTAAATATAGGGAGGGATACTTATGGGAATGAAAGATTGATGTAGTGGGTAAGGTTCACACCTTAGGAGAGGAGGGCAGGGATTGATCGTGGAGTTAGGGTGTCCATTCATTAGGGTTTTTGATGGAAGAGAGAGAGAGAGAGAGAGTTTTAGGGTTTTAAGACTTAAGGGCATGTCCATATGCAACAACATGATGGCCATGTTCAGTTGTAGGGCAAAAGTACCCTAAAACAAATCTCCGACCATATCACCTTGGAAGTGAAGAAAGATCTTAGGACAATAAGCATGTCCGGTCCTCTTCTTTATTTTCTTTTCTCTCATTTAACTTTCATGAAATATTGGCCCCCCCTCTCCCATAACTTTCCATACACATATATCCATTTCATCATCATGCATGGATGGCAAATTAAATATCATGGTCATTGTCATTTCATGGAGGGCTCACAAATGTATAAAAGTACTCTTGTAGATCTAGTCATTTCATGTTTTTCTAGCTTCTTCACAAGTTAATGTGCTTTGTTACTTTACTAAAACATTTTTTAGATCTTGTGATATAAAGTTAATTATTATCATTTGGTACCATAAAAGCTAAAGCAAGGAAAAGTGGAGATTTTTCAATATTCATGATGTTTTGGAGAAGCAATACATTCTAATTGTCGGTAAGAAAATGACTTGTTGTTGTTAGACTTTAATTTGAATGTACGTATATTGCTTTTTCTTTTTAGTTCCTTTTCGGTGTGTTGTTATAATCATGTCACTTAGAGTTTAATTTATTAATTTGTATTTTCTAATAGTTAGTAATGAGTTTGATCTTGTGATCTCATTACTTACCTTTTAGTTAATTTATATGATCTGAATTTCTCTAACATTATATATATATATATATATATATATATATATATATATATATATATATATTTATATATATATATATCTTTTTTTACATAAAATTATCTAAAAATTAAGTAAAGACGGACACGAGTAACGAACACGAGTAAAGACGGACACGGGTATATGCATACCCGTCCTTTGTTTAACTTTTTTGCATTAAGATTTTAGAGGGTATATTAACATTAATAATTAATCTTTTGTTCAAATTAAAGAAACAAAAAATATTAATTGCTCTAAACTTATTAGGGAGAAAATTGATTAATTTCCATTATGTCGTGGTTATTAATAATGGAGCTTGCAATATTGCACATAAATGGTTAATATGCTCCTTAGAGGCCGGCATGCAGATAACACGCATATTGCAGAGTGGGATCCACGTACCACCTTCTTGTTTAAATAGTTTTGCAATTTATAAATATGTGGAGTTGAAAGTCAAATCACACGTGCTAATTAAAATATATAATACTTTAATGGAACAGATATATTTCCTTAATAATCCATATATATTTTTTTGATTGCATGATATAAATGAGGGTTTAATGTCTTTAACTTATATATATATGCATATTGGTATTATTATTTTGAATTCCTCATTTGGTATAACATATGTATGTCAGAATTATTTGTCTGAACCGATGATGTTTGACCAAAAAATAGAGGGGAAATTGTCCCTTATGGAATTATATTAATATATAGAATAGTACGTAGTGGCCTTTAGAATTTATATAGTTATTGAATAAAATTGTGTAAAGCCACATAAATGAATGCATGACTATATATTGTTACCCAATTTCATTTAATTAAGACCCTGATGATACAAATTAATATGATATATAGGAAACAATTATAAGAGTATATACATATATATAGACTTATAAAATGTAGTTGAAATTAAGCTAAATTTAAAACGTAATATTATATATTTAATTAATTATCGAAATACTAAGTTAATAAACCCATAATAAAATCAGAATAAAAGGGATGTTTTATAATGTTTAATTAGAAATATAATCAAATGATGACAAATTTGATTATATTTGATATGAGACTATTATTTTAATTATCACATACTACTAAAAATTAAAAAAAAAAAAAAAGAAGAAGCTAGCTAGTAGTAGCTTATATATATCTAATTAAAACCCTCAAGGCCGAGCAAACCCCATATATCATCGGCACCAACCCTGACTATAGATCTCCATCACCCACCCATCACGTACCCATCAGGAGCAAGACCCAAATATTAATTAGGGTTCAACCACCTTGTCCACCCAACCTTAGACACAAAGGACACAATTCACCCAACCAATTAGAGGACAAAACCAATAGGTTTTGTTGGGTTGGTTGCCATGTAATATTATTGCCTCCCCCTTTTATTTTATTTTTATTTTTTTTCCTTTTTAGTTGTGGATAATACACTTAATTTCTATGTAAAAATTAATGGATCCCTTGCTCTCCTCTCCCATAACACCACCAAACCACCATGCATGGTCATATATATCCACCACCTCACCCACCTCGATCTCTAGCTTATTTATCTTTTGGGTAGTTGTCATGCAATTTCTGATCATAAGATCATATTCATGGATTTTGTGGATTCAGTGCTAGCTAGCTGCAGCCCTATGTATATGTGTGTGTGTGAAACGAAATATATATAACTCTGGGCAAAACAAGGTGGTTGCAAGTTGACCTGTATGTGCCACCACCAAGAATTGTGTGGTCGACCATTACCCCTGCATCAAATGCCTGCTTTCTCTCCACATGTACGGCGCAATTGACTTGGCGCCACATCAGCTTCTCTCTCATACACTTCCACATCAGCTATCATATCCACTCAATTTATATAAAATCCCATGTCTCTCTCTTAATTTCTTTCGTGACAACATGTATATATTAAAGGAGAAACATCTCCCATTTAGTAGAAACAACTAATATTCTGTCTTCCTTAGGGTCCTTTTAAATTTATAAGAAATGTTGGATTCATGTGAATTAATTTACTGTGAAGATATTGAGAAGAGCTTTTCAAAGATATCATTCTTATAGCAAATTGACTGGCCGTTAAATTCAAATAAAATATGCATATATATATATATATATATATATATATATATATATATATATATCCAACCAATTTCTTAATATGTTTGGGAAATTTTATAAATTTTCAGGCAAATTGTTTTTCCAGTACTTGACCACATCCTCAAATAATGATACAAACTTACAGATATATTTTCTATATATTAGTGACAAATACAGAAATAAGAGAATTCTCCCTCTCTTTAATTAGAATCATAATTACAAAAAATATGTATATATAAGTAAATAATATTGAAAGAGAATAATTTTCAAGCTTTTTTGTTTTATGTTTTTGTATGCATGAAAACTACAGTTTGTAGCTTGCCCTAGTTGAGATGATGCAAATTAGTCATCCAGAGGTTTGATCATAGACTGTCCAAATCAAGATTGGATGGTGCCACATGTACATGCCATTGATGACTATTTTAAATGATAGGAATGTGGTGGGTATGAAAGAAACAAGTTCATATTAATTATTAATCCTAAATAGTTATTATATATATATATATATAGTTTGTATAAGAGGGTCCTACTTCTACTATTAATTAATACTATTGTGATGGTAAGAGGATTTGAAAGAGATTTACATATATATGTTGCCAAGTATGGTCTTATCACTATCTCAATCATTTATATACAAATTTTTAGAGGAGTTTATGTAATTAACAAATAATAGAAAAATAAAATAATACCATAAAAATAGGACATTAATTGAGAGGACTAATATTTGTATAGATATCCATATACTATTTATTGAGATAAAGATGGATTGACTACTACTTTTATTTCTCCTTTTTTTCATTTTTTTTCAAATAGAAAGACTCATTGAGATAAATGTACCCTTAATCTCAATAAGTCTAAAGAAAGAAAAAAAAAAGTTAATTCATGGAGAAATATTAATTAATAGCATTAATAGTAAGAAGAAAATAACAATTACAAGGGGATTAAGCATTAATACAAGCTATGATTGAGAATAAGGACCCATGTATGGTGGAGACACTGTTCAACCTTGGCCACGAGAGGCATATGTGCTTATCTTTGGCTTTTGGTTCCTTGGTGGCCGATGTGAAAGGCATGCAACACAAAAATTTCCTGATTTTTCATATTAATTAAATTTGTGAATGATACAAAAAGGAAAAGGAAAAGAAACGTATGGCCTATATATAATAATCAATTTGGAGAGATCGTCCGAGGAATTTTTTCTTTTTTTTAAATAAAAAAATAAAAATCTTTTCCAATGAATAAGAAAAGGAATTGATAATGAAACCTCATACACTAAAAGAAAATTAATTGTTCTATGATATATGGAAAAATAATCATTAAGGAAAAAGTTGTTTATATATCCTATGGCATGCATGAAAATGATTATCATTTTGATGCATACATGTTTTTAATTAGGTGAAAGTATTGGTGAAAAAGTAATGTTATATGTATTTTGAGTGTCAACGTTATTTTTTGACTTTAACATTTAACTTTTTTTAGATATTTTAGAATTTGAAGATGTTATACAATATATATGTATTTTTAAAATATTCAAAGAAATTGAATAAGCGTTAAAATTCAATATATATAAAATCATTTTTTTTTAATGTGAGATGTACAGTAACGCTGACCAATTAATTAAATGAAAATATTCATTCAAGCAGGTGTATATATATACTTATATGAGAGGTTCCAGAGAATCAAATGGTATCCAATTAGTGGGACCCCCGAGTAGTCCACTATAACAAGATAGATTCAGGAAATCCAGACTATAGTTAGGAATCATCAAGTTCCTTGTCTGCTTGCAATTATTGATTCTTCTATGATAGTGTGCAAATTGTGTGCTTTGTCACTTTTGTCATGGGGCATGGCCACCTATCATACTAGCATGGAATCCTAACCATTTATCCTACTTAGATCTGGAATCCATGATCCTTTGTTTTTTTTTTTTTTTTGAAGATTCTAAACCTACCTATATATATATATATAATAATCAAGTAATTAAATTTTGTATAAAGAAAATATTAATTCTTCAAGATCACATATATCCCAATGACTAATCTCTGCAAAAATCAATGGTTCAAGACCCAAAGAATAAAATATTAAAGATCAAGTAATTAATGTTTTTTTTATTTTTGGAAAAATATACATACATCTTAATGCATTTAAAAATAATATACTTTATACTTTTATTTTGAGAAGGACTACAAGAACTTAATTATTTAATTAATTTATTATATGTTATGTATTTATTTATATATATAAATAATTCAAACATAAAATTGCCCTCCATTGAAAAGCAAAACATGACATCAAGACTGACCAGCTCCCCTTGTCTCTTCTACATCTTCTTCTTCTTCTTCTTCTTCTTCTTTCAGATAAAAAAAGGGCTTCACTTTTATTGCTTGGATCTTCCGGAATCCAACCCTTTCACATCACAACATGTTTTTGAATTTTCTTTATCGATCGACCATCGTCATCGTCAAAGCTGCAGCAAGAATTAAAGCAAACAGATCAAGATACACTCATCATCACCGATCTTTCTGTCAAAAAGATCTCCCTATACTGCACCTTAGATTTCTTCCATCATTTTTACATATTTCAACTTTTGTGGCCATTTAAGTCCAAAAATTTCTCCTAAGTCCTAAATATTGATGAATATTGCTGATGCTCATGATGATCTATGTCACCAACTAATTTTACTTTTGAATAATATTACATTAACATTTAAAATATATATTTAAAATATATATCGCCCTTGTACATTATTAGATTATTTTGAATCATGTATTAGTACATGATTCGAAGTAATCTAATAACTATTTAACAGTGATATAATGTACATCTTAAATGTCACTTTGACCGACAACTGCATGCAGAACAAGTTCATGCATGTCCACTATCTCATGAATAACTTAAGTTTTTTTTTTGTTTTTTTGAGTAAGTGTGAATTGAAATAATAGTCTTACATAAATAGTCAAGTTTACTTGAGGTCTTAATATATTTATCTGTTTCCACTATCTCACACAACACAGAGCAATAACAATCAGAATAAATTACTTTAATTTTTTAAATATTTTTTGGGGTAAATAATTGTCTTATATATATAGGCAACTTCATTTGTGGAATATATATAAATTGAAATCTTATCCTCTTACTAGTAACTAGATCTTTTGAAGTAAAATCAAATACTTAAGCCTTATAAAAATAGTTAAGTTACTGACAATATTCATATATTAACTAATGCAGGACACATATGCCATGATAAAACATAAAAGTCGTAACCACATGGGAGCCTAGTTGACATTCAAAGCTGCCCAACAAATTTTAGTGATTTGATGAAGATGTGTTTGAAAATTTTATAAAGAAAACATGACATGCATCCATTTGATATGGAGATCCACAAACATGCTCATGGTTCCCCCAATATATATCTATAGTTCTCATTAATGGGAATCTTTTCAAGCAAATAGCTTGTTTCTTTGACTCTTAATTAATTAATATCATTGGCCAATGGTTGGCCATCACAAGTTAAGGCGGAAATTTGGACCTTATTGGGTAGCTAGAAGAGAATGTGTGGGTGTGTGTTTATGCATGCATGTTAGTGTCGGCTTGACTAACATTTTAAATGTGAAAATTTCATTTCAATTCAATTCAAAGGAAATTTAGATATGTGGACATGATTAATAAAATTACACTCCAAACCCATATATACCCTCTTTGAACTCAAAAAGTATATATATTACCCCTTGGAAATTAATTCTAGACCTATATGTTTTAATTAACAATAGTTTTTATTTCACATGTCATGACTAGTATGTTTATAAAACTCATCATCTATCTTGCCCAATATGTCTCTAGAAGGTTCGGAACAAGTTACATTATGTTTATACAACAGTATATATTATTGTATTCTTTTTGTCCTACTTAATTAATACTAATAGTACAATAATATTATAGTTCAAAAAAGAAATATTAATATATATATATATATATATATATATATATATATATATATATATATATATATATATATATATATATATATATATAGTAGTACATTAATGCCACTAAAAAGTTTAAAAAAAAAACAATAATAAAAGAACCAATGAAATGAAACTTGCCTTAATTGACGGATCTATCTTTCTTAACCACATGTGCACAGAGAACATGAGGAAAGAATAAAAATAGATTTTCTTCCTAACATTTTGTGTCATTCAGCACTTAACCGACACTCAGTTATGTTGCCCAAATGCTTTTGGTATGTTAGGAGACAGCAACTAAAAGCTGTTTAATTTATACTTTATTTACAACCTATCATTGCCAACATTAATTCTAATATATATTCAAAAGTAATGGAGAAGTAAAGTGATATATATTAAGAAAAACTAATTTAATTATAAAAATTATAACTATAAGTACAACTATAGCATGAATATCATTGGATATATATACATCATCTCCATGCATGTAATGACATTAAAAGTATAGTTGTATTTTTTCTATAATTAAATTATCATTTTACTATAAAACTTTACCTACAACTCGTTACAAAATTTTGTAGTTAATTCTCTTATTTCTTGTAATGTATAAATGTATAGTTTATTGGGTATTTTCTAAGGAAAAAATTAATATTAACAAATGCACACACACATATATACATGTCATCGATCATTTCTCATGATATAATTTCCCTCATCTTTTGTTTTTTTATATATATTGATTCTTCATTATGCAATTTAATTATAAAAAAAATCCAAAGGGTAATTTCCCATTTAATTTTTTACTAACATGTTTTCAAAACCATATATAAACTTAATTTGAAGTATCTTAATTTTCTCAACAAATTTACCGGCGGGCTTTCCTATGTACTTATGTTGATAATTTGATAGAAAATGTGCCATATGCATGAACACACGTAAAAAAAGAAATAATAAACTATTAGGAAAAATCATATACATGATAGAATCCAAGTCCTTGAAGTAATCATCTTGATTGGTCGTTAAATTAAAGAATTAATTTATGAGTCTCTTTATAGGTTTACTAGGTTTATCTTACCATGCATCTACTAAGGACTCCAGTCAAATTAAATCATTGAATTCAACTCACCAAGTTTGATTCTAATCGGTTCCAAAAAAATCTCCTTGTCCACTAATTCAAAGTTGGCTTTAATTTTTCTTTAATTAATTATCTTGCTCATTAATTCATTTTTGGGCTTAATTAACTATGAAAAATATTGTTAATCTAACTATAATAAATTGTAATTTCAAATAATGCAACTATACATGCACGTGTATTAAATTATTTATTACACGTCTTTAGATGTGTAACATACGTATCTGATGAATATGCGTAAATGTAATTGTAATTAAAGTTGTATTTATATTACTTAAATTAGCATTTTCGTAAATTCATATTTGTAAGTTTTATATCAAAACCACACCTTGTTCCCTTGATTATGACCATATTGACCCACAGATCATCTCCTTGTCATCAAGAGTCATTCAAAGTTAATTGATTACTCTATTTTATAGCTTGCAGTTTTCGTATAATTAATTATATTATTAGTCGTGGTCAACAAGAGCTATTAGAATGTGATCTTTTCCATGGTTCCAATGGAATCTAGTGCTCCATGACAATATATATATATATATATATAGCATTTAGGGCTTGGAGAATTTTTTTGAAAGTACTTTTAAAGCAAAAAAATATTTTTAAAGGTGTTTGGTAACACTTACTTTTAGTTAAATTAGGATGAAAAAAAATATATTTTTTACTTTTAGAAGAAGCTTAAAGAGGCCAGTTTTTTTCAAAAACGTTTTTTTCAAGAAGTGTTTCTGGGATTATACATATAACTTACGGTTCATGATATGACTTTAAAATAAAATTTTATGTGTTTTTTTTAGTTTAATTCTCCAGTGTAGTTTAGCTAGAAACATATATTATCAAACACCTTTAAAAATAATTTTACTCTAAAAATAATTTAGAAAAGTTCTTCCAAACTGGGCCTAATTCAATTTTTGGGTCAAAACCCGATCCATCCAACAGGGACATATTTAAACTTTGTCATTCATTATCCTAGCATGTATGCTATAGATAAGAAAGTTAGTTGGGATATAAATTATAATTTATTAAGATAAAACCTAGGACATCATGTCCCTTTGACCATCTATTAAGATTCATTAATTTGTGAAAATAATCATCATACTATATATAAGCTTTTTTGCTTAATTTGACTACTCTTCTTTACCAGATCATCTCCTTGTCATCCGATTATGCTACCCAGATAACACAATCTGTTTCAATAGCTATAAGAATATTTATTGTGCCTATTTTAATCACATGTTCAGTGGCGCACACGATAGACATTTTTTAATACAGATAAATAGTACATGTAGCAACAACAAAAAAGAAAAAATGAAGTAATGGTTTCAAAAGCACCTCGTTCCGCTGAGTATTATTTAATTCTTACCTAACAATCTCCAACAGTAATGGATGAACACATCAAATGATGCTTATATATCATGTGTATATATTATTCATTAATTCTTTTAATAATGAAAAATATTACAAATTTAAAAGGAAAGTAATGGTATACAAAAGTTGGATTAATTCAAGGATCAAACCTTAACTAATTAAAAAAGTTGGGTTAGAATTAATAACACAACCCATTGGGCTCCCAACCCAATTGAACTTTAAGCTTTGGGCTCTGAACTTTAAAGTTTGAATGATTTTTGTGTAGACTAACACAGTCAAAGTAGGAGTTTTTTTTGGTTTTTGACAAGTAAGTGGTATCTGGCCTCATCCGACTATTTGCTCGAGCGGGAGACCCCCCAATGATCAATGTGAGAATTGAACTCGGATCCCATACTTTCACTAAAAGCCCCCCAGCCATTAGCCCAACCACACGCTGGTTGGAGTTTTTTTTTTTCAAGATTATTACTATTCTCTTTTTTTTTTCTTCTCAAAAAAAAAAAAAAAAAAAAAAAAAAAAAAAAAACACAATTCTCTATTTTTTTATATACATCCTATCAATAATGTCAAGAATTATTTGAAGAACATGAAAACATAATTGACAATCTTTCAAATAACTATAGAGATAAGGTGGCCGCACAAGTTCCACAAAAAAGTGAATAAACTCAATTATAAGAAGGCACAACCCTTATAACAAAAGGCACATGGTGTCAACAACAAAAGTCATTATTGACTCACAACAAGACCATAGAGAATCAACAATCATAACTACTTCATTTATTATGTTGGTGAGGAGACTTGAACCCTTTCTACTTATGAAAAAAAAAAAAAATGTCAGCCACTAGAGTAAGTAGGAGTATAAGTTAACCCAACCAACCTGAATTGAACAAAAATTAATAGGTTGGGTTGAGCTAGTCTAGCTAGGTGTTTAGTTTAGGTTGGATTTTAAAATATTTAACTTGCAATTTGATTCGGGTCTTGTATTTATCCTAGTAGACCTCGACCTAACCCAAACATAATTGAGCAGTATAGCAAATGAAAAAAATCCTAATATCCCTTCATTAACTTATCCCCTAAAGTTCTCATTTGATGTGAAATTTACAAGTAATAACCAAACTATTTTTTAAAAGAGGTGTCAAATATGGTTGAAATATATGGGTTAAAATGCTTTGTGACATCTACTTAAATGCAAATTGAAATTATATTAACCCAAAGCCCAAGCCCTAAATCTTAACGCAACTCAACATAAACTAATTCGGTTAGGATGGAGTTGGATTGGACAACAAATTTGATTTTATTATTTTAATAAAATTATTTTATTATTTTGACTATTATTTTTTTTTTTACTTAATTTTTTTTAATAAAATATTAATTTTTCAAGAAAATGCTCACCGGATTTGGGCTTAATCTCCCATCCAACTAAGTGAACGTAAGAATTGCATTCAGCCCATCTGGGGTTTGGGCCGCAGGACCTTTTTTGGGTTCAGACTTCGGTTTGGTTTTCCAAACTACCATGAATTGAACTGCAATTTCATAAAAAACATAAAAATAAATGATAGGATCCTATTATTTTCACCCACTATTTTCTATTTTTTCACCACATCCAAATTTAAAATTAATCATTTCTTCTCTCTTCACCCACCTAAATTCTCATTTTCCCCTTCTTACCCCACGCCCTAAATCCTTTCCCTCTCTCTCGTTTCTTCACTTTTCTTCACCATTGATTCATCATTTCTTCAAGTTTTTCAATCATTCAAAGGATTAAAACACCGTTAGAAAAATTTGTGAGCAACGTCGCAAAATCTTGTCAAAAAATTGAGTTATTTCAGGTTTTGGAGGCCTCGAACTCAAAGTAATTCAAGTGCAATCTTTAACCATAAATCGATAAGTAAATCATGATATTTACATGTTCTAAGTTAATTTTAATGCTACATTGTTGGATTAAAATATTTGTTTTACAAAAAAAATAGGTGAAAATGGTAGAATGAGGCGGCAAAAATGAGTTTTAAAAATTCATTCCACGAGCTAGAATTATAAACATTCGACCTACCAAGGTTGGACATTTCTCTTTATGTCCGACCATCATACGTCGAACAATGCATTTTTTTATTTTGAATTTTTCTTTTTCTTTTTTGTTCGACCCTGATGAGCCGAACAGAGGAGATATGTTCACCTGTTAGGGTCAAACAGACCTCATTTTGTCCACCCCATACAGGGTCGGATACACCCAATCTGAGGGCGATTTTTTTTGAGTTTTGAAACCCATTTTTGCCCCATTTTATATTCAATTTTGGGTATATTTTTTTGCAAAAAATACTTCAAAAAGGGTAAAAATGGTAGAAATGTATGCTTTTAATTTAAAAAATACAAGAAAATGAAAAGATTGAAGATTAAGATAAGCTGAAGAGTTTAAGAGTTTAGGGTAAAGAGTGAGTGGTTGAAGAGAGAAATGAAAAGGTTAAAAAGATTTAATATTTGTCTTTTTTAATAACTTCAAGTTAAATTTTTTTTATTTTTTTTATTTTTAGATGAGGTGGGTGAAAATAGTCGTAGCTAAAATAAAACATAGTACTCCACCGCAGTAGTTCAAGAAAAATGAAATCCTTCATACTATTATTAAATTAATATTGATCCTTGTATAGAATGGATCATGCATTTTATAATCATTACAGGGGATTTTTGTCATTATTAAGAAAAACCAGAAAATTTGGAACAAAATGAACTATTAAATAAATAAAATAAAGTAAAAAAAGAAAAAGAAAAAGTGAATGGCTATTAAAAAAAATTTGAAACAAAATGTTAAATGAAAAAAAAATACAAAATTTGAAAAATAAAAAAATAAACAAAATTGAGTGGCTATATAAAAATAAAAAAAAGGAAAAAAAATGTACAAAAGTAAAAACCCTTGTGTGATTTATGAAATAAAGTGAATGAGATGTTAGAGAGAGAGTATGCCGGAGAGACAAGGGGTTTCATTTTTTTTTATTGGTACAGTAAATTTTTACACTTCGACAAAATCATACAAGGTTAACTTTTTTTTTTGTGATTTTGTTGGTTTTTTATTTTATTTTTTTTACAGTCATGAGGTGTCATCCACTTTGTTCTATTTTTTTTAATAGTCATTTACTTTGTATTTTTTAATTTTTTATTTTATTCTCGGTTTTTTTTATTTAACAGTGAAAAAGGCGTTATCCACTTTGTTCTAGATTTTTTGTATTTTTTTTTTAACAATGAATGGCGCCTCCTCTTAAGAGGTGTCATTCACTTTGTTTTTTTTTTTTAAAAAAATCACCACTCAAAGTCGAGTTGTTTAAAACATGCCTAATTTTAGATATAATATATATTTTTTTATCTATTCGTGGATATAAAAAAAAATAAGGCCTAATAATGTCAAAAATTCCATTATAGGTACAGTTATGTCTCACTAAGTAATATAAGAAAAATAATTTAGCATCAAACGCATTTTGATATCTTTGAGCAGCTCAAAGATAATCTAAAGGTTGAAGAAGGCAGCACAATTTTTGTTCATTGTGTAACCATTGAGTTAGATGTCATCGTATCACCTTAGCGGTGGCCATTTTAGATAGAATAATTTAGGTGGTTTGCATAAAATAGTCTGGAACATTGTATATCAAATCGTATATAATGAGTAATTTTAAATGTAGCTACTAAAAACACTCGTTCTACCACCTTATTATGTATCATAGTTGAAAATTTATAAAACAGGATAGAGTAGGGATGCAACGGGTTGGGTTGAGTTGGGTTCATGCTAAAACTCAACTTAACTTAAATAGTTTAGGTTGAAAAAAATAAAAATCAATCAAAACCAAACTAACCTCTTAACCCAACCCAACCCAATCTGAATTATTTCGGGTTGGGATGACTCAATTTATTTATTTTAAAAAGAAGATGACTTAAACTTTAGAAGGAAAAAAAAAATATAAAAAGAACAAGGGTTGAAAAGTTTTATATAAAAAGCTAGAAATGTTGTGATTTGAGTTTGAGACTCTAACGGTTTTGTTAGTTTCGCAATTTTGTGACTTTAGGGATAAGAGATTTATGGTGTGTTTGGTCGGTGAAAAAATAAATTTTTTTTCGAGAAAATAGTAATTTTCTTGAGAAAATTTTATTTTCTATTATTTAGTTGGCAAAAAAGTAGAAAACAAAATAAAAAATCTTGGGCCCACTATTTTCTCAATTTGGGGTTGAGAAAGTGACAAAAATTTGAAGAAGTTTACTGAATAATTAACTAATAACCAACTATAATTTTTTTTCTCATGTTCACCCTAACAACCATGATAAAAATTTTTCTAATACATTTTTTCATGAAAAATTTTTATAGCTACCAATTAAACCCAAACTCTTAGATTAATCCAACCAACCCAACCTATTGAATTGTGTTTCATTTGATCGGGTTAGTCAGATCAGTTAAGTTGGCTTAGACCCTAGGATTGAGCGAACGTTTTTCTATGGGTACCTTTAAAATTATCCATATAAAAACGTGTTATTTTTATAAAAAGTATTTCTACCATGATATTTTGGTAAATCTACCATAAGTCATTTTTTTGTGATTTTTATTTTTAATATTAATTTTCTCGCCAAATAAATCCCAAAATCTTGAAGCCCAAAACCCCTCTCCCTCTCTGAATCTGAATTCGGCTAAGGTGGTTGTCTACCATCTTATGATCATCAAAATAGGTTCAAAACCTGCAATTTACTCTTATCCCAGAACTGCTTTCTCTAGTAAATCCGGTATAATAATATTCTTCTTGATAATGGGCGCCACTGCCCTACTTGCTATGGTTAATGGAGGAGCGCCAATGGTGCAACGGCATCAAAAGCAGTTCGTCAACTCCTTGCTTTCAAAAAGAAGCCCATTTCGGCCGTGTTTGTGGAGAGCCCGTCACTTCTCTGCTCGCTCTTCTCTTCTTCCACCAGATGTTCCTCGTTTAGCCGAAACTGCTCGAATCACTCTCACCCCTAACGAGGTCTGCAAATACCCTTTTTGTTTCTTGAGCATTTTTTAGATTTTCATGTGGAAAGAGAGTGAGATTTAAGAAATTTTCTGTTTCTTTTTTTTTTTTTTTTTGGAGGGGGGTTCAATGTTATGTTTGTTTATCAAATGAGATTATTTGTGCCAATAGGAAAACTTCAATGTGCTAATTAGGTTCAATGAAATATGCCCTTTAATTGTAAATTTATTTAGCAATAACTTGTGATTCTCTTTTGCATTTTTGTGAGATTGTTTTCCGTGTGAAATTGCAGGTTGAGGAATTTGCTCCCAAAATTCAACAAGTGATAGACTGGTATGCTTGAACCTCTCTCTCTCTCTCTCTCTCTCTCTCTCTCTCTCTCTCTCTCTCTCTCTCTCTCTCTCTCTCTCTCTCTCTCTCTCTCTCTCTCTCTGTTTGTTTGTTTGTTTGTTCTTTTTTTTTTTTTAAAGAATGTGTGTGTGTTGCCATATAGCGTCTGAGACCATTTAGAACTGTTCTTGGGAGATTGTGACAAAGAACTGGCTCCAATTGTAACAAAGTTTGGTTGCATGATGGAAAGTGCTTTGGCTTATCGTAGATGATGGTTCAAGAAAAGATGGGGGTGGGCTGCTTTGATTATTGATTAGTTGGTGATAAAAACCATCACGACACAGAAATAAACAAGGTTCCTAATGTGAACCCTTGGAATCTTTCACTGGCATGTGCGAGTGCGAGTCTAGGGTCTAGGGAGAATAGAGCAATGGTTAAAAAGTTCATTTGATGTCTAGGTTAAGCATCATCATTATCCAAGAAACCTAGCTTAAGATCACTATATAGTTGGGATTGAGGAGTTGTGTTCTATAGTCAAATTGGATTTAATGCTCATCCTTGCTGAATGTTCAACTGAGGGCATTCTCATCATTGGAGGATTCTAGGTTGTCTGTTGCAAAGTCCATGGGTTGTTTCTTCTCCTTGTCTATTGTCACTACCTGATTGGGTGCGATGTGCATTTTGCTCTTTTGGATAATGAATGGTCATTAGAATGAAGAAATATGGATTGTCTTCGAAGGGACTTAGAGGATGCTTATAATCCCCAGAAGTTGCATGTGGCAATGTCCTGATTATAATCCATAACTAAACATTTACTGTTCAGAAGGAAGGGAATATATATGCATTGACTATTGATAAAATTATCCTATAAAAGATCATTCTATTTATTTGGGTCTCTCTTTACCTAATTTTAGTTTTCTTTGATTTGATTACTTTTTGTTTATTGGTATCATGTATTTTCCTCATTATGTTCAGGTCTATTTGGAGCAGTCAGCATAGATAAGCCTTAGTAATGGCCTTTTCAATCTAAACATTCATTAATTATTACTTCACACTTCACTTTCAAACTTCAATTTGACTTTGTCCTAAACTTCAGTCACTTCAAAATTCAAAATTTATCTAAGGAAGTCCAATTTGAAGTTGAGAATTTCTGCAATAATTTGATGTCTTAGATAAGACTTGAGAGTTTTATTTTAATGTTGTGAAGATTCATCTTTCTTTCAAAATATGTTAAAATAAGCATGATTATATACTTAAAACATATTAAATACAAAGATATAATGCTTAAAATAGTATCAGTAGTACTTTGAACACATAAATTTATTGTTGTATAAATCTAGCCATCTCCCTATGATTAGATGAGATTGAGCTTCAATCTTATATAAATTTATTGTTATAAAATTTAATGGAGTTTTTAAATTTCACATATGATATTGAATTTAGCATTGATTTTATTTTCTTGAAAATTTGCATTTAAAAAGTTAAAAAGACGACTTTTTCTAAATTTGTTTTTGCAGTTATTTCGATTTTTTACATAAGTTGGATGGAGTTCTTGTATTTCTTCCTTTACATTTAATTTGTAAACTAGATAATTCAAAAAATATATAAAACTAACTTGATGAAAATTTGGAAATGTTAAGGGAATTTTCATTTCCATACACCAGTTTCGTGAGCCATTTATGACAATTTTAAATTGGCAACATTCCTATTTGAATAAATTGTCATTGGGGAACAGTGACAGTGGTGAAACACTGTCATTCCTTGGCATGATTTTCAAAACTGATCTTTAGCATATAAACGAGCTAAAAAACCTTTATTTACCTGTGGAAGAAGCATAAAGTGTCTGAATATGCATGGTGCTTTCAACCAAAAGATGATCTCGAAGACTTCATTGTATTTAGTCATATAATCCTGGCTGTCATGGTTCTGCAGCACTGTGTATTTCTTCTCATTCCAAGTTAACATTAGTTGATAGTCATCAACTCATAATTGTTGTCAATTCTTGCTTTGTACAGTCTATTGTTATTTGTTTCAATGGTTTTCATTTGGTTTTCTCCATGACAGGTTTGGGCAACTGCAAGCTGTTGATCTTCAAAGTGTTGAGCCTGCACTTCGAGCAGGTGCATGATGGCCCTTTAATCTGCTATATGTCTGAAACAGTTCTTTCTACCTCTTTTTATGTAGAAACAATTTCTGTCCAACAAAGCCTGGATGTACAGTGAGAAAAATTACAAAAATGATTTTCATAAATCAGCATTTTGGAAACAATTCTTCCCTAGTGAAGATATCCCTCAACCACTTCTTATGAAGCATCTTGTTTTTCATATTATTCTTCTCTCATATCATTTACTCTGTTGCTCTTGATTTTCAAGCATTTATCCTAAACTACTTTCTATGATACGTTGATTCTCTTACCTTACATTCCTTTGATGCATGCAGAATCTGAAAGTGGTAATTTGAGAGAAGATTTGCCCGAAACATTTGACAATAGGTTGGAAAGACTGTGCCTCACATAGCAAATGTTGTTTTCTCCTACACATTTATAATTTAGCGAGCATTTTTCATATCTTTCTTGATGTGGACATTCATTTTCTTTATCAAAAATAGGGATTCCATGTTAGCCGCTGTTCCAAATTACGAGGAGCCTTATATCAAAGTTCCCAAAGTGTTGAACAAGGACTAATGTTTAGGTAAGTTTTTTCATTTTCTGCTGTGCCATATTTAAGTTAAGGGACCGATGTAATAATGCAACTTCTACCTCTGTATACCTGAAATAAACATTGGAACACAGGTTAGTAATGAAACACCGAAATCTTGGTTTGATCATAACATTGTATCACCTAAGTATATGCATTAAAGAAATAATGTTACCGAAATTTGCCATTTCCTTGAACTACGGATTAGTATTTTGAAGTATAGTAAAATATCTGGACGGCTGAACTAAATGCAGTAGATGGCAGTGCTTTGTGCACAAAATAGTCTCAAAACATATGATCTTTTAGTTCATCCATATTTTGTTTGTTAACTTGAATTGCAAACTGTGTTGTTATGTTTGGGTCAGGTTGAAGATGGAACAATTCAGTAATTGCGAATCGGGTAAAATGTTTGTCAATTCTAGGCTCTACTGGTGGGTTTTATGTCATGTTTGATGAAATCCAGGTATGCCAAGCCACACCATTTATCTTAAACCACACTAGCAAGTGTGTCAAACTCCTAAAGGTCTCTGCTTTGAAGAGTTTTAGGGACAAAACTTAGCACTTTCTCATTATTACCAAATACCAACTTTTTGATTTATCAGACAAAACCTTTACCCGAACTGCTCTTAGTTTTACACAGTTGATGATTTTTATGATCATATTAGGGTTCATTTAGATCTCTGTAAAGTGAAAATTTGACTTGTTCAGTGTTGAGGTCAGTATTTCATGCATACCACCTACTGAAGAAGGCTACTTCATGATGCTGAGAAGGGAAATTGGTTGCTGTAGTAGCTACAATTGCATAGAGTTTGGATTATGGTGGTGATTTTTTTTTTTTTTTTTTGAAACCTGGGTATCCAGGCCAGCTTACGCGAACCTGACTAATCCCAGGGGGTGCAAGTCCCTAGCCCGCAAAGGGAACACCCTCTGAAACCTCAGGAAAAATTTCCGTTTGGGCTCATACCTTGGAGCAAGCTTTTTTTTTTGGTTGACCCCTCAGTGTCCCCCGCTATCTTTTTTGGAGGGCGAGACTATTTCGAAGTTGGAAATTGGAGAGGTTGTTGGATGTTCCTCCGCTAAATATGAATATGGCCTAGTTTTGAAATTTTGGCACAAAACTCATGCTTAAATTTAGTTCATTTTTAAATTCATTTATCTAGTTGAATTATAGAACATATATATTTATTATTGTCATAATTATAGTATCTAATCTAACGGATTCAATGATTATAAACAAACAACTTTAAGTCAACACAACTTTGAATTCTCCTTAAATGGTAAGTCAAGCTCCGTGACCAAGATTCTCATGGACGTGATCTCAAATACTAGGTCATACCTCCTTGGGTAATGCTTTTTATATTCTTCACGACTTTTAATAACTTACACTTCCACTTTGCCAAATGCCATGTGACCTGAGTTCAATTCTTCAAAGTGCTATTAAGTATTAAGTGATATCTTAAACTAGTAAAGGCAAAAGGTGATGGAACGCCAACAGAGTAGTTAGCTAGTAAGTTGAGGTCTAAGATTGTCCTTGTATAAATATTTTATGGTTTGATTCTTAAAAGTGCTTTTATTAGGATAGGTCTATTATTTCATTATCGTCTTGACTTGAAGGAGGACTGGTTTTATTCTGGAAGGGTGTGGAGATATCTTGTGGAAAATAAAAAAATAAAAAAAAGGTGATGATACACAAGTAAAAGAGAAAAATTAAGAGAAGAAAAATCAATGTATTCGATAATAAAAAATGGTGGTTTTTTTTAGTGAGTAATGCTAAAGGGATGTTGGGCAGTACACATCGAAGGGAGTTAGGTAATATGCATACATTTTTAAATACATTTTTAAAATATTTAATGGAGTTGGTGTCAGAGTGTTAGTATTGAAAAATGACATTTGGCACTTAACAAACACAATATATATATATATTTTAATTACATCTTAAAATATTTATGAGCACCTATAACTTTTAAAAAACTCTTTAAAAAATTCAAACTTTATCTGAAATCTTAATCATAATATAATTTTAAATTTAATAATAACTTAAATAAAAAGAAAATAAAATAATAAAGTCTCAATTAGACGGCCTGGTGCAGCGTAAGAAGAAAAGTTAAGATATTTATAATATATGCTTCTAGAGATACTTAATAACTCACTCCAAAGAAGGTTCCTTAGCGCGTCACGCACTTTTCACCTTCATATCTTTATATTGATTTTTCTTAAATAGATGAGACTCCACCTTCATTATATATATATATCCTGAGAAATGTCAACAAAAGATATCATAAAAAATGGAAACAAAAGATATATAACTTATATATAGTTATAATTTAGAAATATAGATTCTAGATATCTAGATGATAGATATATAGATATATAGATGCTAGATATCTAGATGATATATATATAGATATATAGATTTTAGCTATATAGATAGAATCGATAGAGAGATTATAGATTATAGATTAGATGTCAACCCAATTAATCTTAATAAATGAACAAAAGATATATAGATTATATATAGATTATAAATGAATTTTCTAGCTTAGTAATGATGCTAGATATTTAGAATCTATATCTATAGATTATAGCTATATATAAGCTATATATCTTTTGTTGATTATTTCTCAGGATATATATATATATATATATATATATATATATATATATATATATATATATATATATATATATATATATTTTGGTTTTTTTAAGAAATAATCTTCTTTGGAGTTTGTATATACATATATTAATATATGCATCTATCATCTAGATATCTAGAATCTATATCTATAGATTGTAGCTATATATAAGCTATCTATCTTTTGTTTCCATTTCTCATTTTTATTGACATTTCTCAGTATATATATATATATATATATATAATGAAGGCGGAGTCTCGTCCATTTAAGAAAAATCAATATGAAGGTATGAAGGTGAGGAATGCGTGGCGCGCTGAGGAGCCTTTTTTGGAGTGAGTTATTAAGTATATCATTTGTTTTTATTTTTCATGATATTTTTTGTTGACATTTTTCAGAATATATATATATATATATATTTTTTTTTTTTTTAATTTTTTTAAGAAATAATTTTTTTTAAAATTTGTATATATATATATATTTTTTTTTGTTGACATTTTTCATTAGCATAATTTGTGTCGTTGAACTTTTAAATTCTTATAATATTAATAAAAGCATAAAACAAAAAGTCACCGTATCTCGTAAATACCACGTTGGCACTTTCGACGTACCCACGCTTCAACTGGCACGTGATACATGTCACTCAAGCCCAGTCTTCCAGTCGCCGTAATTTGCCGGTAGATGCATAACGGCGTTAACCCATTAAGCCCAAATCCTCTTCTATCAACATGCCACGTAGGAAACCACCGTTTATAAGAGAGTCGTCACGTTTCCCAATTAAAAAAAGAGTGGGCCCACGCGGACATACCCACTCCTTTTTTAAGTAACTATCTGCGTCAGCTTCCGTTTCTCTCAAAACACTCGTGCCCTCCTCGAAGACACCAATCTCAGAATCAGATTACGGTTTCTTTCTTTTTTGATCGATCTTCAAACCTATTCTTCTGCTTTCTTCTTCTTCTTCTTCTTCTTTCTTCTTCTTCTTCGTTTCTGTGATTCTTTATAGTTGAATTGTAAGTTTTTGTTTTGGAGGGATTGATTAATGGCGGTAAATATGGAATCGTTGTCGGAGGCGACATCGGGCGCCATTGGAGCTCTTCTAAGCACCACCATTCTTTATCCTCTCGACACTTGCAAGACTAAGTACCAGGCCGAGGTTCGAGCAAGAGGCCAGCAAAAATATAGGTGATAATTTAACAGACATACCGTACCCCTTTTGATGATTTTTCCTGTGATTGATGCTTTCTCTGGATTTTGATCGAGTTTTTGTTTGTTTCCGGTTCTTTTGTTTTTTCTTTTTTTTAGAAAATTAGGAGTTCCATGATCGGTACAGTTTTATGTTTTTATTCTTTGGTTCGCGTCTTCATCGTTGAAAAGCGAAAAAAAAGAGATTTTTTTTTATGCTTTGGAGCTTGAATTCGGTTTTGTGGATTATTATTTTGGTGATTTTTTGCTAAATTGAGAAATTGAGAAAGATCTTATGTTTTATTTCTGATATTGGAACTGATGAATCTGAGGGTTTTATAATCTGAAATATTGGTTTGAGCTTGCTTATGCTATGTGGCTTTATGGATGTGATCCGGCTCTAATGTGGGCTAATGGAAGATCTTTTACTATGAAGTTCAATATTTAGCCTATTTCGTTTTTTTTTTTTTTTTTTAAAATTATGATAGTATTCTAAATTGTAAAATATGTGTTTAAGTTGATCTGTTTGTTGGTCTCAAAGCGTCTTGGAGAATATACGACATGATATTTGATAGGGAAAAGAGGAAACTTTACTTGGCTGATAGGGCTGCAACTAGGATCGGTGTCACTCCATGATCAATGAGTTTAACCCAACTTCCATCGTGGCTTGAACTGTGGTTTCAGTATAGGTGTGGTTTGGAAACATCAATCCTAGTAAATGTCGAGTTGGTTCTGGTTGATTCCTGATGCCATGGATTATTTCCTTGGCAAAGCTCATTTTAACGGTCTAGGTGAGAATGGCCACATTTTTGAGTGGGAGCCAAGCTTGTCCTATATGATAATTACCTGATCTCGCAAATATTTTTATCATTTTGATTATCTATTGTTTTTATACAGCTTGATTAAACTCAATTAATTGGCTGATCATTTTAAAAAATAAAAAGCTGAATGTCATGTCAGTTCATCTTTTATCTTTTCATTGTAGATATATGAACATAATTTTTGTGTCACCAAATTAGTTCATGGTTCTATAACTACTTGTAAATTAAGAATCGACCTGGCCCCTGAGTATATAGGAGGAAGCAGATTCATGTAGCCAACCCCATGTAATTAGAAAAAGGCTTAGTTGAGTTGAGATTAATTCATGGTTCATTGTAAAACAAAACCCACTTTAACTCCTTTTAGATATTCAACAGTCATTCCCAATTGGGTGAAAGCTGACTTCAACCTATTGATTGTTATATATATCGTTCATAGGAAAGCTCGAGGGTACCTATCCTCTACTAATTAGAAAACCTTATATTTGTTTATTATATGTCACTTTCATAATTCATAATAACCTGTTTATTTTAGTTCCTTGGTATCAAACTACTGCTTTTCTTGTATCTATAATTTATGCGACCACTGTCCATGAATCTGAACCCAACTAATTCGGATGAGGCTTTATTTTGATATTGATGACGATTGATGACAACTATCCATGGTTCTAAACTAATTGAATACTTGGTGAACAACTTTATTTGGGACCTTAATCTAAGGAATGCCTCATTATAGTGGTCGTCGTGTCTTTTTTCTTTTCTTCCTTTTTAGATCATCTTAATTTGATCATGCAGCCCAAAGGGTAGTCCTTATTTTCTTCATGCAAATCCTTCTTCTTAATTGTAATACATATACGATTGGATTTCATTCTTTAGATTTAGTGTAGTTAAGCGGTTATTAAAGGAAAGAAAAAGACAAAATGGAAATGAATACCATTTTTCAACATCCTTGTATAAACTTAACAGTGACAAGTTTCCTTTTGTAAACTTTTGAAGACAATGGTAACCTCCATCTATTTTACTTTAGTCATGTCATAAATTTATTAGTTTTTCTTGAATCAAATTTTTAACCTTAATTTTATTTACACATATTCCTTTCATTAACCTCTCCGGATTTTTTTAATCATTAACACCATCAAACTCAACTTGTGCTAAGCTTTAGTTACCTTACCCTTGCACAAATTGGTCCCAAACTTGGATGGCAGAGAAGAAATGCATTAGGTAGCTGACTGCTAGTGTAAAACTTCATTATCTCCTTTATGAATATGAATCCCACTTATTCAAACTAAGCAAAGATAGGTGAGGAGAAAACAGCTATATATAGCAGATCCTTTGACATTTATGCTTGGCTTCCAGTTCCCTTTTCTTGCTTGTTTTTCTCCTCTGTTTGCATTGTTGTGTGGATATGGTTGATGACCTATTTACAAAGTACAATGTTTGTGGATTAATGGGGAACAAAAGGAAAAAAAAGGGTAAACAAAAAGGACTCTAGCAACCATGTTCTTTTGGTAATTATAGAAAGAGTCAGTTTGAGAATCAGGAAATAGCACTTCATTACTTAGCAAAACTTAGCCATTTCAAGTTGGAGTTCAAATCCACATTATCCACTGTAGGTCCTTCTGACAGTTTGACAAGGCATTAATTTTAGCTCATTATGTAGATTCTTTTGTATTCCGTTGGTCAAATGCTGCGTTCTAGATGCAATGCAAGATTAATCCAAAACATCTTTGGTATCTAACATTTAGTTTATGTCAGAGCAGAGTGGAACCGGATGGCACATTTTTTTATACATGCAACAATTATATGGAAAGAGTTCTCACCTTGAGTTACTACCATCTCTAGGAATTGGATGCTCAACTACTAATTGCATTTTTCCCCTTTTCTTGTACCAAAATACAATTAGAAATCAGAGTCTGTTCAAGGCTTGTGAACTCTTAGAGAAGACCTAAGGAAATCGCCATTTCCCAACACTTCTTTTATTAGAGTATATGTAGGGTTGAAGAACACTTAGATACAACCTGATGAGATGACAATATGCATACTTTTAAATATCTTCCACTGAAATTTGAATGTTTCTGGTTGCAACTTGAGAGCAATGCCAATGATCCTAGAGAAATTCCTTTGTCACATCATATTATATTATTCTTATCAAATTTTAGTTAGCTTTTGGTAGGGTTTATCTCCAAACCCAGAGGCATCAGATTTTGAAAAAAGATAAATTGAAGCAGTAGGTTTTTCCTTTAAAAGTAGTTAATAAATTTAAGTTGTTAACTTATGCAGGAACCTTTCAGATGTCTTGTTTGAAGCAATTTCCAAGCGACAGATTCTTTCATTGTATCAAGGGCTTGGGACCAAGAACTTGCAGTCATTTGTTTCACAGTTTGTCTACTTTTATGGCTATAGTTATTTTAAAAGGTTATATTTGAGGAAGAGTGGATCTAAATCCATTGGAACAAAAGCAAACTTGATTGTTGCTGCTGTTGCTGGTGCTTGTACTGTCATAGTGACACAGGTAACTAATCTTTTGTGCTAAATGTTGTCCATTCCATTAGACTTACATAATACTCTTCAGTGTTTGGATGCTCCAAAATCAGAGGGTAACCACAGGTTGAATGCTCTAGTGTTTGAATCATTTTGAGCTTGTAAACAACAAGGCTACTAGATGCTTTCAATATGTCAAAGATTTTGAGGCATATTGGTTTTTTAGGTGATTAGATGCATAAGAAGGATTAAGCCTCACTGTTTTTCCATGCTCTACCTTCTATGCAAGAAAAAAAATATCTTAAAAAATAAGTTTTAGAAATATGCCTGATGATAACTAGGAGATAATAAGTAGCTGATACTCTAATTTTATGATTGAACTTGACCTTAGGGAGTGATACACAGAAGCTGAATAACTGATGTTAATGTAGACATGATTGCCACTCCTTGAATGCACTACCAATCTGTAAACATGTACCTGCGTATCCGACTAGTAAACCAGACAATGTCTAACAACTAACTAAAAAGTAAGATATACTGACATTAGCAAGTAGAAAGTAATATTAACAAAAACAAAGATAAATACTTGTAACAAAACCAATGATTTGTTTAATCTCCCCCACAGCTGCTCCCCCCGAACAAGAAGGGCAAAAAGAAGGTTTTGGATGTAGTAGTATTGAATAAAAGGGTTTTTTTTTTTTTTTTTTTTTTTTTTTGGAGATGGAGTAGGTCTTCTTAAAATCCTTCAAAATTAGGCTAGTTAGTTAAGTAAGGTGGGATTTGTCCCAAGGAAGCCGTGGGAAGTGATGGAACTGAGAATGTTGAGATTTCTGTTCATAGCATTTTCAGGAGTACAAAACTTAACTCCTACATTAAGAATTTACTGCAACACCTGGTGGAAATTAAAAGATTGTTCTGTCATAGAATAGTATTCAAGTGTATTATGGAGAAAGGAATAGAAATTTGAAACCAATAAAAAAAAAAGAGTTTTAAGTTATATTCGAGCATCACCGATGTTATTTACAATGTAAGTAAAGCCTGGAGGCTTTGGCCTCTTTCTACTGAAGGCTTAAGCCTTGGGCCCAAGACTCTGACACTTGCCATGAGACATGCTCAAGGTTTAAGCCTTAATGTCCTTTGCAAATATTGATTACGTTATAGAGCTCAAATGCATGGACATTGATCCATGCCTATTAATCTGGATCTTGCATCTCTACCTAGTTTGACTTCAATTAATTAACAGCTGTTTGCATTGTTCTACTTCTATGTTTATATATCGTTTCATCAGATATCCTGATTTCTGAATTTCCTGTGTAGCCCCTAGATATGGCTTCCTCAAGGATGCAGACAAGTGCCTTTGGGAAATCTAAAGGACTATGGGAAACCCTCTCAGAGGGAACGTGGAGCGAGGCTTTTGATGGCCTTGGCATCTCTCTTCTTTTGACCTCCAACCCGGCTATTCAGGTACTTACCCAAACTTATGGAGCGTATAATGCTCTCAACCAATGTTACTGAAGCTTATGACATGCACACAATTTGGCTGACCCAATGGTTGCCTGTCCTCTCCCTACATCTATGTGTTTCCATTTTGTAGATGGGTGTGTAATTTAGTATTTTGTTCAGTAATTGAAGCCTCTAATGGAGACTACCATTAATAAAGAGGTGTTAAGCTTAAACTTGTAATTTTTTGCAGTACACCGCATTTGATCAACTGAAGCTACGACTTTTGAAGGGGAGAAAAAGCTACCAAACGAATGCAGATTCTTCCCCAGAAGCCCTTTCTGCCTTCAGAGCTTTTGTGTTGGGCGCTGTATCAAAAAGCATTGCCACCGTTGTGACATATCCAGCAATAAGGTAAGTTCATGTCTCTCTCATTTTCTGGGCCTGTTTGGTACAGCTTTTACAAAATTGCTTTTCGAGAAGTACTTTTAGAGAAAACACGTTTTGGGAAAGCTGGCCCCTCGCCCACTTCTCCAAAAAGCAAAAAACTGTTTTTCCACTGCAGATTGGTTAAAAAATAGATGTTGCCAATTGCTAAAAAATTGCTTTTGGTCCAAAAGCACTTTGTAAATGTTCTACCAAATGGGCTGAAACTTGAAATGGCTTTTGATCTGCAACTAGGTGTAAAGTCATGATTCAGGCTGCTGAAGAGGATGATGGTAAGAAAGATGGGGCTCGGCCCAAATCCTCAAAAACAGTTTCTAGTACCATTTATGCTATTTGGAAAAGAGAAGGGATTCTAGGTTTCTTCAAAGGATTGCAAGCTCAGATCCTTAAGACCGTGTTGAGCTCAGCCTTGCTTTTGATGATCAAAGAGAAGATCACGAGGTCGACATGGGTGGTAATGCTTGCACTCAGAAGGTACCTTTTGCTCTCTGGAGGCAGACCGAAACGTTCTTTGCAATGCTAAAGAGAATGGTGTGGCCTAACCATGCCATTTCCCGACTTGTCCCAAGACCCTGCAATGGTGAGACCAGCATGGGTAAGGACCTGCCCCCCATGTAAATAACATGGCTCAATTTGGTTTCAGTAAAATAGAAAAGAATCAATAATAGAGGTACTAGGCATCATCATTTTAGAATTTCAAACTGAGATTAATAAATTGCAAGAAATTCTGATTTTGATGTCAAAGGATGTTGTTTAAGTATTAGTTATATTTATTTATTTTCTTAAAGCAAGCTATGAAGATCTTTCCCCAGTATAACTGTGTTACCATTATTAATGCATTTCTCCTGTGCTTGGTGCTAATCTGAACATGGTTTCTATGATTATTGATATTTAGATTCTTTAGTAAAATAGGTGTCAGCGATGAGTGTTAGAAGGGAATGCAAGAGGATAATAAAACAATATTATCATAATAAATCTTTATGATATTAATAGCGGGCCCTCCTTCATACTTTGTATTTTTATTTTTATTTCATTTTGAGTGAAACCCTAAATTCCCAAATACCATGTCTTTAAGATGGGATCAGTGTATTAGTTATTTGAAAAACATGAATTTACTTATTGTTTCTAATGAATGGGAAATTTGTTTCTTTATGGTGGGTTTTTAATGGGTTTATAGATGTTTTGTTGAGATTTAATAACAAATAATGCTTTTTGTTTTTTTTCTTCAAGTAGTATCTAATGAACAAGATGTACATCAGAATGGCTGATGCAAGATGTCAGTTGAAAAGAGAATTTAAGAAATGGGCATAGTAGATAAATTGATAGCAGTCTAATGGTTTGAATTTTCTTGTTCTTTCAATAATTGTTATCAGTTTTGATATTTCATTTAAGTTTTGTATTTTTATCTATGGGTTCAACGAATTTAAGTCAAGATAATAGGAATAATAATCTTGACTTGTAAAACAAATGAAAATTGCTAAATAATTCCTCCCAAGGATTTGCTAATGTGATTTGATATAAATCACCTATCTATAGTTTTTTTTTTTTATAATTTTTTTTAATATTCCAATGTTTTACACATGTAAAATGAATATTTATTTTATTTTATTTTTTTGAAATTAACAGGTAGTAGGGACTTACCTTCTCATTAATTCTTTTAGAGCACAGTTACAAATAAGTCTTTACATTACTCTTTAGAGCACAGAGAGTACAAATACTCAAGGACACATGTCATCTCAAAATAAATAAGAATATTTATCAATCATGATCAAAATAGATAAGAATTGTATCATGGATTCATGATGCATGTCATCTCAACTAAAGATTTAAGTCTACCTCTTAATCAAGTCAAATCAGATCGACATATAAAATCATATGTTTTCATTGTCAAAAAGACCATGGGATTGTCAAGAAAGTCCGTGTAGCTATGGGCATTTAGACAAGCAACTCTTTTCGTGATTAAAAAAGAACACTAGTTCAATTGATTAAAGAACTTGGTATAAGTGAGGTTGAATTCTAAGTCTTAAGTTCAAGTTTGGACGTGCTTTCATTTAGTCGTCCCTGTTGAAAAGGCAAACTCAAACGCTTCTGCCTTGCCTGAGTACGTGAAGATTAGTTTCGTTTAAAGATAATAATGACACCTTTCAAATGCCAAAAAATTAATAATAAAAAAAACAAAATAAATAAATGAAAACCACAAATTAAAAAATAAAAATAAAAAATAATTTTGATGGATTAGATAAGGGTAAGTTGCCTTTTCTATTTTATACATATTATAATTTTTGCTGATCAAGTTTTTTTTTTTTTTTAAATATTTTTGATAAAGTTTAAATGGAAGGAAGATAAAATGGAAGTATTAAACTACTAAGAACAATTTATGAAGAAGATGGGAGTTGTTGTGGTCGCTGAACTTATGTTTCCAAAGCATATCCTTTTATTTAGTCGGCTAAAGTTAAAGCATGTTAGGACCAAATAAACAATAAAAAAAAAACAAAAAAGTTAAAATAAACAACAACAAAAATTTAATGAAAGCATGTTACCTTGACTGTTGCTTGTAAGTATCAGCAATCTGGTAAGATTGAAAACATATCTAGAGTTGATTTTTCATTTAATAACTTAAAGATATTGCTAAGTTGCTTGTTAGGCTGCATTTGGTTTACCAATTGGGAAACAAAAATACAATTAAAAAAGATAAAATTTAAAAAATATTTTTTTATCGTTTTCTAAAAACAATCTATTTTCTTAATAAAAAGTAAAAAACTGTTTTCAAAATTTTTTGAATCAAATAATTTTTTAATAATTTAAAAAAAAATTATATTACGATCATAAACCAAACATAGCCTTAATTTCCCTTTCATGATTTTTTATTTTTTTTGGCCCATCTTTTCAAGATCAGTTGCACGAGGAGAAGGGTAAGGCAAGAACTGACAGTGGTGTTTCTTTTGTTTCTTACATGTGTTTTGATTTGATTGGGCATGATTTTCTTCTTACCTTCCTTATTTCTTAGATCAATTACATGATGAGTAGGGCAAGAGCTTGAAGGGTATTTCTTCTGTTTATTTAATTTACATTCTCTTTTTTTTTTCTTTGGTTATATATATATAATTGGCCACACAATTTGATGATTCTTCTCAATAGGAAAAAAAAAAACTTACACATAATCGTCTCTAAATAATTTTTACAGGTCATGTTTCATATACACATAAACTGCCTCTAGGCCGCCGAGGTATCATATTCAGTGTTGGATTATTAATTCTATCCACACATTCCTGACAAATTCATTATGACCACGTATTGTATGATCCATATCAATGTAGCTATTGTCATCAACTTTATTTCAAGGATTCATTCATGATGTTTTACTCTAAAAGGCTTCAAAATCAAAGAGGATAAGATTCTAACTTACATTTTATGTAATGAACTTGCCCTTATCCATTGTAAGATTATTATTTTCATTCATACATTGCCCAACAAGTCTTTACCTTGTCTTTATAATGAACTTTCTCATATTGTCAAACGAGGACAATATCTCAACTAAACCACCAGGTCTAGATTTTTAGCTACTATTACAAATTCTATCCCTTACCTATGAGCTCAAGTATGGTTTTACTCAAAAAAGAGTTGAAAATAAAATGTAAAATATTTTAATTTGTATTTTATGTGATAAACTTGTCTACATCCAATGTGAAACTATTATTTTAATTTGTACATTCTCAATAATATACACGCATTTTACAATGAATTGATTTAAAACATTCACTCGTCAAGCCAACTAATACTACTCAGTATATAAAGAAAATCTCAATGATCAATCATGAAACTTGCAATATGTCTTATGACAGACAAAAAAATGAATTAAGTACTTGGCAATCCATGTATCGTTAGCTTGTCAAAGATGTGATCAATTCGGTATAATCACGCAATGGCCCCAGGTATATATGACTTGATTGCAAACTAACATAATTTCATGAACAAGTACAAATGGAACCAAGACCCTGATTTAGAAAATAAATAACAGGAAAAGAAAGCATAGTTCATGATGAAATTTTAAGATCCTAGAGTTCTAGCACCTGAGTTTGTCACTTAACTACAGCTTCACTTCACTAACTCATTTTTTTTGAATATGGTAAAATGGTGTTATAGTTGGTGAAGTAAATATGTGTTGGGTCAGAAGATTTTTGTTCCCTAGTTGTGGATACTGCCAACCACATGGTATAAACCAAGGAAGCAAGATTAACAAAAACCCTAGCAAATTACACTACAAGAGAGGTAAATTCAACACTGTATATGCTTGGGCTTTATTTGAGAGAGCCAAAGCAAAATGTTGTTCTACAAAAAGCAAAGAGACCTCAGTTTTTTGAGAAAAGTACAAATATAAAATCCAAATGAATACAGATATAATCATAAAAGAGAATGAGGAAACAAGATAAAACCCTAGAAATAGTCAAGCAAAGGCCTCCTGAATTTGAGGCCTTGTGGAAATAGAAAGTTTTAGTTATTTTAGTGGGCAAGATATATAAGTCTTGATGACTACCATATATATCTTACTTTAAAAAACTCTTTGGACAAAAATGCTACTCATCTGCCTATTTTTATTTATTTTTTATTTTTTTAAAAATTTAGTTAGGACCCTTAATTCATGATGGATTTATGACTTGGGATTTGAAAAATGTAGAGCTTGATAAAAACCAGTGTTTTCAGTGCATGTATTAGAATTTTCAAGGGATTTGACACTGATAGGACATTACATTGGAATCAAAGGTGTGAATGTAGAAATCAATGAGTTGGAGAAGGATGGTTGGGGTACCAGGGACTTTTATTATGAGTAAGAAGACTTTTTTTCATTGGCCCACTTTGGGATCATTGAAGCATCTAAATAATAAATATGTCTTCTCCTTATTTTATGTCACTAATAAGAAATGTGTGATGTAATAGTACCTAAGATATTTATATATATATTAGTTTCTTAATTTTACAGTCTACATTACAAAAGATTCTTATATTTAAAAAAAAAATAAAGATAAAAAGGGTATATGGGTAGTTCTGATAATTGAGAGGGTGATGTAGTAAATATATGTACATATGTGAACAATAGAGCCTTCGCTTTAATGAGCCTCACCACCCCACACAAAATTCCTGTAGCAATCACATTATAATTGTCCCTCTTGTATTATTATTATTGCTTTGGAACTGCAACACATATCAAACGACATTTCTTCAATCTCTCCCACACCCCCATTTTGATTCTTCTTCTTCTTCTTCTTCTTCTTCTTCTTCTTCATCATCTTCTTCTTCTATTCTCACTTTAAAATTCTCCAACTTTCATGCAAGCACAGTGATCACGAGAAGAAGAACAAGAAGAGATAATAGGTCTCAAAATCATGGTAGTTTCAAAGATTCAACTTGGGTTTCTTGTAGCTATATTGATCATGAGTTCTTCAGCATTGCAGAATGGATCAGTAGTGTTGGTGTTGGGTGCAAGATTACTAAGTACAGAGAAAGTAGAAGAAGCTCAAGTTTGGCATAAAATCTCTAGTAGTACTTCTGAAGATAATGGAGATTTCATGGTAGTCACCCAAAGAGAAGTACCTTCATGTCCTGACCCATTACACAACAAATAGCTAGATTAAGCCAGATTATACATTAATGGAGCAAAACTCGAGCATAAACGATATCATTTCGAAGAACTTCAAGTTGATTTGAGCGAGTAATTAATTAGTGCATGCCTAAGATGGTTTTTTTCTTTTTTTCTTTTTCCTATAATGAAACTGTCTTGTAACAATACTATTCTTCATCTCCAATTAATGTTATATATTTGTTTAAGTTCCTTAAAAAATGTCTATCTCTCTTTCATTCTTTCTTTCTTTTTTTCTTTTTGCTTTGATACTCGTTTAGTGTTGAGTTATGAGTTGCTATGTGACGGCCCGCCCTCAGACCATCGTCTCCGCAGGAACAACATTAGGGAATACCGGGATAAATTGCCCGACATAGGCATTCCAAACTACCCCATCATACGTGGGATGGTCGGGACCCTACATGCTATAAGCTGTGTAATTTGTGAGAAAATTAAGTTAAAGAAATGGAGATATGATGCATAACTTTGTTTTTTTTTAAACTATGATGTATAACTTTGAATAAATAAAATTCTAGTCATTTTCATGTACATCCTTTTTGACTTAGGAGAGGAACAAAAAGCTACTTAAAAAGAGGTTTAATTGACTCTAATGCTTTGAAAATGTGATCCCTTAGTGAGACTTTTCGATGTGTTAGTGCCAAGATTTCAGTGTGTTTTAGTTTTTTAATAATCCTAAGTTGAAAACAGATGAGTTGAGCAAATTAAAGCCTAATTCCAAGTTCCTAAGATGCAAAAGACTTGGCCTAACCCAAAAACCTAGAAAGCGATTGCACACTCCAACAAAGTTTTGCCTATTAAACATTTTGTTAATGTTACTCTGCCTAGCTACAAAATGTGTAATAGCTACATATAGAACTACACTATTATAATTATTAGTTATATGCTTGCGATTCACATCTATATGTAATACACGATCAAATTGTTGAGTTTTTCAACCCGATCGATCAATCCAATATGCAGCGGAAACATTCAAATAATAAATTAAGCAATCATACAACCAATTTAACATGGTTCGGCCAATCGATGTCTATGCCTACGGGTGGAGAAATTAATTATACTGAGAAAATTATAATACAAGAAGGTTATTTTTCGACACTTACCTCTAGTCACACACTCAATCATTCATAATCTCTCAACCTACTCGCCCATTCTATTACACTTCAATTTGATCTACCTATTTTATATTTATAATAAACATTAGATAAACTTTTAATGTAACCCAAATATTAAAATTAGACATTTATTACAATTGAAAATCTTCAAAAATTAGAAACCAACCTAAACTACCATATTTTCTATTTTACTCGTACTCAAATTAAATACTTTCTATTTTGAGTTCGAACCAAAATCTCAACAGTAATTACTATAATAATGTAGTACATATTGTTGCATTTTTATTTATTTTTTATGTAATTAAAACATTTCTCCAAATCTTAAATTAAAAGGGCCAATGTGAAATAAACTCAATTTGAATGGCTCATGAAATTAGAGGCATCAACGCAACTTAATTAACTCAATGGTCAACAATTTTTTTCTCAACTACATGAGGTTGGCTATATAAATTCACTTATAATACAAATATATTCATGTTATAATTGATCTAATTAGTGAAGATTTTATATACTTAGACTATTCAATAGACCAGCCTTTTAATTTTTCAGATTCACATTTGCCTCTAAGTAAAGACTTGTCTATTTCTCTCTCTCTCTCTCTCTATATATATATATATATATATATATATATAAGTGTTTTTCTGATAAGTGTTTTTGAGAAAAGCTAGTGTAACCCAATGTTTTAAAAAAATAGAAAACTCGTGTTTGGCTAAAATCAGGTGTTGCTAAATATCTTTAAAAGCACTTTGAAAAAACTCTCTCAAAGGCCTTCCTTTAGACGTTATTATTGTCACTTATATTGGTTATAGTTGATATTATAATGAGAGATTAGGTAGGGAATGAAATTGAATCCTCCAGTGCAAAGGAGAAATATGATTCATGAGATTAAATTCTATATGCAACATTTAAGTCATCATTCAAAGCATCCTATTAATTAGTGTAAAATGTTGTTAGCTTTTATATTATAATTGACTATACAAGTGTTTTTTTTTTTTTTTTTTGAGAAAGACTATACAAGTTATAATTAAGTTATAATATAACACATCTTTGTTGGCCTATTAAAAAATACTGTATTTTTCACTATTTTATGATTCATATTTTTTTTTTCTTATGTAGCACATGTTCTCAAATCATCAAAATGTATTTATTATTGATGTTTTATAACAATGATAAAGAGATAATTAAATAATCACATTAGTTTGTCTGTACAAAACCCGGACCCACTTGCACAACTCACAATAGCGGACCGCGACCGAGTCAGGAAACGGTTCGGATCCGTGGAACGCTTCCCCAACCAGAACAGAACGTCTCCCCAGCTTCCGGCCGGCGCCGGTGACGCATTGGTGGAGATGTTGGCGCTTAGGTTTAGGACTTGTGTCGCCTTGTTTCGTTCTTTCTCCGCAGAAGCTACTGCTACGGAGGTCGCCACAAGGGGCGGCGGCGTAGACACGTTAGGGCGAAGGCTTCTGAGTTTAATATACCCGAAGCGAAGCGCGGTGGTCACCATTACGAAATGGAAGGAAGAAGGCAATGGTGTTCGCAAGTACGAGCTCAATCGCGTGGTTCGCGAGCTTCGAAAGCTCAAACGCTACAAACACGCTCTTGAGGTTGTTACAATCTCCTTTTCTCTGATTCATTTTCTGTTATTTATTTGTTTATTTTTTCTGATTTGTGTGTGTTTGTTAAGATTTGATCCAAGGGAGTTGTGTTATTGTGATTTTTGTTGTAAGGGTCTCAGCTTTTTTTTTTTTTGGTTGATATTTGATGGTTTTGTATGTTAAAGATTCTAGGGTTTCGAGCAATTAGATCAAGTAAGTTTTTTTATTAAGATGATGATGAATTCGGATTGTGTGATTGGTGTAAACATCTATCTCTGTAATGCCTGCACTGATGACTAGCAATGCGAGCCTAACACATGAGCTCCAAAATGTAAGTAAGTAAGTAAGTAAGAAGAAGAAGAATTTGGGTTTCTGGCGGTCCGATGTTATCATCAACATAGTGCCTGCTTTGATTCCAATTGATTTGAATTCATGGATAGAACTCACTCTTGAAAATCGGCTTGCAAGGGGAAGGAACCCAAGAGCTCCTATACCCCTTTTTTTCTTTTTACAATTAGTTGATGTGAGATTTAGTCATGTTAATAGATTCTCGATAAACTCTTGAAGAAGTACATTTGGAGGTCTGGATTCGGAAGTTCAAAATTCAAAGTGTGGTTCTCAACTTCTCATCCTGGATTAGATATAAATTGCAAACTTCGAATAGTGATAAGTTTAGGTCTTGAGGAGATCCATGGTTGGGAGCACCTGTCTTATGGAGGTTTCCCTCGCTTGATAAGCCCGGCTAGTGCCTTGGTGGTAAAATTTAATTCTGTGGTCATTTTGGTTTGTTCCGTATAATTGAACTTGCCAAAATTTGATCACTTTCTAATGAAAGTTTGGTATAATTTTTTATTTTTTTTTGGTAAAACTGTAGAATTTAAGACAAATATACCAGTTAATCCCCCTTATATGCCTTCATATGTGATGTGAGTCTAAAGAATATATACAACAGCTTTTGGGTGGGAGTAGTTGTGACTCTTAGCTGATATAGAAGTTTTAGAATGAGTTGAGTTTTTGTGACGAAGGTTCTTTGACATGAAAATTATCTTCAGAATTCAACTTTCCAATATCAATTACCTTATGAAAGTTGATATGAGAAATTTTACAAATATGTGTTAACCATTTTTGTAGTTAATTTAGACAATATTTATTGGGTTACAAATTTCAAAATGTGCTTGAGTTTTATGTGCACTATCTCCTCGTCCTCGGTCAAGTGATCAACCTCACAAGATATTTCTTCATTTTGAAACATTAACTCGGGCTAAATAATCATAACAGACAAATATAAGTCATATCTCAGGAGTATATATGGACCTTACCTTATACACACGAATCTGATTTAGGTAATGTAAGTCTTATCATGGTTAATCGATCTAAATTTGATTTACCATGCCCCTAAAGCTTTTAGTTCTAAGTCAAGGCTCTGAAAATTATTCAGGATAACTTTTTGAGGGCTATGAACTAACTATGGAATTATGAATTTGTCTTGGACCAACTTTTATCTATCATGGATAGACTACAAAACTATTTCATTCTACAACTTCTGTCATTTTAATGCAGATATGTGAATGGATGAAGCTTCAACAGGATATTGAGCTACTACCAGGGGATTATGCTCTCCATTTGGACTTGGTTGCAAAAATCCGTGGCTTGGCTAGTGCAGAGAAATTTTTTGAAGATCTTCCAGAAGGGATGGTGTCACATCCAACATGCACGGCTCTACTCCACACTTATGTACAGAACAAGCTGTCTGCGAAATCCGAGGCTTTGATGAAAAGAATGTCAGAATGTGGTCTTTTGAAGTACCCTCTTCCTTACAACCACATGCTATCTTTGTACATTTCAACTGGGCAATTAGAGAAAGTCCCTTTGGTGATTCGGGAGTTAAAGAAAAATACATCCCCAGATGTTGTTACCTTCAATCTATGGTTAACCGTATGCGCTTCGCAGAATGATCTTGAGAATGCAGAAAAGATTTTCCTTGAGCTAAAGAAGTCAAAAATAGATGCTGACTGGGTTACATATAGCACATTAACCAGCTTATACATAAAAAATAATCTACTCGAGAAGGCAACAAGTACATTGAAGGAGATGGAAAAAAGGGTTTCTCGTAAAGCAAGAGTGGCTTATTCCTCCCTTATTACTTTGCATGCAAACACGGGAGACAAAGATGGTGTCTACAAAACATGGAAAAAGATAAAGTCAACCTTTAGAAAGATGAATGATGCTGAATATACATGCCTCATATCTTCACTTGTGAAACTTAAAGAGTTAGAGGAAGCTGAGAATGTCTATGCTGAGTGGGAATCATTGTCAGGGACAGGGGATTCTCGGGTTTCAAACATACTTCTTGCTGCCTACATTAACAAAGATCAAATGGAGAAGGCTGAGAATTTTTACGATCAGATGGTGCAAAGAGGTATAATGCCTTGTTATACTACTTGGGAACTTCTTACATGGGGTTACTTAAAAATGAAGAAGATGGACAAGGTTCAGGATTATTTCAAGAAAGCTATTGAAAGTGTCAGGAAATGGGAACCCAATGATCGAATTGTCCAAGAAATATACAAGAACCTTGAGAATCAGGGCGATACTGAACGTGCAGAACAGCTATTAGTTATTCTCAGGAATGCAGGATATGTGACAACTGAGATTTATAATTCTCTACTGAGAACATATGCCAAGGTGGGGAAGATGCCTCTAATTGTTGCTGAACGTATGAACAAGGATAAGGTTGAATTGGATGAAGAGACTCACCAGCTTATAAACTTGACTAGCAAGCTATGTGTTGGTGAGGTTTCAAGTGTACTCTCTTGAGGATATGCAATAGATGATTTTGATTATATCTAAGCAAGTTGGAATCAAGATTGAGTTGGACCCAAGTCGAGGAATTTCACAGTTTTTGTCGTGGCAATCCTTAATCTGCATTTTGGACCAGCTATTTGGGAAAGCCGGTGGTACTTCCAAACTGAAACATATCAAAGAAGAGGGGCAAAAGCATCTGATTTGAGCCCTAAAATCAGATGCTTAGATGATCCTGATGCTCAAACAAGTCATTTTCCATTGGGAAGTTTAGAAAATAAGAGATATATCAACTGTGATGCATCGACTCTAGATGGTGGAGGTAGCATGATCATGAATCAAACAAGGAAAGCTTGCAAAACTGCCGAGCCTTAAATTTAAATGTTAAGCGGCTTCAACAACTGTGCTATACTAAATTTGAATATTCTCTTATTCTCATGGAAGCTGTTCTGATAGAAGTTACACCGACCCAGTGCTTGACACAACAAGGTCTCATCATGAGTTGCTTATTCACAACATGATTTCTGCTTCATCAGGTATAAAACTTATCTATTGACATGAAAACCCTTTTAATTTTCCTGCATTGGGTATTTGTGTACTCTTTCCTTGTATACAATCCAGGCTCTTCTTTTGACAAATACCAGAACATGACCCTGATATTATAACATCAGTGTTTTTACAATGAATTATGAGCGTGAATCAAAAGTTTTATAGGTGAGGCTTCGTGTAGTCGTTTCTCTTGATTGTCCAAATGAATGCACTAGATTGCAAGGAGTTCAGTGACCATTGCACCTACCTGAACTCCAACAGATTTCAAAAGAAAGCTAAAAAAGTGGTAGTTTTAGGTGGGTAGTTGTGGTGGTTAAGGTAGAACAACTAAGAGCTGTTTTTAGCATAAACATAGCTGGTCAGCTTTCCAATATCGGAAAGGGTGATTTTACTTTTTTGGGTTCATTTGGGAGATTAGGTGTGCCTTCACTCACTTCAGTTTTACCTTTTTAAATATTAACATAATTTATGGGTCGTTGCTCTTTTTTTTAATAATGAGGGGAATTGGGTTTGTGCCATGACCCTATAATTTAAATCACATTATCAAATCTAAGCTATATTCTATGACAAGTGCTTATGATCCTTGGCCTGCAAGGAGTAATTAAAATATAAATCCCCTCTTTTATTTCTTACATTGCAAACTGTTTTTTCAATTATTCTTTTTGGGATTTCCTGACCTACACTCAATTACATTGGAAATCATTGTATTAATCTATTGCAATATTTGAAAGAGATCTTATAGAATTAGTTAAAGTGCTTCCAATTTTTCACCACCGAGTGGTTGGCTCAGTGGAAGCGGACTGAGTTCCAAGGTTGTCTTTATATAAAAGTTTTAGGATTCGATTATTGGAAGCGCTCTCGTTGGGAGAGGTTTATCATTCTGCTCCGGCCTTGAATGAGAACTAGTTCGATATCCGAAGGGTGTGGAGATATCTCGTAGGAAACTAAAAAAACGAAAGTGCTTCCAATTTTTCACATTTTCTTGTCTTTTTTTTTTCTTTTTCTTTTTCTTTTTTTTAGTTTTGATTTTGGTGGTGTTGACCTATGTGATGTGTATAAAGTTGATATCAACGTGTTTGTATAGATTATGATCAAATCTTCGCCAATGTCTTTTACATTATGATTTTGAAAATATTCTACTCGTTCGTTCACCCAATTAAACTATATTTTGTCCAAAGAAGGAACTGATCCTAATACACCTTCCTCTAGTATATCTGACTTTTGTAGGTGTTCATGTATGCCCTTGTGTCAGCTATCCAATTAATTAATGATCAACTAAACATCTATTAGATGTATTTATATATATATATGTGATTAGTAAATTGTGCTGTTTGGGCTTATAACCTCATATCTTACTTATCTTGTATCAAATCGTTGAAATATTTCTTTAAGACAAAAAATAAAATAAAATTGTAGATATCTTAACCCTTTCTCTAAATTTCAAGATATATAGTGGCCCTTTTACTTAAATTAAAAAAAAAAAAATTTATATCTTAAGAACTTCATGATATACAAAAAGTATGTAACCATTAATTAATTGTTGAATGACCTCATGGGTTCGGATTTTGGTTTATGAAGTTTTTTTATTTGTTTTAATCTGGGTTTTAGGTTTGACTTGAGAACAATTGCCATGAGTCATCATGGCTGAAAAAACACCCAAAAAGAATATGGGGCAAAGGGTGGGTGACATATTGATTTAAATATTTAAATAATGTCCTTTTTCTTTTCTTTTTAAACATTCTCCTACTTTTTTAGGCTTACTCTAATTGCAATGTTTTTTTTTTAATTGTATTTTTAATTACCCTGTTTTAATTGTATGTTTTATTTAAATATTTAAATAATATTTTTTGAGAAAAAAATATGTAGATTGTTTCTCAAAAAATAATGTCTCCTTATCATGCTTAATTTTAGGTTTTTCTCTATGTTTATTGTTAATAGGTCACTTTTTTTAATCGATGCATCCAAAGCCTAAGTTAATATGTAATAAATGAAAAGAAAAATGTCATCAGAGAAATATGTATTTCATTTCTCATATGGCTTCTTTGTTTATAAATATATATATAATATTCAAAGGGTAGAGACTATGTCCCTATCATATTTATTACTATTTATATCAAAAACATAATGTTAGTGCAAACATAGTAATACTGTATATATCTAATATATTAATGGGAAATATAAATGATTTTTATGGGAAATGATTATGATATTTATTTATTTTTGGTCGAAGATGGAATTTCATTGAAGGAAACCTCTATACAACAATTTGCTTACACACATACTTGAATACAACAGGCACACACCATTAACCAAGGTACCACACCATTAACTAAGGTATCCTAAATCAGCAATATAAAAGCCAACTTAGTCAGAGTCTCTTGGTAATTTGCTTTTCGCATATATATATTTCTAACTCAAAAAAATAAAAAAATAAAAAAATAAAAAAATAAAAAATAATAAAAAGATTGGAAAGGAAGGGGAAAGCGCGTGGGAGAAAGTGGAGCACGTGCGGGAAGAGTTGGAGAGAAATGGCGGGAGTTAGTTACGTGAAGAAGCGTATTATTATTTATACTAACTTGCAACAACAACCAAAGGCGAGAGCCGGGAGGAGGGGGGGGAGGTTTACCGAACCCAACCCAACCCACCCCCACCTGTCCACGCGTCCTCACCACAATTCCCTCCCTTCTTATCTTTTTCTTCAAATTATGTCCCTACCCCTTTCATTCTCCACAAGTACAACCTCTCCCACCCCCTACATGCCACTCAAATTACCAATTTGGTCACCAGAAGTACTTGAGATGACTAGCATTTCATGGAATTTAAGATGACCTAAGACTAAGAGGGGGTGGTGAGCAAATTCCATACAAAATGAAGGGCAATATCGAAACATAATCTTTTTTTCAAACAAAACAAATCTCCCTCTCATTCTATTTATATATTTCATCGTCTTGCAGGTCAGAAGTTGGAGCTCTTCCCCTTATCTAACACAACAACAAGAAGAAGAAAAAGAAATTAAAAGTAGAAGAAAACTCCATTAATTTGCCCCTCTCTTTGTAATGGAGCTTGAGGAAGATATTAATGGTGATGTTGGATTTGAAGAAGGAAGAGTTTGGCTTCCAACCCATGTTCTTAAAGAGGCACTTGAACCAAAGGTATGTATCATATTTAATCTTCAATCATATCATATTATCTCCAACTTTCATTAATCTGTTCTTCATTAAAATGCTTGATTAATATATAATTCCAGTTTGATCACTCATGAAGTTGCTTTATTAATTTGCTGATGATCAGTTTCATTCAACTTCTTTGTGTTCTTTGATTTGATTAATTTCAGGACTCCTCGTGGCCTCAACACCGCCATCGACACCATGGCCACGATACAATCTTGCCTGCAGATGCAGTTTCTCTGGTATGCATATCTTCCCTCTCTTCCCTTATATGATATCTCGTGGACCTATATGTAAAGTAATATTTTTTGAAACACTTAATTGAAAGACACCAATAATTATACATCATTAATCTTGTCGACGACGAGTTTACCAGTTTAATTCTTGAGGAAGATTATAAGTTGCATGAACAGTATTGAAACACAAGTATATGACAGTAAGGTTAAGAAAAGGGCTTTTCATATTAATATTAGTTAATGAGGTAATGCTTTTAGTTAATTGGATGGACATAATAATGGTCTAAGATGGCAACTTATTAATTTAATAGTAACCTTAGAACATTAAGAATGAACAATTTGTTTTTTACGGGAAGTGCTCCAACAAAGCATTCCATTCAAACCAAATCAATGAACAGATGATATGACACTACCAATTAATGAAATCATTTATGAGATTTTAAGACTGCTGAATTGTCATTTTAAACCCAAAAACTATCATCCCCCCGGCATGTTACTTCTGTATTTTTTTTTTTTTTTTGTTTTTTTTTTGTCTGAGTGCAAGTAGATATAGCTTGAAGATGCAACAAATGAAAATTCACCAGACGATAATAACTACTATATATAATTAGAATGAACCTGGACAATAAGGGCTAAAGCCCACAATTAGGACCTATGTCCTACAACTATATTATATTTTACTTGAGAGTCGAACCTTAATTAAAAAAAAAAAAAAAGAGTAACCTCCCACCTCATGGGTGGAGGAGGTCATACCCACCACCTACGCCAAGAGGTGAAATAAATGTTGAATTGACATTGACAATAAACATTCTTAGAAATATAATTATAAATATATTATTAGATACCCTTAAATTATTTGTTATATATTGTATGATTTAATATATATGATCTATTAATGGTCGAGTAATACTACACTAGTCTGGGCATGGCCACAAACACTCAAAGACGCCACCAATGTTAATTCCGCAATTTTTCGACTTCTACTTTGCTTTAATTAACCTTGAGTTAGCATTTAACGAGGTGCTTCTCCTCCCACCCACCAGTCAAACTCACTTCATCCACCTATTTTATTTTATATTTTTAATTTTCTTATTATTCTACTAAAATTGCCACATTATATAAAACTTTAAAAAAATTACTAACATATCATCTTCTTCTATAAAAACTTTAGATATTTACTCTTAAAATCAAATATTAAAATCTTTACATTGGCTACATAGAACAGTAATGGTTTACGATGAGTCTTCACAATGTTATATATATTTTTCAACTTCTTTTAATTGTTTTTTTTGTAATATTTTTGAAATTTTTAAACATAAAATTTTCTTTTGTTCTAGCAAATCAATATTTTAATGATAATTGAAATAGGTCAACCGACGCCAACCGAACCATTTCATATAAGTTTAGCCAATATTAGCCGAGCCTTTAGTTCTATGGTCGGCCAACGTTGGTTGAACATATAAAAAGTAGTCATACCAATGTTGGTTGAATGGTGGGTAGGAAGAGAAAGCACCCCATTTAACGTGGCAAGGTCAAATTCATTGAACAAGGCTCTCAAAATAAATAAATATTGTTTCATGAACATATGAATATATTCGTATGTTTCTTTTTTATTCTAATATTATGAAAAGCGTGAAATTGAATGTCATTTGTTGATATCTATCATACTCTTTTTTTTTTTTTTTTTGCTGATGTTTAATTGTTTTGTACGGGTATTTGGGTAGAGGAGTAGTACAAGAAGTACAAATATTTCAGTTTCTAATAGTGCTAATGGGTAACATGAAAAATTAACACACAATTATATATATATCAAAATCTTTATATGTCTAATTTAATTAACCGGCTGCTAATTATAGCTATATAGAGATGTGGTTAATTAATTATTTGTTATATAATTAATAACAAATGCAGAACCATAATTTCTTTTCAAATCCAAGCTGGAAATTGAAATCAAGATCAAGATACCGAGCAAATATAGCATCTGGTGGACCAGGAATGCAAGCAGTCTTTCTAGATCATTCTAGCAAAAAATCATGTGGTGGTACTGGATTTTTCCTTCCTCGCAATACTACTGCTACCAACTTCTCACCAAGCAAGAAACCTGGTAATCATCATCATCATCTTTAATCCATCCCTTCTATATATCTTGTATATATGTGAATTATACATTGTAGTTCTTATTATCTCATACGTTGCATTTTCTAATTATCTAAACCATGTGTTACGTACTTGTCATATATAGTTCAAGAACTTTAAGGAAAACATCCAAAATATATATTCCGGTTAGATTCTCTCAAAATTATTCTTTTTGACGTGAGGTTGCGTTTGGTTTATGATTCGAATACGTTTTTTTGTATCTAAAATTTGAAAACACTAAAAATTAATTTGGTTAATTGAAACTCGAAAATAATTTTTTAAATTTTATAAAAAAAATATAGTATTTTTAAGAAGTGACAAAATATTATTTTTTAAATTTTTAAATTTTAAATTTTATTTTAATTTTCGATCAAGTTATTGTACTTAGTAGCCTTGTTCACTTGCAGCCATTTGAATATTACAAAAGGCCACGGTCTAACGAGGGAAGCTCCCCATTTATATGTATATATATATTTTATATGATGAACTACTTTGTTATGATCATATGAGACAATCTTTATATATATATATATATATATATATATATATATGTATGTATGTATAGATGTATCTCGCTAACTATGACTAATCAATGGTTGCAGCTTGCTCCCCAGTGCTTCTTCCTGCACGTGTCATTGAGGCCCTTAACCTGAATGTTTATGCATTAGGCTCCATACTTAGATCTCGACAAGGTAAGGATTTGTTGCTCTTTTGTTTAAAATATATATATATATATTGGTTCGATCGAGCTACACCAAATATTTAAATTTCTCTATTGCTAACAAAAATATTGTTTCTTTTATTTGATTTGCAGATCCGAATAAAAATCATAATGTAAGAAGTAGAAATGAGCATCGAGATTCTTGGAATTGCAAGAAAAATGGTAGCAAAGGTGTTGATCATGATGTGAAAATTACTGAGAGTTGTGTTCCCTTAAACCCTTTTCAATCCTCTCCAGAAGAGATATTTCTGCCTAAAGATTGGAGCTACTAGCTCATGATATACTGAGAGTCCCTACTGTACGTGATCTTAATATTCCATGCATGGATCATGTAATGTGACTCTTCAATAATAACTTCTTTGAGAAAATAATAACCTTTCTCTGTTTGGTTGGCCATTTATTTTGTGTCACAAAAAAGAGGTGTATGCATATTTTGAAATCACCTATGTAAGAATCAATTTATATATAGATTGCCCATTTACATAAATAAATATTTCATAATGTATGAAAAATTGTCTTTTGTAGGTCAAATTAAATAGATGGTAACCTATATTTTATTTTGAAGTAGAATATTAATAAAATATTTTAATAATATTTAATTAGATGCATGATAAAAGGTAGTATTATAACGTTGACACCTAATATTTATTAAATATTAAAAATATTATGTAATACACACGCATCTTAAAAATATTTAAAAAATATTGGGCGTTAATGTTGTGTTAGGACATTGACACGGAACGTCCATATAATTTTTTATTAATTAAAATTAATCACGCTGTATTTAATTTGTAATTTGAATGCACGAATACAATAAAAAAAAAGACTTTTATCGTTTAAAAAAAAAAAAAAAAAATCTCGAGCAGGAAAACACACGATCCGGTTGAACCGTTGAATCAGCGAATTCGCCTATCTAGTCCACGTGGCGATTCTGATTGCGTCGCATCATTACCCCGTTGTAGTTTAACGATAACAGAAATTTTCGAAGGATTAGCATTTGGCTGCTTCGCTCGCTAATTCTTTTGCCAAGAAGAGAGGAGAAGCAGGAGGAGCTGAAGCGCTACTGTGTGTTTCGTTTTCTGATTGTCTGTGTTACTTTGGGGTCATGGAAGCAACCACCGTGTGCTCCCACGCTTTTCCTCTCAATGTTTTCAGGAGGAAGCCCCCGGAACGTCGTCGTAAGCGTTCTTTTATTGTAATTATATTCTTCGCGATTGATTGATTGAGTGTGTTTTTTTGTTTCTCTGTTTAATTCTTAATCATTTTGTTTACTCAGCTTTAACCCTATTTTTTCTTTTGACAACTTGTTGTATCTTCGTGAGGTTTTTTTTTTTTTTTTTAATGAGTTGAATGTTTGGACTGCTTTCATTTTAATTTGAGTTTTTGTTCGGATAATTTCTGAATTGGTTGAATTTCTTGTCTTGCGACAAAGTGGTGTATGGTCGGTCAGAATACTTCTTGAATGAAGAAGTAAACATCGATTTCGAAAAAAAAAAAAAAAAAGGGGTTTTCTTGCTGCAAGGGTTTGGGCTCATAGATTTGATGATTCTGGAACTGTAGTATTTGTCATCTTCAATCACTACGGATTTGCCCAAAATGCCTCGGAGTGAGAATTATCTTATTAGTGTAAATGAGTTTGATTGTTTATTAACTTTATTATTTTTTGGGTTCAAGTCAAGTAGTGTCTGTGGATTAATCCACTAGGTGGGTCAAAGGTAGGTCATTTAGGTTAGGGCTTAGGGGATTCACAGGAAACTGACCTTATGACTTTTTCAAGGACTTGAACTTTGGTCCATAACATGTAGAGGAAACCCACTTGTCAACTGACTTACATCTCTTTTTTTTTCCAAGCACTTGACCTTTAATAGATTCTTTTTGTGGGTTTGATAATACTTCAAGATTTCTTTCCACTTTAATGTATGAGAAATGAAAAAAAAAAAAATCCAGTATGCCTCATGAGGTACCAAGGTACACATCTTAGCATGTTAGCTACTGGGATATTTGTTATGGCTTTACCTTTACAAAGTTTAGGGCTTATTTTCTGAATTAAAATTAAATTAAAATTCATTATCAAACAACATTTATACAGATATTGTATTCATTCCTTGTATTTTGTCCATTTCAAGACCCCCGAAATATGTTTTATGTCATCCTATATAGCTTTGAGTCAATTCTAATGTATGCTGTGGTCTTCTCTATATTTTTATAATTGTTTTAGCATTATGGGCGTCCGTTTACAATATCTTTCAATTATTTCCTGTATGTTTACTCTTGATTTTTGCTTTTCCCATCTAACTTAACTCAACGAAGCCTTGTCTCTCTTCCATTCTCTTTTAAAGGCTTAATTGTCTATTGTATCACAATCATAAGTGATTATATTTTTTTGGTTATTGCTAGCCATGTTATTTTAGGTATTCCTCTTCTTATAATTTTATGAATTTTTCTAATTAGAACATCTTATTCCCATGGTCTTTGTTGCATTTGTTCAAACCCCTTAGTTAGTTTTCTCTCATTTTTATCTGAATCATATATAATTGGTCTTTGTTGTATGAATTTGTGAAGTCTGCTCTTTTAAGGGCTAAGTCGTCTATTATGTCACAGTCACAAGTGATTATATTTTATTGGTTATTGCTACTCATGTTATTTTTGGTATTCCTCTTCTTATAATTTTACGACTTTTCCTAATTAGGACATCTTATTCTCACGGTCTTTTTTGCATTTGTTCAAACCCCTTAGTCAGTTTTTTCTCATTTTGTTAGAGTCATATGTTTTAATGTTTTATCAGATTTCCATTTTAAAATTTACATTTTCATTACACTTAGTTTATTAAATTCTTTTTTTCTTTATTACTCAATAAATAGTTAGCATCATTTTCAGTTTGATTTGTGACTTTTCCACTAATTTGCAGGTAGCCTTGCCCATTGTTATTTCCCATTTTGCCATCCATTGTATGGTGGAAAATTCTCAGCCCAAGTAAACAGTGCATCAAGGTCAATTAAAAGGCAGTACATGTTCCCAAACAGTCATTTATCATCAGATTTGAAGAAAAGATTTGCTGTTTATTGCTCAGATCAGCTCCAAAGTAACCGTTTGGACATTAAGGAAATATCCGCACAGCCATTGAAAACTGAATTTATTCCCCCAAAACATGATAGTGAGATGGATCTGTCCACTTCACATGATACAAGTCATGTTGGGAACTTACAAATCAGTCCTAAATTTTTCAGAAACAGATACTTAACTTTTGTTCATCTGGGATCCTTTTTTAATGTTGCTGCTGAATCTTTCTTTAAAAGTGAAATACGGCGCAGACTATTTGTAACAGCTGTACTAATTGTAATTAGCCGTGTTGGCTATTTCATGCCGTTACCTGGTTTTGACAGACAATTAATGCCCAAGGACTACCTTAGCTTTCCATCTGGATCAGTTGGTAAGTTCTCATCTATATCTTTACTTCTTGAATTAAAACTCTGTTCTTTATTTCTTAAACCAAGTACCTCCATCATGTATTCATTAAATGATTTCTCATAAGGAAGAGAACTCAGTGTCGTTTACTATCTTTGATATCGTTGTTGTCTCTTATACTTGGAACAGAATTTATAGATATCATATTCTCTCCTTCCGTTTTGAACAATGTGATGTTTTGTTGTAGCTTTCTTGCCAAATGTTTTGGTCCTTGTGCCATTGAATGAGAAAAATCATCTGCTCTCTCTTGACTGTCATAAAATGCTGCAAACACCATGCTACCTCTGGATTTTATATTGTATTTTCATAGTTTCGTGTTGCCTCAAACACAAAGTAGCAGTTCAAATAGACAGAATTGATGTATTAGTTATCATTATTGTTTGCTTGATGGTTCCCCTTAAAAAAAGAATGAAAGAAAGAAAAAGAAAAGAAGTTATACATCTGGTGCATTGCAAAAGTAGAGTGCATTGGAGATATAAAAGAGCAACAATGAATGCAACATTAGTTGATGGTAATATATGTGGACTCTACTTCAAGGGGTTGAAGGATGAATCTTAACCAAAAGCAAGAAGCATGAGCATGTTCTTTTCTTTATGCATCTTCTTACAAATATAGGAAATGTCTAAACAGCATAACATCAGCTTTCTTTTGCCAAGGTGTACGCCTCATCAAGTTATATCAGCAATGCAAAGATTTATTGGCATATGATAGAAAAAGGACCAGTGGTGCATAATTAGGATATTTTGCTGAGTATTTAGGCAACTTGCTTATGGTAGGTTTGTTTGATAGTTTGATAAAAGGTTTTTGTGTAAACTAGTTGTTGCTATTGTGGCTGATAATACTAGGAAAATCTGTAATTGTTTGTTTTTCCATCCTAGGGTATTCACGTTGTTTCTTCTTGACAGATGAACTAGGAGATTTTACATCTGAGCTTAAGCTGTCCTTTTTCCAGCTGGGACTCAGTCCCATGATAGCAGCATCAATTCTTATGCAGGTTCAATGCATTATAACTTCAAGCTTTACAGCATTATTTTCTAAATTATATTTTCAATTGGGCTTCTTTATGTTATAGTGCATCTGTTATTTGGAAGCCAATTTGAGATGAAGTTGGCTTGGCAACCACAGATATGGTTTTAATATCTAAAACAATATATTATGAGCTTTCACAACATTAGGTAAAGCCACAAAAATTGTTTAGATTTCTTAACATGATAAACTTTTACTAAATTTGTCGAATTGGACGTAGCTAAATTAATCTGAATTTTATGTGACTAAGGTTTAGGGAAAAATCAGATTTTTTATTAATACCTCTGGAGATGCATAAGCTGTTTAAGTTTCAAAAACTTTATATAACATAATATGTAATTGTATATAATTCTGTTATATATTTTTATTTTCTACTTTTTTGACTTGTCATTTATTCAAGGTAAATTGCCTGGGCATCACCTTAATTCTTTGACAACACTTTTTGAGCCATGAGAAAGGACAAATAATGTGGATTCTTCGGCTTACTTAATATCAGTTTAAAAGATCTTGCCTGAATAGGGCAATACATTTTCCAAACAATCTGAAAATGTATTTGATACATAAAACTTCAAAAATAAGGCCTGCCAATATCCTTCAAAGTTTCCTTAAGTTACTTTAATTCTTTACATCATGCTCATATTGGAACTAGTTAATAATTGAAAGAATTTGGAATATGCATGATAACAGTTGACATAATTATGTAAAGAGTTTGGAAAAATTTTGAAGGGCAGTTTATTCCTAAAAATATCTTTCTTGCTTTACAACCTCTTGCATGTTAGGTAAGGTTGCAAACAAAAGACCTCAAAGTGATCCGACCCTCCCCGAAGACCTTGCCCATAAGAGGAAGCTTCATGCATTGGGATGCCTATTTTTTGAATAAAAAAATAAAAAAAATCTTGCTTTATTGCCTTTACGACTGTTGTTTCAACTCATGATTTTGCTTTTCCACAACTGCACTTATCAGCATCTCAGTAATTTCTAGAGAAGATTTTCCAATCATGTCTGTTGGGTTACTGCAAAAATGCTCTGTAGCTTTCTACGAGTTCGTTATTCTTGTATGTTTCTTCAATCTAATCTGCTAAAAACAAGTATTTGGTAACTTCAATCTTGTTGACAGGTGCTATGCTACGTCATGCCTTCCCTGGTTAAGCTGCGAAAAGAGGGTTTAGATGGTCATGAGAAGATAAAGAGTTATATGTGTGTCTAGTTTTCATCTCAAGCAGTGAGACGAGTTCTTGCTATACAGTTGTACTTTAATCTGTAGTTAGTCGATTGTTGTTGAATGATGCAAATTTTTATTTGGCTGTCCATTTCAGATGGTGGATCTCACTTGGGTTTGCAATTTTGGAGGGAGTGATTATTTCCTGTTATTCACTTCAATATTCAATCCATGCAGCCAGTCACAGGTACTAGTGGACGAATGCCTGAAGTTCAATGTTATTCCTTTATTTCGCTAATTGGTTCCCTGTGCTTTACGGCATAAAAGATGAGGGGCCAGATAGCATCATCTACTGTTAGAGTCATGTTCTAACTATATAAGCCCGCTAAAGTAATTGATCACCACTATCTAGATCTGTATCTTTGTTGATGCAAATACATTCCTATCGTTTTTTTTTTAATTGTTTAGTCCATAACTACTCTTCAGCCTCTATCACACATTTACACACTCAACCAAGTGACATTATTTTCTTGCTCTACATACCCATAATATTTCAAGCATGAAACGTCAATATGGAATGGAGATTCTTCGTTCTGATGCAATTACGAATGTTATATTTTGAGTTGGATAGATTTTTTCCCTCACAGAGTTGTGGACCTAGTGAGATTTGATTTTCACCAATTGGAATCATTGTCTCATATGATTGGACTTTTTTTTACCTAAGTCATCTGGAAAATTTTATTCCCTCATCTTTGCTTGATTCAAAATATGGAAAGGCCTTTGACATGATTGGGTAAATTAATCTTTTAAGAGTTATATCTTTGATACTATGCTATTTATTTCAATTATCGTTGACTCATTGAGATATGTCTGCATTTCTTTTCTGTTAAATGTTGTTTCTCGTGGACTTCTCATGTAAGGTTCATTCTAGACATTGGAAAGACTTTTCATTTGTCAGAAAAGTTTAGTACTCTTGAAAAATAGTATTTATAACTTAGATCAGTGGAATGTTTTTTCCTTTAGGTTAGCTTGTATTCTAGCATATAACATTTATTAATATTTTGAGCATGCAGCATTGAGATGATGAGTAATCTATGTTATTTGCAGTGTCAAGCATGTGATGGTAACGACATTTTATTTGATCTGTGGTGCCATGACTATGACATGGATCTGTGACAAAATAACAGAATCTGGATTTGGTATTTTTCAATACTAATTCTTTTTGCCTATTCCTCTTTTTTTTTTTTCCTTTTTATACGGTGTTCTTCTCCTACTCTTTGTTACGTATTCTGCTAGCAATCATCCATTCTCTATATGAGCTGAACTAGGCAAATGTATTTATTTGTGCCATGTTTTTAATGTTTGGGTAATTTCAAATTTTCACTAACTAAAGTCATTTTTAAATGTGTAAATTTAGTCAATAATTTGGAGGTAAAGATTTAGAGGATCAATTTCAAGAGAAGGAAGTGAAGATCCTATTCCAAGATAGATTCAGACATCCTATGATTAATTTGTTAGGATCTTAGGATGATTGAATCTATCTTGGAATAGGATCTTCAGACATCCTAAGATCAATTTGTCTGGTAAACCAACAGTGGGTTGGGGGCGCTACCCCCAACCTTGAGGTGGAGAGTTCAAACCGGGACTCATGCCACCCACCAATATGTTGGCCAATGGTTCTAAGGGTGTTTGTGGCCGTGCCCCGGAGAGATAAGTAGGAAAACTAAAGAATCCTGATACCCGCCAACTTCAAAGAAGAAAAAAAGAAAAAAAGATCAATTTGTTTGGTAGGAGATATTGTAAGGATTTTTCATAACTTTTAAGGGTCCATTTCTAAGATTGTGTCTTTATGTCGTATCAATCCTAGTGATCAGTGATCCAAACAACAACCTTACTGGGTCTGTTTGATTTGTTTTTTCTTTTTAGTATAAATAATTTGGAGGTTGTTTGATTACATAGAAAAGTTAGCTTGTGGTGAGCAAAAGAAAGAATAGATAGATATAGGTTGTAACAAGATATCTTCATGAATACATGGGTGGATAATTCTCTAGATGTTTCTATTAAAGAATTTATCTCTTTCACGTCTTATAAAACTATTTGTTTCGGCTTTCTATTTGTGCTGTCAACTACCAGCCATCCTCCAAATCTTCCATCACGGCTAGAAATAAATATATTTTTTTGTTTCACAATATTTAATATGTGACAAACAACAATTATTTCAATCTGTTATTATGTAGTAGGGAGAATGATGGGCCTCGGTGCAATGGTTCAAGTTGCTCCATTATGACTTGGTGGTCTTATCTAAGATCTTTATGTTGTAAAAATAAAATACTGAAAGACACAAAGATGTAACGTGGTTCGGCTCTATGGCCTACATCCATGGGAGAAGAGAGAGGATATTTTCTTATTCATCTTGCCTCAATGTGAGAGCATGTATAAATAGATATACAGGGCTGTATACTTTACACAAACTTAGTAGATGATATAAATGGCAACTTCTAAAACACTCTTTCTTGTACATGGTAACACAATCCCATAGATTGCTCTCTTCTCCGCAACACTCCCCCTCAAGCTGGTGAGTAAAGGTTTACCATTCCCAGCTTGGACACATTTGTTTGAAATACAAAATGGCTTAACCCTTTAGTGAGCATATCGACGAGCTGATTATTGGTAGGCACATATGGAGTACAAATCAATCCACTATCAAGCTTTTCTTTAATGAAGTGTCTATCAATCGCTATATGCTTGGTTCGATCATGTTGAACTGGATTGTGGGCAACGCTAATGGCAGATTTATTATCACAATAGAGCCGCATAGGGCCGTCCCAACATATCTTCAGGTCTTCCAAAATTATTTGTAACCGTATAGCTCACACACCCCTTGTGCCATTGCTCGAAATTCTGCTTCCGCACTAGATCTTGCCCCTACATTCTGTTTTTTACTTTGCCACGTCACCAAGTTTCCACCAAGAAATGTACAATATCCTGTAGTTGATCTTCTGTCAACTACTGAACTTGCATAATCTGCATCTGTATATGCTTCAAGAACCACTCTTGTGTATCGTTTAAATAAGATGCCCTGTCCTGGAGTCTCTTTAAGATACTGTATGGCACGGTTAGCTGCTTGCAAATGAATATATCTAGGGTTATGCATAAACTGACTTATTACACTTACTGCATATGCAATATCCGGTCTCGTGTGAGAAAGATAGATGAGTCTTCCTACTAGTCTTTGATACATCTCCTTATTAACAGTAGGTGCTTCTTCAGTTTTTCCAAGTTTGTGATTGGAATCAATAGGTGTGGTTACTGGTTTTGCATGCTAACTTCCCCGTCTCTTTAAGAAGATATGTAATGTACTTCTGTTGAGAAATAAAGATCCCCTGTTTGGAGTGTGCCACTTCAATTCTAAGAAAATACTTTAATCTTCCTAAATCCTTAATCTCGAATTCTTTGGCCAAACACTGTTTCAAGTTTTGTTTCTCATGCTCATCGTTTCCTGTCAAAATGATGTCATCCACATATACCAAAAGTGCAGTGACTTTGCTTGAAGCTGAGTGTTTAATGAATAAGGTATGATCCCCTTGGCTCTGCTTGTACCCCATTTCTTTCATTACTTTGGCGAAGCGGCCAAACCATTTTCTTGGAGGCTGTTTAAGTCCATACAAGGCCTTTTTCAGTTTGCATACTTTACCAATGGTTAAGTTGTTCTTAAATCCAGGAGGGACTTCCATATAGATCTCTTCTTCCAGATCTCTGTGAAGAAATGCATTTTTCACGTCAAATTGGTGCAAGTCCCAGTCGTAGTTGGCTGCCAAAGAGAGTAGTAATCGGACAATATTCATTTTGGCAACTGGTGCAAATGTCTCCAAATAGTCTACACCGTATGTCTGAGTGTATCCTTTCGCTACCAATCTTGCCTTGTATCTCTCCAGTGACCCATCTGCTTTGTATTTAATTGTATAAACCCATTTGCATCCCACAGGTTTCTTCCCGGTAGGCAGATCAGCCAACTCCTATGTTGTATTTTTCTCCAGGGCTTCCATTTTCACATTCATAGCTTGTTTCCAATTTGTATTAGATAAAGACTCGGATAATGATGTAGGAGTCTGGATATTGTTCAGGCTGGTAAGGAAACTCTTATGGGTTGGTGAAAACTTCTCAAAGGATACAACATGAGATAGTGGATAGAAGGGATGTTTAGTGCATTCCCTTGTTCCCTTTCTAATGGCAATGAGAAGATCACTGTCAGGTTCAGAGGCTAAAAAATCATTGTTAGTTTCAGGTACTAATAAAATTTGTAAGGAGGGTTCAGAATTTGTTACCTCATTTTCAAGAATTGGTTCATATTCTTGAACTTGGATCGGTTTAGGAGCTGCAACTTTCTTCCTTGAGTACATTTGTCCAGTCATCCGATCCTTAGGTTCATCATTGGGTATAGAGGGTGTAGGGGATTCGGGTTTGGTTTGTTGAAAGTTAAAAGGGTCAAAAAGATCAAAAGAGTTATCAAGGGAGTTTCGATCCTTGTCTTTCATGATGACACTCTCCCCCTGAAGAGAAGGAGCGGAAAAATAGGGCTCATGTTCACAAAAAGTGACATCGGCAGAGACAGCGAATTTCTTTGGTAGCGGATGATAGCATTTATATCCCTTTTGAGTGGAAGAGTATCCTACAAAGACACTTGAGAGCTCTGGGGTCGAACTTCCCCCTGTTGTGTTGGTGAACATGGAGAAATGATACACACCCAAATATCTTAGGTATAAAATTATTGGAGATTTTGAGCTTAGGGTAAAATTGACAGAGCTTTTCCATAGGACTTTTGAAACCGAGGGTTCGGGATGGTATGCGGTTAATAAGGCGTGTTGCAGTAAGGACAACTTCCCCCCAATAGAATTTAGACATATGATTCTGAAATAAAAGGGCTCGGGTTGTATCAAGCAGGTGGCTGTTTTTTCTTTCAGCAACTCCATTTTGTTGTGGGGTGTGAACACAAGATGATTCATGAAGGATCCCCTCATTTTGGAAGTAATTGGTCAATGCTTGATTAAAATAGTCTCTTGTATTGTCAGATCGAAATATCTTGATTTTTGCACCAAACTAGGTGTGTATCATGTTATGGAAGGTAGGAAGAACAAAGCTCATATCGGATTTTTGTTTCAGTAAGAATATCCACGAGACTCTAGTACAATCATCAATGAAAGACACAAACCATCGTGCTTCAGAAACATTAGGTATTGGAGAAGGACCCCAAATATCACTATGAATGAGATCAAAATGATTTGAACTTCTTTCATTACTAAGTGGAAAAGATATGCGTTTGTGGTTTGCTAGTTCACACACTTCAAAATGAAAGTCTTCAACATCTAGAGACTTAAACAAAAAAGGAAATATGATTTTAAGGGTTCGAAAAGAAGGGTGGCCAAGGCGGCGATGATGAAGCCATAGCTTTTCTTTATTGGAAAACTTGTGCTCGGAGAGAAATGAAGTGTTACTCTTGATAGGATGTACTGGTGTCTCAAGGTAATACAACCTGTCCTATTCCTTAGCACGTCCAATCATCGTCCCCAAGTCCTGGTCCTGAAATACACAGTAAGTAGGGAAGAAGGTTACATTACAACTCAAATCATGGGTCAGTTTTTGAATAGAGATAAGATTAGTAGATAGTTTAGGAACATGAACATTTATGAGTGTAAGGGTGGGGCTGATGTGGACATCACCTATACTAGCAACTGTGGTTAAGGATCCATCAGCTGTGGCTATTTTACGACTACTAGGACAGGGGTTGTAGGTATGAAACATATTAGGGGAATTGGTCATGTGATCAGTAGCACCAGAATCTATAACCCTCCTAGTTAGCAAAAGACTTATCCGAGACTTGAAATCCAATAGAAATAGGAAAGTTACCTGAATGTGCCAATGAACAGGTACCTGAGGGTTTGTCCAGTGTGCCAAGCAAAGATTTCAACCTTTCAATGTCGTTTTGGCTGAATCCTACTGGCATCAGGGAGTCTGCAACTGTTAGTTCAGTAGGCAGATGAGTGTGTCCACTGGTCTTTTGCTGTCCTCCTTTGTAACCCCATTCTTTACTGGAAGTTGAAGGCTTGCCATGAAGTTTCCAACACTTCTCCCTGGTATGTCTAACCTTCTGACAATAAGTACACCATAGATTGTTCCTATTGTTTCGATTTGGGACCTTTGATGATTCAACTCGTGGAGTGTTTGTCTTATGATCATTTCCCCTATTGGCAACTATAGTTGAGCCTTCCATCTTTTGAGGTGTGAGCATAACACTTATTCTGCTTTCTTCAGTCCGGATAACAAAGATAGTCTCATTCAGAGTTGGCAACTCTTTGCTGAGAGTCTGAACTCTCACTTGATCAAACTCGGCATTGAGTCTAGCCAAGAAGTCATAGACTCGATCCTTCCCAATGTAGTTTTTTAAAACTACAGCATCTGCAGGACATTTAGTCTCAATACACCTATAATGGTCAAGTTTTTCCCAGAGATTCTTCAATACATTGGCATATTCTGTGACCGTCATGTTGCCTTGTTTTGTTGTTCCAACTTTCATTTTGATCTCATACACTTGGGTTGCATCATGGGCCTTAGAGTATGTTTGATGAACGACATCCCAAATGTATCACTAATATTTGGCGTCATTGAATTCCATAGCCACGCCATTAGAGAAGCATCTTCGTTATCCCACTCTGTAAACTAAGGATCTCCAGGTTTAGGTCCAGTGCCTAAAAGATGACTCAATTTTCCTTTGCCCTTTAAAAAAGTACGCACCAGTTGAGACCACTTCAAGTAATTCTTTCCATTAAGTTTGTATGATGCCTGAATGTTTGGTAGTTCCCCTTTCTCCGTTTTGTCAACTACTTCGTCAGTCAGCAGAGATGACGACGACGGCGAACCAGCAAAGATACTCAGAGAGAGAGAGAGAGAGAGACGATGAAGCAGCGATGACGGAGATGAAGCAGCGATGGTGACGGAGATGAACCAGCGATGGTGATGCTCAGCGAGAGGTGACGGAGATGTGCAGTGACAGTGTTGATGGCGATGGTGATGAACCAGTGGTAGCAGCAGCGACAACGGCGATGAACACTTGCAATCGCAAATGGTAGAGGAGCCCACGACGGTAGGTGTGGCGATTTCGGCAATGAAGGCCGGCAACGATAATGAAGGGTTTCGGGGCACGATGGCAACGACGGAGATGGTGATGAAGTCGCACGCACAAAAAATGGCGGAGATGAACAGTAATGGAGTGTGTGATTTTGGCGATGAAGGCCGACAGAAAACACGTCCGGCAATGAAGGCCGAAAAACAAAAGATTCCGGCAATAAAGACCGAGAAAAAATCCCCAATTATTAGAACCTAAAGCTTTGATACCATGTTGTAAAAATAAAATATTGAAAGACACAAAGATGTAACGTGGTTCGGCTCTATGGCCTACATCCACTGGAGAAGAGAGGAGATATTTTCTTATTCATCTTGTCTCAATGTGAGAGCATGTATAGATAGATATACAAGGTTGTATGCTTTACAAACTTAGTAGATGATATAAATGGCAACTTCTAAAACACTCTTTCTTGTGCATGGTAACACAATCCCATAGATCGCTCTCTTCTCCGCTACACTTTATTTTTACAAAAATTCTACATGTTGAATTGAATTGAATTTACCTAAATTAATGACAAGTTTTAAGTAACCAAAGTATAGGACGAGTTCGAATTTTCTAACCTACTTAAGTACATATATGCTTTGGACAAAAAAAAAACTTTATTTGATATGATGTTGCTAAATAACTTTGGTATTGTTTGATTTCACATTTCACAATTAGTGGGTTGTTGATACATGCTGTTCAAGATAGTTCTAGTTTGTATAATGATTTTGTAAGTATTCTTGGATTCTTCTATGCCAAATATAAGTATTTGGGTCAACCATAGAAGCATAATCCATGCATAAGAGCAAAAGAATACTAGCTAGTCACTAGCAGATCCAACGGTCCAACTATCTTTTGGAATTTGAAAATCATATCATTCGTCGGTTACACTGGCAGCAAACTATGTAATGAGGGAAATTCTTTTTCTATCTCTGACTGATTTTGCATGCTTCAGGTCAAGGATCGTCCCTTATTATATGTGTGGGAATTTTGACTGGCTACAGAGATACTTTATACACGATGTTGTCTCAAGTAGCAGGTATGTGATATGCTGCGAAACTTCCTGAGGCTTGAACTTTGGCTTCCTGTAGTTCATATTCCATTTAAAAATTAACAATTGCCTTCTTATCCTTCAAAAACCTTATTAATTCTTTTATCTCCATGGTAAGGAAAATAAAAGTTTTGTCTACCCATAATTAGCATTTAATATTCAACCAATTCTTACTTTTATTATTGTGTGAGAGAAAACTGGTTAAGGTGGTTTGGACACATACAACAAAGTCCTTTAGATGTGCGGTGCGGCAGTTATGAAAACTGACCCATTAACAATCCACAATAATGATAAAGGTAGAGCAAGACCTAAATTAACACGGACAAAGATAATTAAGAAAAATATAACCACTTTAAATTAAATGTCGACTTAGCCGGTTAGCCCTTGGTAGAGTGGATTGGAGGAATTGGATTCATGTAGCCAACCCCTTGTAGTTGGGAAAAGGCTTAGTTGAGTTGAGTTGAATATTGGGACTTTTTATATTCATAGTGAATTCATGCTTGCTTTTGGCAATCCGGAGCTAAAAACTTGATTAAATCTTAAGATCTAAAATTTGAACCAAAATGATCGATTCATGATTTTCAATCTGTCTCAGTCCTCTAAACATGTATGGTTAACCTTTAAGTCATTTTTCTCGATGCATTATAGAAACTTTTTTTTTTTTTTGAAGCGGCAACGTAGAAAGTTAAATTACTTATTTTTTTTTCATAAGATATAGATCATCATATGCCATCATTAATTGGCACTTATTCCATATATATGTGTTGTATTGCAGGAAGCGCCATGAGTTGGTGGCCATATGTACTTGCAGTACTTGGTGTATTCACAGTCTTCACTATGTCGGCAGTGGTAGTAACTGAGGGTCGTAGAAAAACTAAGTTACAGTATTATGCTTTCAAACTTGCCTCCACAGCAAGGTAGTTATCATGCCATCAATATGTTTTTACCTCTTTCTTCAAAAACAGCATGACTCATGCTTCTAACTCATGGATTTCTGGGATATAACTTTTAAAAAATGAAGCTCTCATAGTATCTTAAATTTGCTCCTTTATGAAAATAAAATATTGTGGGAAAACAGGGATTTTAAGGACTTTATGTTCTGCAACTCATTTCATTTTATTTTATCTTTGACTAGTGCATGACTTCCATTTTATTGACGTTTATCTTTCAATTGTTATATGTGGACAGAGATGATTCCCCTGTAACTGAGGTGGAGCCTTATATTCCATTCAACATTAATCCATCAGGCATGCAGCCAGTTCTTGCCACTTCCTATCTCTTGGCCGTTCCAGGCATTATTGCAAGGTTCTTTCCCCAACGATCAGTTTGGAGATGTTCATCTGCGTCTTTAGAACATTGCCCATACCCTTAAAAACTATCATTTATATATTGCATGTGGTTTTACATATAGTCTTGCATCCATCCTCCACACAAAGGCCCCACATAAGCCATCATTTATGTCAAACAGATCCCACGAAATGATCTTTTCAATCCATTTGTAGCATAGTGGAAAATTCTAGTGTGGGATGAATTTTAGCTCCATTGCCTTCATTATGCATGGACATCTGTTCAATGCTAAATGCTCCACAAGTGGCGGCTACTAATGGCAATGTTTGCATAGAATATATTTCTATTTTTCCTTGCTTCTGAAATATTGGGAATTTCTAACTAAAACACATTTATTGGCAGTCTTCTTGGTTCGCGGTTTTGGGAACATGTGAAAGAGATATTGAACCCCGAGTCTTCAATTGGTGCAGAACCTTGGGTTTATTATGCTGTTTTTGCGTTTTTCGTCTTTGTATTTAATATATTTGACATTGTAAGTATCGTCTAATCTGATGACACTTATGAAATCATTTGTGGTATCTTGACCTTGCAAATGTTGTAGCTTTTACTTTTACACGTATTGTATACTGCTGCTATCAGCAGTGCTTCTCATATGAGCAATCTACACATGCATTGGTCTAAGAATTCCATTTTTCTAAAGAATCTTCATCTTGCATTTTCGTCTTCGTATTTAATATATTAGAATTCCATTTTCGTCTAAGACCTCTTATTTTTATGAGTAACATTTTCTTCTATCTTCTCATGAATGGCAAAGTTGAATGATAAAAATGCTAATTTTGGGGTAGATTTTAGTGGTCAAGTTCCTCTTCTTTTTCTTTTTCTTTTTCTTTTTTTTTTTGAAATCAGATTTCATTTATTCTATTTTAATTCAAATTGTCTTATAACATCTTGATTTGAGAGCATACCACAAAAGTTCTTTTTACCTTTGGATTTACTGATTCTTTAATTTCATCAATCAGGATATTATTATACACATGCACAATGGAACCACCCCCACCTTATGCACATCATATTCAACATGTACAAATAGGTAAACAAATTAAGGCCGGCACTGCTCCTCCTTGTAGTACCTAACTTTTAATACATTTCTTTGTGCTTCTTGAATTTAGCATTGCCTATAGCTTATGTTCATCTTGGCACTTTGATATTTTTCCAAGTCTTTCAAATTCTTAGGTTTATGGTCAAGACAACAACACCTTTTTAACTCTTAGGGTTCTTTGAACTTCGTTATTCCTCAACTGATTTCCTTAGATGATTGCTCTTTGTTTTTGGCCTCACTAAGGACCTTTTATGCTGCTTTTTGGCGTAGCTAGTCATATCACTTCATAACATTTCTTTTAACCTTCCTTCAATTATTTATCACTTTTTACCAATTCGTCTCTAAGTAGATTTACTTCCTCTTATTTTAGCTTCCTGAACACTACTTAATTATTGGATAATTAGCTCCATGTTTCTTTCTCTAGGATGTCGTGGTAAGGCTTATTCCAAGACAAAAATAATGATAATGATAATAATAATAATAAATGGAATGGAAAGAAGAATAAGAAACAACAACTCCATACAGTTTGAATGCCATCCACAGAGAATGATAATCTCCAAGGACCAGCAAACCCCTTTACCTGGTGTACCTACTGCTGAATCTATCTGCTTGGTCTGTTTATTTTTATTATTTTTTTATTTTTTGGAGGTTGAGCATGTGGTTTTCCATGAATGTGATGTGTTAACTTAGGATTTAGGGAAGATCCAAATTTTAACTAAAGAATTTTTCGACATACGGCTTACTCTATTTTGAAATCCTTCCACAAGTCCTTGAACAAGAAGGCATTAAATGTAAAACTCTTGTTGCTATTAGTACTTAAATTTGTTGTACTTGGATGAATAACTATGACTATGAATCACTTTTGCAGGCTAACATGCCCAAGGAAATTGCTGATTACTTGAATAAAATGGGAGCTAGAATACCAAATATAAAGCCTGGGAGGGCAACAATAGAGCATCTGACAAAGATTCAGGCATCAACTCGATTTTGGGGTAAAGTTCCTTTCTATATTGTAGTAACAAAAATCAGCTATATCTATAAGCGCATTACCAGTTCAACATCAGGTTAATTATTATTATTATCTTTCTTTATATGAAAATAATGCAGGTGGGCTATTATTAAGTATTTTGGCCACCACATCTACCTTGCTGGATCACTATCTACGACGTATGAATCAGGGGATTTCAATAGGATTCACTTCAGTCCTAATCATTGTAAGTGAATTTTAAACTTTTGGATAGTTGCAGTATTATGAAAGTAGAAATAATAATAATAATAATAATAATAATAATAATAATAATAAAAGTATCTATGGTGGGAAGATGGAAAGACACATGCTTGAGTGAAGCATGGCATGGTTAATTTGAAATCATCTTTATATTGTAGCAGAATATCGCACAAAAAAAATCTATTAAGTGAGATGGTTAAATTAGCTTGATGGTAAGGAAGTGGTAATCATAAAGATATATGTCACCGACTATATTTTAGAAATAAAAAAAAAAAAAAAAATTGTATGTTAAATTTCAGAGAAACCTTCATATGAAGCCTTACAACTTTACTAGTCTAAACTTGATGTCGTCAACAAGTGGCCAACTGGAATCTTTTTCACAACTGGGCCAACTGGAATCTTTTTCACAACTGTTCTCTCATTAACTCTTATCATTAAAAACTGTTCTCTCATTATAAGCTGCCTTGTTTTCCTCTTTGAGGGTTTTTTTCCATGCCGTTTGTGGGTGATTGATTATTTATTTGTGTCTGTTTGAATATTTGTCAAATTTAGGCATTTGAAAGTTGAATATATAAGAAATAATGAGCCATGCTTGCTAAACTGAAAAGGATGTTATTAGGAATTCAGCTTGTCCTTAAAAATATTCATTATGAAAGGGCAGCTGTTTTGAGCTTTCATGTTCAGACTTTGAAAACCAGGTGCTTCTTTGTGCATGATAATTATCCCTGGAAGACATGTCAGTGTCCTTTTTATAGTAGATAACAAGGAATTTCTTAGAGATAAAGTGAGAGAAAACCAATTAAAATGGTTTGGACACATCCAACAAAGACCTTTGGATGCAGTAGTTAGGTAGCGTGATCTATTAACTTTCCACGGTAATGATAGAGGTAAAGGAAGACCTAAAATAATATGTAGAGAGATAATTAAGAAAGATAGGATATAATTTCTTGTCATTTAGAAGTCGACTCAGCTCTTGATAGAGCAGAATGGAGGAAGTGGATTCATTTAGCTGACCTCTTGTGGCTGGGAAAAGGTTTAAGCTTTTTATCTTTGAAACAATTGTTGCATGTGTACCCTCCCCTCCCCCCAAACCCAAAATTGAAAGAAAAAATCCAAGAAATGTGCGCTTTGGGGCGTTTTGATCCTCACTGACCCACTTTTGCTTTTCTTAACCAGATTCTAACTTGCCCTAAGTTTAACTTGTCCAGGTGGGTTCAATTATCGAGCTTAGAAGATCCTATCAAGCATATAATGTAATGCCTACTTTGAGCAGGGCTCTAAGACGATATGGTGTCTAGTATCCAAGATCCTGCTGCTTATTCTTAAGGTAATATTACTGTCATTATGCCAGTAAAGTAACTCTGTTCAACTAAATGATTCACTTGAAAAATGAAATCTTCATTTTTGCAGCTTTTCAGGCACTTTGAAAGCAGTATGCTGGTTATTATCAAAGTGTCTCCAAAGTGGTACAGTACATTTATAGCAAGTCATACTAGCTGCAAACACACAATTCAGTGATCAGAAGCAGATGCAGTAGTTCATTGGTCCTTTAATGCACATGCTCTTCGTCTACTCCATGGATGATAGAGAATTGTAGCTCTCCTTTTCAATGCAAGTGAATGTTCTGATCTCTGAATTGGGTTCCCGCTGCCATAAACCTACATTTGTATCCACACATTCTCGAACAAGATTGTGCAGAAAACAGTGGGATGCAATGATGCCTCGCTGCTCATGTCTTGGTGCCGATATAAAACAGTCATCAGATGCGTAGACAAAATTCTTCTTTGATTTGTTGACCCTTGTGGTAGCATCTGATAAAAATAGTGTTGAACCTTGCCAAAGAATTTTAGTTTCAACAACACAGGTTTCACTGTTGCTAAGAGGAAGAGGGGGGAATTTTTTGAAGAGTTCCCCTATTACAGTGTTGGCACCTGAGCCCATGTCACAGCTAGTCCATGTTGCTTAAAGAAGAAGAACATGGCATGGGCTGAGAAGAACGATGTAACACCTTGGTTAGAATTTTACCTTAATGTTTGTACTGTTTTTTAAAAGATTAGTGGATTGATATTATGATCTCATGCTTTGCAAATTATGTTTTCCATTAGTTATGAGATCAATACCATGTCGAGTTGCATTGTCATTGGTAAAGAGTAATATTTCCTTTTTGGCAATATGCTTAGCCTACATGGTGAAAGCTCAATATTTCATGATTTGGTCGTCCCACTTTCGTGGTTCAAGCTAGAAGTTTATGCACTTAATGCCGAAGATACGCTGGTTGGTGCTCTGTTTTAATTAGTTCATCATCTCACTCTCCCTTTTGAAAGTGTAAGATTAGTAAAAATTTACAAAAGGAGTCAAAGAAGGGTATTTTCTTCAACAATATCACAAATGCAAGCTACACGTGTATATGGGCACTGTCTTGATGCGCCCAAACCTCGATTAATGACAAAACTAATTACAACTACCGGTATTTTTTACATTCACACATTATGCCATAGATATTGAAGAAATTACTTAAAAAAGTGAAGGAAAAAATAGAAAAGAATGAATTGGGTAGGCTCCCTTGCCAGAGCCAACGCCTCAACACCAACAACCAAAGGAGCCAGCAAAGCTGAATGAATAACTGCACCTTCAACTGAAACTCCCATTGATCAGAGTCATGTTACAGAAATCACGTAGTTCTTTCCAGACAAGCCCAAGCAGCTGTTCTCTTCTCCAGCACAGTATATGGGCAGGCATGCCTCAGAAGAAAATCTCGGTCAAATAAATTTTTGGATCAGCAAGCAGGCCACTTTCATGTTTGGAATAAAGCTTCTGCAAATATTCTTTTTATGACCCAAGTTGAATGTTTGGCAACTGTGGGGGATCAAGAGATACACAATTCGCCCACAGGTTTGCCAGCTTGAGAATGTATTGCTCCCCATTCCAATCCACCATCTTCATATCTGCTTCAGTTTAAGAATTTGGAAGTAAACAAGGTGAGAAGATAAACAATGTTTACATAGAAAGAATTCCAACAATATTTAGGAAGATGCCATCGTTTTCCTAATTGTCACCAAGCAGCATGAGTGTGTGATCATTATTCAATGGATCCATCATGACCTGACTGCCTCAGGAAAACATGGAAGACAGCCAGTTTATACATGTAATTAAGATTTTCCAGCCAGAGAAATCGAGCTTGGATCCACTAAATAATTGATCACCTGCACACTGGGAACAGGCAAGGACAGATGGCTTCATCAATTTGACTCATCTTCACCCAGAACGAGGGCTTAAATATTTCCCACATACCTGAAAACAACCTCAGAGATAATAGCGACAGCCTACAAGTTGGATCTTGCATGGCATCAACATGATTTTGTAGCACTGTTGCATTAAGATCATGAATAGACTTGATGGATTCCAGTAATGCCTCTGTGGTTCCTTCATATGCAATAGCAAGAGCATTGGTGATACTGCAGAGAGCTTCCTCCAAGGCAGAGCCTGACCATGCAGCATCACACTCCTCCAAAGAAGCAAATATAGTCATAGGATCGTCCAAGCTTGAAAATATCCAGGGTTTGTAAAGATTTGTTGAGACTCTTAGAACCTCAACCACTCTGTAAATTTCTCCAAGAGCAACAATGTATTGCTGGCCTGTATCATAAATACACTTCTTAAGAAGGAGAAGATTGAAGCAACAACCATAAAAATCACATATCGAATAGAGAAAATACCTTTAGGTTTAGATAATATTTCCCTGTGGACATTCTTTTCTGATGACTGCTTCCAAATCAAGGCACCATGTTTCAACTCTTGAACACAAGCTGAGATCATTTTAGACCAGGTACTAATATAACTAAATTGGTCTTCCATGGATCCCAAGGTCAGGATCTTTAACATTGACACAGCATGCTCAAATAACCCAATGGCTGACATCAAATCCTTCTCTGCCTGTACATGACATTATGTATGTAAGATTCAATACAAAACGCCGACTGTTGACAAGCAAAATGATTCAAACTAACAATTTCAAGATTCACACCACAGGGTTCATTCATAAGGCTGTGATTTGAATATACATTGAAACCTTTATTTCCCAACCCAAACAAGACCCACTAAAGCAGAAGAGTGATTTCTCCAACATACTAAATAAGTCCTACATTTGCTTGAAACCAGTACCCTAAACGGGAGCTTCATGCAAAGGAATGAAAAAAGTTGAGGCTAGTGGTCAAAAGAGTGTGATGCGAAACGAGAAATAACTAATGACTAATGAGTGTGCTTTATTTCAGAAACAAGGGAAATACAAAGAATGATCACAAGTCCAAACATAAAACAAATATAAAAAAACAAAATCCAAACAGAAAATTAGAAAAAGAAATAAAAATAAAAAATTGAAATAAAAGCAATAAAAAACAAATAGTTGTCACTCTCTCTCTTTATATGGTTTCCCAGTGAAACAGAATTCAAACAAGTGCCTCTATTTCCTCATAAATCTCAGATCATGAGAACGCAAGTTAATTGAGGTCAAGAATCACGTCATGGAAAACAACCCCATCCACTGACTAGCTATAGCTAATCGTGAAGCAATTGACACTCTTCACAGTCAATTTGCATAAGGATCAAACATCAATGATGTTGTTCCTGAAGAATTTCTTTAATTAAAAATAGTCGAAGAAAAGTAAGTTTAAACAGTCTCCAACCAAAAACAAGATAGCCAGATCAGCCAGGTGATAACTAAATAGGGAGCAAAAAAGAGGATTTAGCAAAGAATACAATTCTCCCACATAAGGTCAAGTTATGACTTCGTCCACTCACTTATTACAAATTTAATCAATTAGTCTTTTTGTTTTGTCAATTTATCAGTGTATAATTTACTTTGTGAACTGTAGATTGGTATCCAAAAAAGCTATAGAAGGACATGACTATCATACACAATGCGAAAAAGACAAAAAAAGCTGAGGATATACAACTATTGCAATGGACATCCAGGATATCCATATCCTGGATCTGGAAAGAACAGTGGTAACTAGATGTAAGTAACTAAGTTTCGGTATCCCGGCCAGCACAATTATAGACAGTTATTCGTGAATTGGAATCAAATCGTTGGAGAGTTTGGTGAATCGAATTGAATTCAAATTGATGAATCATAAGATTGTTGCATTGTATAAAAGCAATATTTAATTCAATATTTGTGAACACATAGGACTTGATTTATAATTTGGCTTAACTAGTTGATTTGATCCTCTCTTTTTTTGTGCAATTTTATGGTATTTGTTACATTGAATCACATACATACAAGTCATTCAAGATCAATGGGGGCAGTCCCAGTTATTAATATGAGGAAGATATGCCCACACCAAGGCCCAATAGAACCAAAACAAGACCCCAATAATGCCACAACAACTCCTCACCTCATATTATTTCCTATACCAACATTCTTTAGGATATGATTTTTAGGACTAATTTCTAAAAATGAATCTTTGTTGATTTACTCATCCTCATAAAAATTAGCTCATAGTAAAAGAAATTTATTAAGGTTAAATGGTTGTGAATCATGCCTTAATTGAAGAAGGACCTTCACATGGTATTTATTAATTTAGAAAAAGCAAGTGGTCACGGGTTCGAGTCGTGGAAACAGCCACCTGCGATACAAGGTAAGGTTGCGTACCAAAAGTGATCCAACACTTCCCTGAGACCCTACATAGGCACGAGCTTTATGCATCAAGCTGCCTTTTTTTAATATGATAGTATCTAGAGAAATAATATGGTAGGTTTTAGAGAAAAAAAAAGTTACCAATAGGTACATAGACTTGGCAACATATATGTATAATATAGCAATAACTATTGTAAAAACAATAGTAGGAGAAACTAGTGAGTTCCCCATTACTATATGTTTAGCCCCTAAAAAAGTAAAGTGGAGAAAAGAAGTTTATGTACCTGACCTAATGTAGTTGAGAAAAGGTTAGTTGAGTTGAGTTGAGGTGAGGTTGTGAATCATGCCTTAAAATTCTAATTAGTAATTATATATTTATTGAATTGACATATTAAGTACTTAAATTTGGAAGTTAACGAATGAAACTTTAAGTCTATGGTATACAAAACATACCCTTTTAAATTTTGGTAAGATTCTTATTAATCACTTGCATCTTAAGACTTGAATTGTGAATTGTAGGATTTGAATCGTAAATTATGAGATTCAACTATCTTTTTAGCCTTAGGATTTACTATAAGATTCAACAACATTGGATTCATGCTAAGGATTAGGATCATATTCCCTAGGATCGAATCGTAAATCGTGAGATTCATAGATTTGAATCGAGATCGTAAACCATGGTTATAGGTTTTCAATCACCAGATCTTGCATAATAATTTAACAGTTGTTAACTCATATAATAATAAAAAAAAATGTTTAGTATTTCCATGCAAAACATGTTATTAAATTGGATCATGATGTCTCAGAAGGAAATATCTGA